>CM076584.1:1048473327-1048906905 GCA_034641835.2 Pinus albicaulis | reverse complement strand
AAGTGAGTAGATTAAGTTCAGTTATGAGTGACAGTGTGTACATGTTAATTAGATTAAATACCCTTCACGGGTTCATTGTTTTCAAGAGAGTAAGAGAGTTTTATGATTCATAGTTTTGTGATTAATAGAAGAGTAGCAGCTCATTATGTGTGTAAAATATTCGTGTTATATGTGTGATTAAATCCTCTGTCTCTTCAACAATAAGTGTAGTTTTCTGGACATGAGACTGTGTCCTCTCAGGCGGATTGAAGGTATCGGATTGAAATCAGATTGGAACTTGCAAGCAGGCCTGGATTTGAGTCACCATCTCTTTTAAAATAATATGGTACTTTCCACATACACCTGTTTGATTTCTCCATAACTCTTTGATTTCTTCATAACACAGATACTTTGAACCATGCTCTTCATTTTTGAATTAAATTGGAAACCACATTTTTGCTTTATCTTTGACAACATGGCGCTTTTATGACTCTCATTTGAACTTTTATTGTTGCAACCTAGCTTTTTCTTGTAAAATTCGGCGACTAAATCTCTGTCATGGCTTGCATATTTTGACCAGACTTAATACTCGTGAGTAACTTATTGTTTTAGAGGAAGAAAGATCTTAGATTTTTGAAGAATATCTTCATTTTGCTTAATCAATTAATTAATTTAGTGACAATTAAATAATATAACCCTGTAAGATTTAATCTAGCAGTCGCATGTCAACTACTTTTGACTTTTCCAGTTGTAAGGAAAGAGAATGGCTATCGAAATTCAGTCTTGGGATTGGATGTTAATTGAAATTTTTTAGATTATGAATAAGAATTCTATTTGAAATTTCATGAGCATGTGAGGTGAACCTGGAAGGACTTTGTCATGTAACTGAAATATGCAGATGAGTGCGGTATTGATTTTGTCTCGTCTGGTGAGAGTTTGCGAAGAAAATTTGCAAGAAAGTAAGAAGAGTTTACAGTGGTGTGGACTTGGCAAGGGATGGTTTTTTTTTTCGTTGTTGTTAGTGTTTAGTCTTTCTAGATGGTCATGTGACGTGGAACATTGAATACCTCAATACCTCTTATTGCTGTTGTAGTGGTTGTAGAAGAATTTTTGAATACACAGGTAAATATGACGAAACACTAAGTGAATTGAGCGAGTCTGGGCCATGCTTGGTGGCTTGGGATTTGTTTTCACCATGTATTGGGCATTTTTCCATGTGGCGCACCTATGTCTCTAGTGATATTTGTAATTTTTGGGAGGGGCAAAGTTTCGATGTGTTTGGGATAAATACTTGGAAAAACAAAACTGGGAGAAACGGAGCGGTAACACTAAAGTGAGAGGAGAGATGCGGCACCCAAATATTTTAAAGGTGGGGGATTAAAATTCTAATTTGCCCAGCAATTGGTGAAAGGGTAGTGATTAATGTGAAGGGGAGTGGTTTTTTCGTGGTATTTTCCTCTTGGCATTAATTGAATTCAAATAAATAAAGGCTTTGAATGAATCCGTAGAACTGTGGATGCGGTCGAAGCTGGCTTGCTCTGTATGCTTAGAAAAATTCAAATGAGTAAAGACTTTGAATGAATCCGTAGAACTTTGAATGCTGCCTTGCTCTGTATGCGTAGAATAGTATTAGGTAACAGTGTTAGAAAACAAAACAACATCTTCCATTAATGCTCATTCCACATGGACTCTTCTCTAACTCTGCCCGCCACTCTGAGAAGATAATGTGATGGAAGAAATCAGAGTTTGCTCGACTCTGATCGACTATCCTACTAAATGACTCAATAGCAGATTTAAAAAAAGACACAATATTCAATATGAGTCATCACCACAAAGATCATTTGAATGCAATTATAGGAGTTTTATTGAATTGAAAATTAATTGGTTTTAGAATATTATTAGCACTAACTGTCTAACAAGTTCATAGCAACTCGAGAGTTAAACAATTTTAATATACTAGAATGTTCTTGCAGTGGTTTTTGGATACATCTCAAACCGTCCAAACTGCAAATATGCCAAAGCACCCAATATTCTACACCCAACGCCATTCCTATAGAGGTCGGAACTAGCAGCTCCCCCATTCCCACCTTAGAGTTTTGCTGCAAATAATCTGTATTCACACGCCCAACTGCGGTAATAATACCAAACAAAGTAATTACGCCATGGAAAGGATAATTTAAAAAGAGTGTTCCAATTTAATCTGAGGGATTCTGAAATACCATTGCCGACCCCTGAGTAAGCGTAATAGGCGAGTTTAGATTGATGGATGTAGCTGCTGCAATTTAACACTGGGCTCGAGACTAAGATTTCTTCCAAAAAAAAAAATGTCAGATACCTGAACGTCAAACTGCAAGAACTCACTAATTTTTTAATATGTAACACAAAAAAAATATTGACAGTCATAAATTTTCTGAAAACGTAAATTGACGGGCATGGAAAACAAACACCCGTCTCCAAATTTTCAATTGACAGGTTAAAAATATTTGAAATTCCAGGCCTGGCCCCAACATACGACTCACGTGGAGCGTATATAGATTGTATGTATGGTGTAGGGTAGTAACACTAACACAACACTCGGACAACCACAAACTCAGATAGTAGCACAAATTGAACACGCAACAACGGTGTATTATATATACAGTCACGAAACCAGACAAAAACTAAATGAGATTACCTCATTTTGAGACTTCGGCAACAGTCATGGTTTCAATTCAACGTTTCGACCAAATTTGTGAGTTTCCACAACACTTCAACTCTATTCGCTCACTGCGCCACGAAATTCACACCACATCTTGACTCCCACTATGATCGGTTCTCCTACAGCAGTCTCGACAACAACCCATTCAACGCACATCAAATAGAGTATAAACCGCTCAAAATTCTATCATTCAACCTCCTTTATTTTGTACCCAAGGCACCAAGCGCAAAGGGACATATAATGGCAGGGACTCGCTAATAAAATAATGGGCACAGTTAAGAGAGATAAAGAGACAAAGACATTTCTACCACGCCCGAGAAATAGAGGTGTTAGAAATATTAAGATGCAGAGAGGACAGATAAAAATATGATAAGCAAACAGAATAAATGCTAAGACTCAAGAATGCCCCCTTTTTTTTTTCCTATTTCGAAACTGTAGACAATGCAAAGACCGGTTAGAATTTAGCTGGTCGGCGCAGACTGACTAGAATTTAGCTGGTTGGAGCAGGGCCAACAATCACTTGCTATGATACCATGTTAAACAATGAAATGGTAAACACACATAGGAAAGATGAGCATGAGATTGCATTTCCATTAACCATAAATGTACATTTATATTACATTGATGTGACTTTTGGATTCTACATTCCAAGGTCACTTGGACTCCTCTTTCACTGTTCGGCTTCCACACCTACCCATAGAAGATTAGGTGTCCAACGAAAACCTTGCTTAAATCACTATATTTTATCCCATAATATATTATATTAAACCTACCCTTATGAGTTTATGTTATATAACATTAAACCACTACCTTGCGCTTTTTCCAAATTTATAGTGATAAGGTGCATTTTACAATCTCGTGTTTATAGTGATAAGGTGCATTCTACAATCTAGTAGTATGAGGGTGATGTGTGATTTTGTCCATGCTCAACAGAAAATTGACACGTATCGTTTTAATCTATGGTATTATTTGATAATGTAGTATTATTAATCCATGATATTGATAATCCATGGAATAACTTTCTATCTGTGTGATTTTGTCCATGCTCAACAAGGAGTTGACACATGTTGTTTTAATCCATAGTATTATTTGAGAATGTAATATTATTAATCCATGATATTGATAATCCATGGAATAACTTTCATTTTTAGGCACCTGATATTGATAAGCCATAATATTGATGTATGATATTGTAACAAAGCCTATTTACAAATTAAGAATTTTTATTGTAAAATAGACTTAAATTTATTTGGATATGAATCCTATTCTATATTTTTTCAAATATATATATATATGTTTAATTTATATATTAATATTTTTTATAAGTAATAATAACAATAATAATAATCATTTAAAATAAAATTATAATTTAATTAATTTTATGATTTTGTTTAAAACAGATTTAATTTCTAAACCCATAATAAATCTAAAATTAAATAAAATTCCTAAACATACGAAAACCAACCCAAATATGCTATGGCTAACCCCATGGAGATCTCGTGAGGAAATCAAAATAATAGAAAACCAACCCAAATATGTTATGGCTAACCCATGGAGATCTGGTCAGGAAATCAAAATAATATTAAAGTGCGTGTATTTTCAGACCAATATCGTTATCATCCATTGATCAATGGTAAAGTTGACATTTCAGTCTTTTCTCAACTAGATATAAATGTCAGTCGTCAACTCCAATGAATTTCAACACTGATATATCCTAATATCACTGTCACTATTAGCCATTACTTGAAATCATTCACATCGCTAGAAAAAATTTCGAAGTATTTTAGGTTTTGGGTTTTTTAATTGGAATTTTGCCATATAATTGTTTTCTAATAATTTAGAATATGTTTTTAATATTTAAATAGATTTAGGGTTATTATAAATTTTTAAAACAATTGAATTGATAAGAGGTGTTTTTGGATGAAAGTGTGTGGATGATGTTTAATTTTGTTCAACACTTTTGGTGAATACTCTACTCATGGTTAGAGATTTTGATAATAGAATAATTACAAACCAGAGTTTTGAATATTTAAATAGAAGAAGACATATGGAATTAGCCATTAAAACTAAATTAAAATAATGAAAATAGTCATCAAAGAATAATATATCATTTGATGTTAAGAGAAAGGGCTAATTCAATAGATTATATAAACTAGTCTAGATCCATCTTAACCCTGGACCTATCAAGCACAGAGAGATCAAATCTCTCAAGGTGCAAACATCTTTTTTGAGTGCAAAACATGAGGAAAGGTTTGCACCTCAAGAGATTTGATCCGGGGTTAAGATGGATCTAGGTTGGTTTAAGTCATGCGTAGTCATACAAAATTCGTTGAACATCTAATTATTTTGATCATTTTAAACATGCTAAATATGTCTAAGATTAATTTGGTCAATTTAATTTTAAATTTTCTTAGTTCCCTTAGTTTGTTGACATGAGAGAAACTATTAGTAACTTGAATGATGAAAAATGAAGAAATAAAAATTTTGAGTGCAAAGTGACAATGTAACAATAGATAGATGGATATGGAGAGAGTGTGTGTATGTTTGGGGGGTGAGATAGAGAGATAAAGAAGGAGAGACAATGGGAGATAGAGATATAGATGGAGGGAGCAAAGATGTGCTTACACTAAAATCAATGCACATTATTAATCTAATTACTTTTAAATTAATGTACATCATACATCTAGTGCAAACAATCAAATAGGATTAGAAATCAACATCTACACTGAAATCAATGCATATAGTGCAAGCAATCAAATAGGATTAGAAATCAATATCTATATTGAAACCAATGCATCCAATGCAAGAAATCAAATAGGATTATAAATCAACATCAACACTGAAATCAATGCATCTGGTGTAAGGTATTAAATAGGATTATAAATCGACATCTACACTGAAATCAATGCATCCAGTGCAAGCGATCAAATAGGATTAGAAATCAATATCTACATTGAAACCAATGCATCCAGTGCAAGAAATCAAATAGGAGTAGAAATCAACATCTACATTGAAATCAATGCATCTAGTGTAAGATATCAATAGGATTAGAAATCGACATCTACACTGAAATCAATACATCTAGTGCAAGCGATCAGATAAGATTAGAAATCAGCTACACTGAAATCAATACATATATTTTAGTGAAAAACCAAAATATTCATGACTTTCTAAATCTAACTATGAAAATTCCGATATATGGAATCCTACTGCAGCAACTGATTAGATTTTTTCTATATGTTATTTTATTAAACAAATCATTTATTGTGTTCTACGGTAAATATCGAAATCAATACGCTACAGCCCTCACAAATAAATACTGCGGAAAATAAATACAATGTGGGAAAGATAGAAACACACACACAATTAACTTGGTTATTTTCGGACTAAGTCCTCAGAAAAACCCAATGTGGGAAAATCGATGCAACAGCTGAGGGTTTGCATATTAAGCAGTAGTAAATTTTTAATACAAGTCTATGATTGCAAAAACTGACAAATCATACAGAGAAATACTGACAAATGAGCCTAGTGAGTAAAATCTTACTCCCACTGGTGATCCAACACTTACCTTAGCTATGGAAGAGCTGCTCTGCACTGCCTCTATGCAGTTATTTCTTCAGCCTACGCAGTTCTACACCACAAAGTTGGGAGCAATGTTCTCCTCTCCAACTAATCTTTTGCTCTCTGGAAACTGGAATCTCATGGCCTCTGGAAACTCCCTCCGGCGTATGGCACTGGATCACCTATACCTCCCAGCAAAATTGCGGATATCATCTGAAGAATTGTGCAGCCTCTGCGTGGGCATTGTACTGTCTCTATGTGGAAATCACTGCCTCTTTGCTATGCACTCGCCGGATCTAGAAAATATTCCTCCAGCCTTACTATCCCTGCCCCTCTCTCATTGCGATGAACTCATTGGCTCTCTCCAGAAATCGATTTGCCAGTGAATTCAATCTCTGCAAGTGTGTTCTCCAAGTGCCCATTGAGTTTCTTCTTATAATCTCTCGTTGAGAAATCAATGGCCAATATTAAAACTTAATCTATTGCGAAGGTTAACTAGGACTCAATCCATGTCTTTTTCTAGAAGATTCGCACCTCACTTAATTAATACCTTTTAATTGATCATATTTCCTAAGTTTAGACTTAGGAAATATTAAAAACTAATTAATTATTTTAATTAAGTCACCTATAGGTGGAATTTATCCAAAATATTTCTTGGTCTTGGAGAATTCGTGTGTCTTAGCCTCTCTGCAAAATATAGAGGCTAGAGCACATCCGATGCTACAAAAATCAACACTCCCTCTTAGCAAGGAATGTGCTCTAGTATTGTTTCCCTCCTTATAGCAATACTCTGATTTTGCACCATCTCCCATTGTGTTGTTGATGTATGACTTCATTGCCCACGAACCATTGCGCAACTCTGATTTTGCATTGCATATGTCCTACTGCTAACTCTGCTGAAATTTTGTCAACTACTACATCTGAAATGAAAATTTGTTGCTGCCTCTACTGGAACATCTGCAATTCATCTCATTTTTTGGTGTTGCAACTGAGAGATGTCCATCATACTGAACCAACTGTGTTCAGTCTGATGGGTATGTCACCTGAGTTCTAACTATTGCTAGTCTACGTGCTTTCACTGAAGCTATTGTGTTGCTACTGACTTTGCATTGTGCCAACTGCACTGTTTCCAACTCTGCTCTGTGTTGCTCAGTCTCTGACTGCTACTATCCACTACATCTGTCACTCTGGCACACGACTGCACCAACTGTCATTCATCCATCCTACTACTGTTGTTATGGGATCCTGTAGCAAGGAATTGATCCAAGAGGTAGGCTCCTCAAGGATCTTTCCCATCGTGTAGCTCTCTGGGGCTACAAAACCAAATCACCCCACCTCACCCCTGGAGGTATGTCAGTGATCATGGAAAAATCTTCCTCCAGCCTGGAGTATAGTCTATTGATCTCTGCAGATGCAACCTATTGGTCCTGATTCTCCTCTTTGTCCTTATTTTTTAGAGGACATTGGGCGTTGTAGTGACCAAGTTCGCCACATCTGAAGCACTTGACCTTCGAAACATCCTTCTTTCTTATGCATTGTTGCTACTGTCCCTTTGATGCAAGGGTTGTGTTATCCTCCTCCTTTACTTCCTTCATCCCATTGTTGTTGCTGGTGCCACTGATGGTGCTCCTCACCAAATCTCGCCTCATTTCCTCCTGTTGTAGGTCAAACCACATATGGTCCACTCTGGCAACTTGTCTCTGCCCAGGATACTTTGGACGAATACCTTCCAGTCCTCGAAACGTTGTTCAGGTCTAATCTTACCAAATCTGTGGGTTGGGGCGTTAACCCTACTACAAAGAGTTGATATCAGACATCTTGAAGTCTATTATGGAAGGGGTCTAGACGCTCCCCTTCCTTCATCCTCACACACCTCATCTTCTCCTCCAAATACATCTTCCTTTGCTCGGAAGATACTTAGTACAACGTAGCAAGGGCATCCCACATCTACTTGGTGGTATCTTTGCCAACTATATGAGATAATACGTGATCTCAAAATCCATCAAGAATCATCCTCTTTGATTTCACCATCTCCTTGTTGTAGTTCTTTAGCTGATGCGGTTCTGTGGGTACATCCACCACGTTATCGATGAACATATTGAGATAGTATTCATATAGAAGGAAGGGAATCCTTGCCTTCTAGATCACATAGTTATATGCTCCATCTAACCGATCCTGATCCCTCATCCTCGCTGATGCTATCTCACCAAAAATGTCAAACTCCTCCTCTTCTCCTCTGCATGACTGCTGACTGGCTCTACATACTCCCTACTAGAGTGGGTAAATCTTCTCTCGGTTACTGCTGCTCTATGTGGAAAATTCAAACTTTTTGGCTAGAAGTTCCATGAGGATGGAATTCCCTCAGTGTGTGCTCTTCTTCCCTTTTGATGCTATTCTGCTAGTAACTACTGAAAAATGAGTGCATCCTAGTTGAAGATCTACTCTGAAAGAAAAACGTTGTTATTTCTCCCTCTACCTCTCACAATCTTAGATTTGGAAATTTTGTTCTCTGCCAACTCACTCAGAGAAACAAATTTTCCTCAATAATCTGCCCTACTGGCCAATGGACTGTGCAACTTCCCGGGATTTCGAGCATCTACCTACGCAGTGCCTTGAAGTTATCTCTTTCCTCCTGCAATTGAACTCTTCTTGTGTCGTCTGCACTCTAGTACCATGTGAAAATTTCGATACACAGAATCCTACTGCAACAACTCAATAGATTTCTTCTATTTGTTATTTTATTGAACAAATTATTTAGCGTGTTCTATGGTAAATATCGAAATAAATACACTACATCCCTCACAAATAAATACTACGAAAAATAAATACAACGCAGGAAAGATAGAAACACACATACGCAATTAACTCAGTTATTTTTGGACTAACTCCCCAGAAAAACTCAATGTGGGAAAATCGGTGCAGCAGTTGAGGGTTTGTATATTAAATAGTAGTAAATTCTGAATACAAGTCTATGATTTCCCAAATTGGAAAATCATATGGATAAATATTGAAAAATGATCCTAGTGAGTAAAATCTCACTACCATTGACGATTTGACACTGACCTTAGCTCTGGAAGAGTTGCTCTGCGCTGCCTCTATGCAACTACTGCATAAATCTACACAGTTCTGCATCACACAGCTGGGAGCAATGTTATCCTTGCCAATTTATCTTCTACTATCTGGAAACTTGACTCTCTCGGCCTCCGGAAACTCCCTCTAGCTTCTGGCACTGAATCACCTCTGCCTCCCAACGAAATTGTGGATCTCCTATGAAACACTGTGCACCCTCTGCGTTGCCTCTCTGTGGCACTCACTTCCTCTCTACTATGCACTCATCGGATATGGAAAATCTTCCTCCAGCCTTACTATCCTTGCCCCTTTCTCACTGCAACGAGCTCACTGGATCTCTCTTTGGAAATTGATTGTTGCTACTCGGGAAATCGATCTGCCAGTGAATTTGATCTCTACAAGTTTGTTATCCAAGTGCCCATTGAATTCCTTCTTATAGTTTCTCATTGAGACATCAACGTACAAGATTAAAACTTAATCTATGGATAAGATTAACTAGGACTCGATCCATGTATTTTTCTAGAAGATTCATACCTGACTTAATTAATACCTTTTAATTAATCATATTTCCTAAGTTTAGACTTAGGAAATATCAAAAATTGATTAATTATTTTATTTAAGTCACCTTTAGGTGAAAGTTCTCCAAACGATTTCTGGGTCTTGGAAAATGCATGTGTCTTGGCCTCTCTGCAAAATCTTGAGGCTAGAGCACATCTGATGCTACAAAAATCAACACTAACTTCTATGTATGTATTTCTCTTTGTGTGACTCTTTCTTCTTCCCTCTCTCTCCACCTTGCATTTTGTGCCTCTCTCCCTCCCTCTCTCCTTCTCTCTCTCCCCCTCCCTCTCTCCTTCTCTCCTTCTCTTTCTCCCCCTCCCTCTCTCTCTCTCTCTCCGCCTCTCCCTCCCTTTCTCTATCTTTCTCTTCTTCCCTCTCTCCCCATGCTATCTATATCTATACCTCCCTCCATCTCTCCTTATTTATCTCTCTATATTATACCCCTAAACAAATATTCTCTCTCTCTGTCTCTCTCTCTCTCCATATCTATCTCTCTTCCTCCCTCCCTCTCTTTATCTCTCTATTCTTCCCTCTCTCCCCCTCCATCTATATCTCTATCTCCCCCTATCTCTCATTCTTTATCTCTCTATATCAGCTCGCAAAAAAACACTCTCTCTCTCCATATCTATATATCCCTCTATCTTTCTCTCCCTCTATATATTAGCTCGCAAACATACACTCTCTCTCTCCATATCTATATATCCCTCTATATATCTCTCCCTCTCTATCTCTTCCCCTCCCCCCATCTCTCTCTTCCCCCTCCATATATATCTCTATCTCCCATTGTCTCTCTATCTCAACCCCCAAACATACACACACTCTGTCCATATCTATCTATCTCTCTATCCCTCCCTCTTCCTCTCCCTCCCTCTCTCTCTCTCTCTCTCTCTCTCTCTATGTAAATATATATATATATATATATATGTAACTCTCTTCCTCCCTCCCTCTCTTTTCCTCTCTCCCCTGCCCTCTCTCCCCCCTCCATATATATACTTATCTCCCCTTATCTCTCCTTCTCACCCCCAAAACATAATTAAACACTCTCTCTCCATATATATCTATATCTCTCTCCCTCCCTCTTCCTCTCCCTCTCTCTCTCTCTTCCCATTCTCTCTCTCTTTTCATCTTCTCTCTCTCTCTCTCTCTCTCTCTCTCTCTCCTCTCTCCCTCATAGTGTATCTATATCTCCCTTGTGACTCCCTCTCCACCTTTATCTATCTATGTATTTCTCCCCCTTCCACTCAATATCTCTCTCTCTCTCTTCTCTCTCTTCCTTCCTCTCTCTCCTTTTCTCTCCCAACTCCCTCTGTATCTCCCCCCCACCGCACTCTCTCTCTCCACCCTTCAACTCTGTCACTACATCCCTCCCTCTCTCCTATCTCTCCCCCTATATCCCCCATCCATATCTATGTCTCCCTGTCTCTCTCTTCCCCTTATTTCCCTATCTCTATCCTCTTATTTTCTCTCTCTTCCCTCGTCTCCTCTCTCCCTCATTCCATATTTATCTCTCTCTCTCTCTCTCTCTCTCTGTCTCAATGTCTTTATTATTCCCTCCCTTTCTTTCCCCCTCCAAATCCATATCTCTCCCCCTCCCTCTCTCCTCCTCTCTCCCCCTTCTATCTCTCTTCCTGTCTCTCCAACCTCTATGCCTCTCTCCCCCACTCTATTCCCCATCCTCTCACACTCTCTCTTAAATATGATCCCATTGTATTGTATTTAAGAAAGTATCTAAATAAAAAAATAAAACAAAAACATAATTGGTTGTAAAATATTAAACCTATATTTTGGATCAATCATGTCAAAGAAAATACAATAATAAAAAACTTAAAAGAATCATGCAATATCTTTCCTCTATCATTGTTAGTCACTTTGCTTTATTTATTCACTTGGATCATTGGTTAAGATACATCTATCCTGATTCTTTATAATATTATTTATATTATATAAATTTCACATATGTATATATAAAATTATTCTCATTTTTAATTTATTAGAACCTCTATTTAATCTCTATGGGAATATTTTTAGTAGTTGCGAGGGTGAAGGGTTTAGATATACCTCAAAAGTAATTATAATCTTTTTGCTGTTAGATATAATTAAAAAATGTTATAAAATTAAATTAAAATAAAGTATTTGTAAAATATTTTGATTTTGAAACAAGGTATGGTTGTTGGGAATGTGGTATTGATAAGCCATGGTATTGTAACAAAATAATTAAAAGTCTAGATCCATCACACAATAATCAAAATCATAGATGACCCAGGTATTATGATTTTCTTCCCTCCTCTCCCTCTCTCCCTCCCTCTCTCTATCTTTCTCTTCTGGGTATTGACCCATGATATTGTAAAAAATCCTATTTAGAAGTTAATAATATCCACAGTAAATATTTATGATTAAAAATATTGTTATATTGTAAATATTAAATTTGTATCCACTTATTAATTAAATTGAAATATTTTTATGGAATCATTATTTTAATTTATGAGACTGGCCAACTATGGACGGGCATTCAAGAACGAGCAAGGAGCCATTCTAAATATCTACATGGGGAAATTAGGAGTTAATACAAACAACGTAGCTGAGCTTTGGGGATTAGAACAAGGATTAAATCTTTCCAAGTAGCTCCATTTCCACCAACTTGTGATTAAAGGAGACTTATAACTCATCATCAACATCCTCAAAGTTCAATCGGGCACACCTCTGCAAAAAAATTGTCAACAACTAGACGCTTGAATGCAAAATGGAGCGAGTAGTCAAGGTTCTGATGCAAATAGAAAGATCGCTCCTGCTACACATTAAGTGTGAAGGGAATAAGCTAGCATATTTGCTAGCAAACAAAGGCTTGGAATTGAATTCACCTTTCTAGGGAATTCAATGGTCAAGGGACATTCCAAATTCGCGGCAGGTAGAGTGTGAAGAAATCACAACAAAAGATTATCAACAAAATAGGCCTATTACAGAATCCGAGAGGCATATTGCAGAAACAGTGAGGCTTATTTCTGAAATCGATCTGCACCACCAGATGGAACATTAGAGAGCTTTGATACTCTCTTCCATTTGTTGAGTTGTCTTGTGTAAGAAAGTAAGGTGAACATGGAATGCGCTACATCATGGATTGGAGAGTGGATGGTGCAATGGTTTCTTTCTCCATGTCGGACGACCTTCTTAGGTTGATTGTATACAATTTAAAATCAATTTGGATGTAGGTAGGCCAACTGCTTCATCCCAAATGAAATTTACACCAAAAAAATTATATGGTAAAATGGATGTTAATTTATAAGTACTATTTATACGTTATATATTTTATTGTGATATGTATATTATATTTTCTTTTATCTAATTTTTTTTTCCTAATTTTTTAATTAATAAACGACAAAATTACAATATATATATATATATATATATATATATATATATATATATATATATATATATATATAAATTGAATTTAAAAAATATCTCACATCTCACTGCTACACATATACCCTATACCGGTTTGTAGAGCGTTTTGACCCAATAACCATTAAGAGGAAGGGTCAAGACCAAAGATTTGAACAAATAAAGATTAATTAAATTAGATTTAAAGAGAAATAGATAAATGGAATGGGGTTTTGAACAACGAGATTAATTAATTTATTTAAAAAAGGAAATAAGAGTAAATAATATTAATATTATAACATTAAATTATATATTTAGTTGTTAAGAAAAAAGATCTAAGTCAATAAATTGAATAAATAACTATTAAATGAAGGGTTTAAATAAATAAAGATTAATTAAATTAAATTAAAAAAGAATTAAAATAGATAAATGGGATGCGGCGTTTTAAAATTAAGGAGGATAGGTACATGATTAATCAATTTATTAAAAAGAAGGAAAATAAGAGAAAATTTAGAAAATATCAATAAACTTGAAAGAATAAAAATTTCATTTTTTTATTATAGCATAAGATAAAGGATTTTTAAAGAGTTAGATGGTGGATAAACGGTTGCCAAGAATGAATTAAATTACAGTCATCATCTCAATTAAATTTAGTTATGACTAACTTCGATAGCCTGAGATGATTGGTATCAAAAATATTATCTTTAATGCAATCTTTGAAGGGACATCCAGTTTCGTCGATGTACGATTTTCCACATGAACAAAGGATTTAGTAAACCGCTGAATTCAGAATTCAACATGTGGTCAAACTTATCTTTGGTTTAAAAATGGTTTTAACTTTATTTTTAACAAGATTTTTGTTATGAGGTCAGTGGTCCCTTTTATTTAAAGGAGATAAACTTGACCTTAAGGATGAGAGGAAGGATGGTTAATGGATATGGGATTAGAGATGCCCTTGAATGATTTAATGATCTAAGAAGAGGAATAGTCATTGGCTTTGAAAGCTTGGAACATGTGGTATTTTTTAGAGGGAAGGAATTAGGGAGCGCAAATTTTAAGGGCCCGAGAGATGAGGGTTTTAAGAACGCTAGATTTTGGGAATGGTGGTGGTGAGAATGGGCATAGAGATAACAATCAATTTGGGTCCCTAATGATGAGTGAAGTGTCCACCCAAAACATTGGACATTAAAAAATCCCATACATAGTTTGATTGGCACATTTATGGTTTCCTTATGAAAATCATCCAAGTGGAACATTATGTTATATATAATAATTCATGAGGGCACTCTATCTTGGAAAAATTATTCTTCATTCCTGTTAAAATTTTTGTGAGAATAATCGTCAGAGGAAGAAATCAAGAACTCACTATGTGAAAAGTCTGTGAAAAATTCAAATACACTGACATAGTTGAATTTAGTTGAACTTAATTTTATATTAGATTTTTATAATTAGAATCTAAAGCATGGTAAAACAATAATCATAAGAGAAAATGGAAAGCTAAATTTATTTGCGCGAACTTTCCCACAGTCCTATGATAGTGTGTTATGTACAGAGCTACCAGTGGAGATGCATAGAGGTGTGGATGAAGCTAGGGAAATGCCACTACTATGTGTGTATCATTATATCGATTGTAGAATATATAAGAATTATACTGTCATGAGAGAGCTTATATGAAAGGTCAATTGTTTGATCCCTCTCCTGACTCTAGAAATACATAATATTCTCGAAATCTACAATTGACATAATTTGAACACCTAACTCACTCATGAATTCCACAATAATTTCAAATCTTGCATATTGCCATCTTCAATTAATGCTAGGCCCCATTGAATCAATGAGGCCCTTACCCCTAATTTAGAGGATTCCACGAATAAGTCCCGCAAGTTTTTAATCACAAAAATGCCCTCAGTTCTAAAAATGGTGATTATGGGTGCATAATTGTTTCCAAAAAATAACCAATTAAATAGATGCATATCATTGATGGGTGGTAGTATAACAACATTTTTTTCTCTCATCAAAGAGCTTGGAATCATTTTATTGAATTTTTTGGATCCATTTCCTTTGGTTACTTTATTTTCTCCATGATAATAACTTATAACAGCTTCGGGAACTTTACGTTTTTTACGTATTAGGCCACAAAAACTTACCACAATATCCAAGCCATAAATTTTTTGATTGTGATGGGGGGGGGGGGGAATGTTGACAAAAACTAGGCAATAGAATAATGGTGAATGTAGGTGGTTTTAATGTAGGAAATGTTAATCAGAAACCCTAGGCGACTATGAGATCCTCCTTCCCTATTGTCAAACTCTTTGAGGAGAGGGAGGCCCCCCTCCACCCCTCTTTGACAATGCTGTCGAATCTACCTTCCATTCTCTGGTGGATTCCCTCCCCAATCGCGCATAGACGGTTGTGGTTGCGTCCAAACTTTTCAAAAGAAATGATGAAATTAAGAATGTTCCCTACCAGATGGAGCGCACCACACTTCCTTGGATTATGTTGAACGTGCTCTGATAAGAAAATTCATCGGGATGTGGCTATCTCCAAGGTCGATGGAATCCTGGTTAAGTAAAACGTGGAAGCCAATGATGCAAGGAGAGATTTCCCTCTTGGCAGTTGGAAATGGTTTATTTATTTTATTTTTTGAATGAAAAGAGGATAGAGATTTAGTGTTCTAAAATGGGCCATATTTCTTTGGCTCTAGAGGAGTGTATCTGAATAAATGGTCTCTAGACTTCAATCCAGATGAGAATATACCCACTTCCATCCCAGTGTGGGTCAAACTTCTACGGCTCCCAATCTCCTGCTCAAGCGATGATTGTCTCATAGATATTGGGAATGGAGTTGGGAAATACCTGGAAAAATCAGAGCCTAAAGGTTATTAATTCACTTGTGCCAAAATTTCTGTAGGAGTAGATTTGTAAAAGGGATTTCCAACAGAAATCAATCTAAATTTGGGATCATGGAAGCATAGACATATTCTGGATTAATGACAAATCCCATTCAAATGAAAACACTTCCATACTATGGATACTTCTCTAGAGACTGCTCCAAATATGGGAAAGACAAAATTATTGAGTCTCCTATTACTCACGAGGAGCAGTGGCAGAAGAAAAAAAAAGGAGCTTAGAAAGGAAAAAGAATTATCCAAAAGCCGCGAGAAAATTTAGCGAAAGTCACAACCCCATCCTCTTCGAATCCCTTCATGGTTCTTAGTGAAGCTGAAAAGGAAATCCCCATCCAACAGGAAGACATGATACTCTTGGTGGAATATTTGGTCATCGAAGATGGTGAAATAGTTGTTGAGAGTAACTTGATTGTTTTTGGGTGTGAAGCCACTCCCTCAAAAATGGCCCTGTTTCCTAAACCTCTGAGTATCATCCCTGGAAGTATGAAAAAGGATATAGAAAGAGTCATCACCCATAACATGACTCAAAATTTATCTTGGGTTGATGAATGGAGCAGCCAGGAAACATGGAACTCAAAGAAAAAGACAGACCAAATAACAAGTAATTGCGAGAAAAATAAACTGAACTGAACAAAAAATTGGGGAACCAAATTTTCGTTTCATAAATTCTCAAAAAGAAAGGGACAAAAATAAAAGAAGGGAAGGATGGTGGTGTCTCCCATTCCACTCCCAATTAATGAAAGTGATTTCCTGGAATATCAGGGGGCTAGGAAACCCCGCCAAAATACTAGCATTAAAAGACATAATTAAACAAGAATATTTGATGGAGGTATTTATCCAAGAAACCAAATTAGAGGAAGCGGAGGTCCTCAGAGCAGCTGGAAGCTTTTGGTATGACTGTTTTGAGGGTCTGTCTAGTCGTCTAGAGGAGCTTCGAGAGGGATTGGTATTTTTTGGTCAAAAAATAAATTCTCCCTAGTGGAAGAAGTAAAATCAAAATCCTGGGTGATGGCTCTATTGGAGGAAATAGATTTTGGGGAAAGAATCCCTTTCATGAATATCTATGATCCAGTCCTATACAAAAATAAGGCTGAATTATGGGACTTCTTAGAAATTATTTTTGAGAGAAACCTTCTCTCCAATAGTGTGATGGGAGGTGATTTTAATACCGTTCTAAATATCACAGAGAAAATAGGAGGGATTTCAGTTAGGGATCCATTCAGAGATAAAATGGAGGAAAATTTGGAAATATGGGATTTTATAGATATTAAGTCCAAGATCGGGAAATCCACGTGGTCCAACAGGGGGTCTGGTGATCTATTTATAGCAGCCCGCTTAGACTGCTTCTTGATCCATAGAAGTTGGCTTCTCAAAGGCCTTGATTACACTTCAATCTATATAAGTGCAAGGAGACTCAGACCATAGACCCATCATGATCAATTTGAAGAAGATAGAAAATCTAGTTCCATTTCCTTTCAATTTCAAGGCAGACTAGGGCCTCTCTGAAGAGGTTGGGTATTTGGTGAAGCGGGCATGGCTGTCTCTATTACAGGGCTCTCCGAGCTTTTTCAGGGAAACCAAGTTAAAAAGTGTTAAAAAATATCTGAGGAAGTGGTTGAAAGAGAAATATCAACCCCTAGTGAAAAAAGGAGACACAAAGTTCAAGAATTAGACGAGAACTATAAAGCGATGGAGGAAGCATAGATAGAAGAAAAACACATCCAAAAGGAAAATGACCTCTCCAAATAGATCTTTAATTTAAGTCGGTAAGAGGAAAATATGTGGAGGTTAAAATATCATAGTGTTTGGTTAAAGGAGGGGGGCTCCAACACGTCCATCTTTCAAAAACAGGCTTTGTCTCAAGAGAATCGAAGTAGAATAAGGGAGATAAATCATGATGGAAGCTAGAAGGTCAGCTCCTTTGCAGAATTAAAAAATGAGGCCTTCAAGTTTTTCAAAGCACTTTTCAATAAATATTCTATCCCTCTCAATAGTGTTGATGAGTTTTTGCATCCATTGCCTCAAGTTATTTCTCCCTCTATCAATAGTTCTCTTTTGGGTGAAATAATGGAAGAAGAAGCTCAAATGCAATTTGGTCCTTAGAGCTTGAGAAAGATCTAGGTCTAGATGGCTTCTCTATCTTCTTTTACCACTTATATTGGAACATTATAAAAAAGGATCTTGTTCTAATGTTGAATCACAACAGAATAAAAAAGAATATTGGAGGAAGCATTAATTCTTCCATCCTCGCATTAATCCCAAAGGAATACAATCCCTCAAATTTCTCAATATTTCGACCTATCTCGCTTTGTAAATCTTCCTATAAAATATTGACAAATATCATAACCAACAGAATTAAACCTTTGCTTCCTTCCTTCATCTCTGAGAATAAATGCAGGTTTATGCAGCATCATAATATTCTAGACAATATCATTCTGGTTCAAGAGGAGATCCACTCTAGCAAAGAAGCGAGAGAAGCGGGAATGGTATCAAATTGGAGATGGAAAATGTGTTTGATCAAGTAAATCATTCCTTTCTATTTATTTTCATGGAAAAATTAGGTTTCAGTAATGAATTCAATTTATAGATTAACGCTTTCATGGGCTCTCCCTGGATTACTCCTTTGATTAATGGTAGACCTACTCCCTTCTTTGTTTCCTCCCGAGGTTTTCGTCAAGGTTGGCCAATGTCACCTCTTTTATATATAATTATGGCTGAAGTGTTGAGCCACAACCTTAAGTTGGAAAGGCTGGTCGGTTCTCTTCTTGGACTAAATATTGCAAGGAATGTTCATGATATTAGTCATTCTCTGTTTGTTGATGAAACCCTCTTGCTTGGAGGTTGTTCCACGGAAATTGCAACAAGATTTAAAAAGAATCTTGATAGGTATATCCTGTTATTTGGAGGATAGATAAATAAATTGAAATGTCAATTGATCGATTGGAATTTCCCAAAGGTGACTCTGATAGAAATCACCCATTTTTTGGGATTCCTAGTGGATGTCAACATGATCTCCTTTTCTTATCTTGGAATCCCCATATCTTTTAAGTCAGCTTCAGGGGAGGACTGGGAATTGGTTTTCCAGAAAATAAGGAAAAGAGTTCAATCATGGGGAGTAAAGTGGCTCAACCTGGTGGGGAGAGTTACTCTCATCAAATATGTTCTTTCCTCTCTTCTGGTGTATCTGGGAGCTGGAATTTTGGCCCCTAAGAACATAAATCAACAAATAAGAAAGAAATTATTATGGCAAGGGAACAAAAGAAATGACAACAAATTCCACCTTGTCAACTAGAACTTGGTCACATAACCAAAGACTTTAGGCAAACTAGCAATCAAGGATCCCGAATTTAGCTCTTGGGGAAAAAGGTATGAGGACTTATTTTGGACTCCAATGAGTGGTGGAAAAAGGCTTCCACTAGAAAGTACTTAAAGCCATCTGATTAGGCTAGAAGTAGAACAATGGGAAGGGAAAGGTTCAAAAATTTGGAGATTATGCAAAGTTAATCTCCCTTAATACTGGAAAATATGGGTTGACAATGAGGTAATGGGAAACATATTCAATGGAAAAATCGCTCTCCCTTATCTACCCTTGCTTCCAGTCCTTGTTTTGTTGATTTCTCTTTGTGGATGGAAGAGCATGGATACATCCGCCTTGCGTACATCTCTTGTTAGGATGAGCAAGGATTGTGGTGTGGGTGATCGAATTTAGACCTTCCCATCCATTTACGAAATCTCTTACACTCTATAATTATTCACTTAAAAGGATGTGCACCTATTATTACAAGAAAATTTAACAGTCAAGTTTGGCTGGGAGGTTAGAGTAATAATTATACAGTTAAATAGGGTTATTCTCTTCTCATTAAGAACCCTTCCTCCCCCCTTCACTCTAAAATCTGGGGGAAGATTTGGAATAGGGACGGGCTTCTAAAGGTTAATTTCTTTTGTTGGGAATTGGTGCATGAGAAGATTCTCATTGTAGAAAATTTAAGGAAAAGGAACATCCATGGTCCCTCCTGTTGTGCGCTATGTGGTAAATTGGATGAAACTATTAAGAATATTTTTTGTTATTTTCATTTCACTAGAGACTTGGAAGTTCGCCTTAGTGCCCTTGGTCCAATCCCCCTCCATTTTTGTGGAGTAGAATGAGATGTTTATACATTGGAAACATAAATTCCCCTACTCTAAGAATTCCCTTTTAATGCAATACTAGATGGAAATTCACAAATATCTTTGCTGGTATATTTGGATTTGTCGAAACCATGTGATCTTTCAAGATAAGTGTTGTTGGCCAGAATATTCTACTATCAAAGGAATGACGCTTCTCTTTGAGGTGATTCATCCAGGGGGTTTGATGATTCAGACTTGCAATCTCTGACTAGCACTAAAAAAGAGTGGCTCGGGATCTCTTGCTCTAATCAACTAGACCTCAGGCCAAAATCACATGTCGTTCCTTCCTTCCGTATAAGGATATCTGGTGTGGATTTTGAAGAATGACAAAGGAATATAGGTCAGGTCCAACTATATTTTGGTGGAGCTTCGAAAGGTAACCCCTGGGAGGTTGGATTGGGAGGGGTGCTATTAAACCTTGAAGAAAAGGCTGAAATAATGTTTGTATGGGGTCTCAAAAAATCCACAAATAACCAAGTTGAAGTGCTATCCCTCTAGAAAGGATTGAAAATTGGTGTTTCCAAGGGTATGAAGAATTTGATCATTGTTGGCGATTCGTAGGTAGTAATAAAAAAGTGTTTGAATCTCTCTAAACATGAGTGTCTCATGGATTCTGAATCCTCCCCAATCCTTTTAAGGATAATGTATCTTCTTAGGAAAATTGAAAAAATTAAAAAAGTTTCATGTTAAAAGAGCCAACAATCACGTGGCAGATGCTCAAGCCAAATTTGAAGCTGAGTTAGAACAAGGGTCCATAATTATAAAAAATAAACGTGATATATTTCACATCCCATAATGAATTTAAACAATGCAATCCCCGTGGAGTACAACTGGGGTACGGTAACATTAAGGTTTATAGCGTTCCGACGAAGCGATAGAGAGATTCGGGAGAAGGGAAGGGTAGTTGGAAGTTAATGAACTGGTGGGATCAAGTCAGGAGGGTGGCCATGTACCATGATAGGTTGGTATTCAGCCCTTGGTCACTTGCCTAGATATTTAATATGAATTTAGTCGAAGTCAGGGTTGGTATCATCGCTTATCGATTGAAGCAGATTTTGGCGGTGATGGATATGGAGGGAAGTGGCGTCGTAACATTACAGGGATGACATCCATTTATGGTTGATAAGAAAGGTAGGAATTTCGAGAAGGACCAGGCTCTTATCTATAGCATATAGCAGAGGAAAATCGTCCATATAATATCTCTAGTGCAGGGGAGAATTTCCAAGAAGATGGCGTCTGTGAGCAATGGAAATGGAAGCGATGCGGCAGAGTCTAGGCTCAGTGGGAGTATAGGGGATATAATTGACAGCTTCTGTAAGAAAGTGGCCACGGAAATTTTCAAATAAGTCAATGAAAATATGGCAATAGTATTCTCTCAGTTGGCTGGTCTTGGAAAGGATATGGAGTTGCTTACAAAATCCATAGAAATCCTAACCACTGGTGTCATGAACTTGCATCATAATGTGCATAACATCAAAGAGAAGGTAGAGACTACCATTGTGGGTATGCTAAAGGAAATTTTCGATTGTGGGGATGATTATGCTCATCCTGTAGAGGGTAATGTACTTGGCACTGTTGTTCGTGGCTTGAAGCCTAGGGATGGTGGATGAGGGAATCTGGGATTGCCTCCTGCTGATGCAATGGGAGAAGATGAACATGGTAGTCGCAGGTAGCAGTCGTTTCATATTTTGAATTATTTTTTTTGTCGAGTAGTAGTAATTTGTGGAGTTTTCTGGAAGGTCTACAATCCAAAGTATGTATGAGAATAATGTAGGTAGCAATAGGGTCTCTCTGCCAATTTTGCTGTTGAACAACTATGAGTCTATGTGCTTTATGTTTGTAAGGGACATGACTCGTTTGCAGTTTTACCAATGAAAATTGCTACCCGTTCCTTTAAAAAAACGTAGGAAATGTAAATCATATAATAAAGAAGCAAGAATGAAATTAGTTGTTGAGTCAAAAAAAAAAAAAAAAAAAAAAATCTTGTTGAGAGGACCATTTTAATGAAATTTCATCCTATCATGGCACAGTAATATAAAAAATGAGGAAAAATTATTTGTAATAATCGTGGATTTTTCACTCAACAATTTGTTAGAATAGATCCACTAAAATATATTATAAAATTTGAAATCTACAAAATGAGTATTTATTTATCTTTAGATTTATGGATATGTTAATTATTGTTTATTGCGAATGCATGCACATTATAATTATGAAAAAATAGAGAACAATGAAATAAAACTCACAAACCACAAATTAACACAAGATATAACCTCGGAAACCATTTCGGGATAAAAATCAGTTGGAAGGTGAGGCTAATATGCTCTCTTTCTCTGAATAAAAAAATTGATGCAAGTACAAAGAAGTGAGGCATGTGGCCCATGGGATTATATAATGCACAAACCCTCTCTATTTTTTCTCTCCCTGTCCACTTTTGGGTACGTCGCTCATCTATAGATGAAAATGCACTCAAATAGAATGGACCCATTTTCCTCCTCTCGGCCGAATTATAACACAGCCCAATAGCCTACTAATGGTTAAGTTTGATTCCTTAAACTCTTAACTAGAGTTACAATATAGACCCTTTTATAGTCTTCTTCAACATGATCACGTGACATGCTCATTTTTCATAAATAATGGGGGTTGATGTGACATATCTAATTATGGTGGTCAAAATGAGGTCAACTTATGAGTGGCATAAATTTTGCATACAGACTCCAACTGAGGTGATTCTTATGTTGTTGTAAATTTATTTTCATGTATAATAGCATTAAAATGTGTTACGCTTAAGCGCAAAAAAATTACCCCCCAAAAAACGTCATTTGATGCCTCAAATTGTTTCCAAAAGGTTTTAGACCCGTATTTTCCAAACTAGGATTCATAAGTAAAAATGGTCTTGTGAGTTGATTCCTCCACTTTTTCCACTCTGAAAGGATCGATATGAATGAAAGTAATACAATGATCCAATCGATATCACACCTCCTCATTTTGGGAGGCTTTTGGTCACCAAAATATTCTACTAAATGAGGTGAGAAAAAATTTTCTCCACCTTCTCTCATGTGTACCATTTAAATTTCTCTAAAAGTTGTACTTTCAAACCAACCTACCAAATATCACGTTTCCCATGTCTTATAGCTCAATATCTCTTCTAGAAAAAGGTTTCCTTTATCAACTCTAATTGGGCATTTGGTCCTAAATTCTCTATAGAAGGTAGGCCATGTTCCTCTTCCTAATATAGCATGGAAGGATCATAGAGTTTCAAATTATCTACATTCACCACTAAATAAATGTGTGTATGGGGTTACACTACATCTATAATCATTATCTCCCACCTCTTCTAGAATCTCAAAGGGTCCATTTTGCAGAGCCTTGATTTTGTTACCATGACCTTGTAGCCTCTCATTGTTCAACTGTAACCATACTTTGTCTCCCACCTTGAAGGACTTCTCTATTCTATGTTGATCATACCCTATCTTATATTTTTCTCCTAACTTCTATAATGTCTCTTTTACCCATATATGTATTTTCCTGATCTTCTAAAAAAAAAGTCCCTTAAAGTATCCCTTGAAAGATCCTTCTTCACTCCTCGTTTTCCATATGAAATATCTAAAGGTGAAGGTTGTAAATATCCAAAACAAGTTTCAAATGGGGAAATACTAGTAGAAGTGTGGACTACTCTAATATAATAGTGTTGTATCTCTATTAGATTTTCATCCCAAGTCTTTAGATGCATTTGATTGTAACCCCTCATTGCACCAAATTCTTATTGACTAGTTAATTTTTCCCATATATTTATGGATAGAATGTAGTAGACCTCTTCAAATTCATAGCTATCTCCCCCCACAATGTAGTCCAAAATGCATTGAGAGATATCGTGTCCCTATTTGAAATGATGGTCCTTGGTATACCAAAGTGCACCTAGACTTTTCTAAAAATAAAGTTTGTTGCCTCTTTCTCGTTGATGGCCTTTTTACAAGGCATTAGAACACACATCTTGTTGAACTTGTCAAATACCACAAATAGGTAGCCATGTCAATTTCTGGTTTTTGGTAAACCTTCGATAGAGTCCATGGAAATGCTTTCCCAAGGATGAATGGGTACAAGCAAGGGACGATGTAGACAATGCTTCCTATTAATAGGCTTGTTGGTACAACAAATAATGCATCCTCTTATGAACCTAGCTACTTGAACTTATATCTTGGGCCAATACACATACCTTTGCAAGTTGGCCATTGTTTTCCCTTCACCAAAGTGCCCTACAACCTTGGAGGTTTGAGCATCTATAACCGGTTACAATCATTCACCTTTGGAAACACATAACCTATCCAAATTGTAGAGAACTTGTCCTACAAATGGTAGTCAATTGTGTTGTCAATATCATGTGTGTGACTGTGCCTCTGTAATTACTGAAACACCTCCTTGAAGTCACTTTCCTCTAAATCTGCCTCTCTCTATGCATCATGGATGAATGGCTCCATGTGCATTAGAGTTCCAAAGGTGTGATATTTTATGTTGGTGGCCTTGAAAGCATGTCAACCAACTTTTTTATGTTTCCATTCTTGTACTTGATCACTAAATAAAACTATTGTATAATCCTCATCCACTTGTAATGCCTTGTTCTTTGTGGCTTACTCTAGGCCTACAAGTATTATAATTATTGGTGATTTATGTGGATTACTAACTCCTTTCCCATTAGATAATGTTTCCACTTCTTCATATCTTGCACCAGGGCGAAATTCTTCTGATCATAGGTATGGTAGTTGTGAACGACCCCATGAAATACTTTAAATGGTAGAATATAGGCCTTCCTCCCTACACAAAGAGTGCTCCCATAACATACCCACTCACATATGTATCCACTTTGAAGGGTTGTTGCAAGTTTGGTAATGTTAGAACTAGTGCTTGATTGATATTCTTCAACTCTTCAAAGGCCCTTTTAAAACCCTCTCCCAACTATAAACTCTTTCGACTCACTGTTATAGCATGGAGTAGTGATGCTACTGCTAAAAATGAGACTATGGATTTCCTCAATTATTGTGATACGTAAATGAAAACCTAACCTCGAAAACATTAGTAGGCACCACCCACTTTATGATGGCCTCCATCTGGAAGGATTTATCATCAGCTCTACTCCACCTATCACATACCCTAGATACCCCAAAGTTTGTTTTGCAAACTTGCACATATTGAAATATGTCAGTAGTTAGCGCTTATTTAATTTCTTTAGCAACCACATTAAATATGAGATGTGCTCCTCCCAAGTAGCATTGTATACCAATATATCAACCAAATAGACGATAATAAATTAATCTATAAAAGGGGATAGTTTATCATTCATTAACCTCATAAACATTGTTTGTGCATTGCATAGGCCAAATGGCATGACTAACCATTCAAACAAACCTTGCATGGTTTTGAAGGTGATCATCTAGTTATATTCTTCTCTGGTTCAAACCTGGTGATATCTATACTTCAAGTCCAGTTTGGTGAAATATTTGGCTTTCTGCCACTGATCCAAGAGATCATCTATCGTGGATAGGGGGTACATGTTCTTAAGCGTAATTTTTTTAACACCCTATAATCAATACATATCCATCGAGTCCCATCCTTCTTTAGCACAATAATTATGGGTGACCCATATGGTGAGGCACTTGGTCAAATGACACCCTGTTCTTGTAGATGCTAAATTGATTCTTCACGTCACTTACTTCTATAACAGATTATCTATACAACCCAATATTTGGAAATAGGGAGTCTAAGAATAATAAAATCTCATGCTCCACTTCTCTCTTGGGTGAAAGCCCTCTATAATCTTGGAAAACATGCTTATAATCCTACAACAACTCTTCCAGTTGGTGTTTCTATTTCTTAAAACACCCCTCTAGGGGTGAATTTACTCTCATTGACTCTTCTAGAGATGGCTTTTCTCTTAAAAATAGTAAAACATGCTTCTTTCTAGAATTGATAAATTTCTTGGCCTGGTTGACACTTAATAGTAAAATTTTGGACTTTCCCTTGTGCGCATTGATGGTGAAGGATTTTCAATCCTTTTGATGTGGTGATACTGATTGACTCTCCAAATGAATATTGAATTTTGCATGTACCTATAGGGACTTCTATTATATCATCATTTATCACCACTATATACTTGATGAATTACGCATTGGCCTTGGGCAACCCTTCCATTCAGACTTGGTCACATTTCTCAAAAGACATTATTTTAAAATCCATACACGACTCTGCCCAACTTTTTCCGCATATACACTCGGGTCTATATATAGCAAACCTGCGTATGCTATTTAAAATATTAAAAAATATAAAAATTCCCTATTATTTAGGTGGGGTTTATGGATTTTTTCACCAGCCTTCACTACCCCAACTTGAGTAGCCCTAAGCATTCCCCAAGCTTGGATTTAAAAAAAAAAAAAAAAAAAAAAAAAAAAAAAAAAAAAAAAAAAACCTAATTTGAGGAAGTATAAATACCCCTCAAGGGAATGGCCTAAAGGAGGAAGAGAGATAATTATAGATATTATAGCCTGTTATAGCCCTGACGAAGTCTTATATTTCCCCTGTGCCTCCTGCACTTCCCAGATTTTCAGGAAACCCTTGTTTCCTTGTGATGATCGCCTTCATTCTATGTGACATCCTTTGTGCACCATTCATGGAAGAAGATTTGTGAGGCTAGGGCTAGACGAATCCAGAGGACGATTTTTCTCAAGGTTGTGGCAGACCTCAGGTGATTTCTCCACTATTTTTTTCTGTACATGTTATCAATGAATGAAGTGCCATCTTGTTCCTGATGTTCATGTGTCATATATCTCTTATACATGCTTAATAATCTTGAATAGTTTATTTCTTGTTATCTTTATGAGATTATGTATGCTATTTTGAAAACATCTAGGATATATATGATGTACAACTAGGTTTTTGTTCTTGTTCTTTGTTGATTTGCAGATTCTGGAGCACGAGGAGTTGCAGGGGGTTTGAACCCTACGAGATCTACTACAAACGAAGGATAAACAGGTAAGATCTACAATCCTCACTTTCTAGTTTAAAGCATAGAAGTTGGAAATTTGAGTCCTTCTTGTGATGACATGCCCTTGCTCTATCAAGTTTATCAACCCAGGACCTTAGGGTAACATTGCTCGTAACAGAACTAGCGACTCCGATGGGGTTTAAATCCATGCAATTCCTAGTTCGGGTTGTTTTTATCTGTCTTGTAGGTTCCTTGATAGGTTAATCACATTTACAGTCTAGTAAGTCTTTTTCCCAACCAGACAAAAGTCCTGGTCTCTTGATCATGCTTGATTTTTTTTTCCTTAATTTTGTTTATATACACTACTTAGGCTATACATAGTCACGTAAGCCCTCTGTATTCTCCAAAAGGACCCGCGTATACGCGATTTTCTTTGGTTATAGTTGCGTACGCACGCATGTTGCATACAACGAACTTGCGTATGCTTGGGAAAATTTGAAATTTTGAGTTTTGAAGCCCTGTCACTCTTTCTTGTCTGTGGTTGGCCACTCCTGTGGTACCTTTTAGGTGTCTATACTGTGTTTGTTGTGGTTGTATGTCCATTTCTATATTGTTCTTGTGAAAACCTAGTCATTTGGTAATTGGCCTGTCTTGTGAAATTGTAATTGCGGCTGTAGCACCAAGATATCTTCCTGGAGTTCTTGGTTGTTCTGACCATTCAGAATAGTGAGCCTCTGCTTGTCTGCTCATCTTGGCCTTATGCATTGCTTCACTTTTGGTTTTTTCCTCCTTTTATTTCTTTGGTTTTCTTGACTTCGTGGGACTAGCCTTTTAGCGAATCTTGAAGTGACCTTTCTTCGGTTTTTGAGTTTTTGTTTGCTGGAAGAGTGTGCTACTGTTGTAAATAAGTTTATTGGGTATTTTTCTTCTTCTTGCTTGTTTGAGTCCTGCTACTAAAGTAGCATAGTTGGCTTATGCATTTTTGAAGCCCTTTTTGTGACTCATTTTCTTGATTTCGGTTCTTGAGTAGTTTTGTGCTTGTCTTCTTGAAATCGTTTTCTTTCCCTTTTAAGTGAAAAGCGAAAAAACATTTCTTGTTTTCTGTTGCTTTTGATTTGATTTAATTTTTGCGGTTTTCATACGTTTTGAAGCATTTTGGTTAGTTCCTTGTTTTTGCTTCATTTGCTTGGTTTTGAAAGGGGTATTTTCTAGATTTCTCTCTATCTTATATCAAGTGCATTTTGGCATTTTATATGCATAGGAGTTCTTGTTGGGACTAGCCTTTCTTTTCCGTTAAAATTGATTGAACCATTTCTCTCTAGAGACTCTTTTTTCTTCTTCAAATTAGCAATCTTATAATTTTCATATCATTGGTAGTTTGCATTACGTGCACTGAAGCATTTTGGTCTTTTTCATAGTTTTCTCAAGTGTGTGAAGAATGAGTAACTAAAAAGAAAAAATAAGTTTCTTTTCTTATTTAGTTTCATAGAACCCATTTTAGAAATCTCTTTTCATTGAAAGAAAAATATTTCATTTGCATGTAGTAGGTTTTCATTGATTTCTTTTGCATCGATAAACACCATCAGTTCCACTTCTGTATACCTTTGACTTAAGTAACAACCAATTTAAAATCAAGCGCTATAATTAAAATCAACTAGATTTTTTTGTGTTATTGTCATTAATCATACACCAACTAACTAGGTTGTAGGGGCTTGGAATAGGTGACTGGAGAGTTAACTCTCCAAGGCCGCTCAAACTATTAAACATATAAATTTTATTAATGAACGAAATACAATTCCGTTAAGTGGACCGGGAAAGATCTACCTCCATAGAGTTAAGCGCGAGGGAGAGTGAATGCAGAGAAGAGAGACACCCCCTCTCCTATTTTCTAAATCTTGACCTAAGACCATTCTGCTTGGCTGTCGATACATATTGATGCCCTTAGTTGCCTCTCCTAGGGACCACATAGGTGACTGCAGGGGGGAATACCTGTGGTATCTGAGATAGACATTGCATCACTTTCATCAGTACTTCTGGAGGGTGCCCTTGCTAATCTTAGGGACTTGCACCAGCAAAGGATGTTGTCAGGAGGTCAATGTAACTATTTCTGTTACCTTCGCTAGTAGGCCTGGGGTGTAATTACCCCAGACTATTTTCGGAAGGTCCTCTTATTTTGCTTTCTTGTATTTTGGTGTCGGGTCCTAATCACTCGGAGCGAAAATACCTGAAGGCCACTTGATTGATTATATCTTAGGAAATTTTTAGAGTGTGCTCTTTGCTCCTATATTGATTAGTTTCTTATATTTTTTGAGTCTAAAATTAATCTCATAAAGTGGTTGATTGATCGCCTTGTCGATCGAGGAGGCTTTATGGGCTTTCTCTTTCGAGTGCCAAGCCTTCTTCAAGAAGGCGTATGAGTAATTTAGTAGGCCATTTTTATCTGGTGGTTTCGAACGCAACGGAGAGTGATCCTCCATATGGGCTTGTTGTTTCTATGGGTGGTCGTGGTGCTAGTGCTAGTGTAGAGAGGAGTACTCCACTCATCTCTAAAGTCTTGTTTCCAACATAAGAAATCATAGTTGAAGAAGTTCCTCAACCTCCTAAGACTCCTTCATCTCCTCTTCTTGCTATTTTTCCTGACGTCCTTTTTACATCGGGCCTGAGTCTCAGAGACCGGCTAGCCCTTTTTTGTCATATCCCTTTCTTTTGATGGCCACGGCTGGGAACAAAGCTTTGGTTGTGAGCACTGCAAGTGTTCATACTCCTCTTTCGGTCGAAGGAGGAGGAACTATTTCCATATCGACAATCACTTATAGTGCTGCTATGTTTGGCTCTACTTCTATTCCATATTCGAGTGGAAGCACCCAAGCATATGCTTCTCAAGGTAGCCCCTTTTCTTTTGGAATGCCTTCTAGTGGAATTCCTTCTATCTCCTTTTATGCTGTCTCAACTGTCTCCATGCCTATACCTTCTATGTCTAGTGGATCAGCTTCATTTCAAGGTTTTTGATTTGGAAGTGGGTATATTCCTCATTCGAACCCTTCCTTAGGATCCCTTCGCTTCTCCTCTCAAAATCAAGGATTCAATCCTTTTTCTAGAGGTCAAGGCTCTAATGTTTTTTCAGGATGGAACCCTGCTTTTACAGAGTTAGAAGATGGGAGTCAGTTTTCATCTGGTCAGCAAGGGAATGTTCCTTTCCCTTCAATGGGTGCTTCTCAGGATTTTTCTCCATTTGAAAATTCTTGGAACCCTTGCCAAGGGGTTTCTTCTTCATTCAATACCTTGGTTGGAGGGAATATCCCTGTTAATAGTAACCCTATGTTGGCAGGCAGTCCTTCTATGAATGTTGGGTGACAAGGTTTCTCTTATGGCTCAGCATTTTCTACAAACAACATTTGGCAACCCGGTGCCTCAACGAATCCAGGCTATTCTTTTCAAAATGTGGGGAATCCTTCCTACGAAGGATGGAATTTGTAAGCTCCTTCGTGCTTACCATTCCTGGAAACTTCCAGATCTATTGAAATTGACTAACGATCCTATTCGGTATAGTCTGGGTTGGCCTCTGGTCCCCACTAAACTACCATCAGATATCCCAAAGTTTGAAGGGAAGACTGGTGAGGATCCGACAAACCATGTCACCACTTTCCACTTATGGTGTTCATCAAACTCCCTTATCGACGATTCGATTAGGTTGAGATTATTTCAAAAAACCTTATCTAGAAATGCAATGAAATGGTATATTGAACTGACAAGGGGAAATTTTTCTACTTTTGGTGAGTTGGCTACTATGTTCTTAAACCATTTTCAGTTGCCTGTCTGTTATGATGCCGGGATTGATCTCTTGGCCAATTTTCAGCAGGACAAAACAACTCACATTTCTGATCATATTCAAGAATGGAGGAGAAGGAAGAGGCTAATCAAAGTTCAGATTCTGAATGAGTTCCTTCTCGAATGGTTTCTGAAATCTCTGCAGCCAAAAATCTCAAAGTATGTATCCCTTTTAGGGGTATTTTCTGAAGAGCAGGCTATTTTTAGGGTCTAGCAGCTAGAACTGATCTATTCTTAGTCTGGAGTCCTTAATAAAATCTTTCCTGATGCTCCTCACTCCAAGATAGATTTAGCCAAAACCAAGCCTGGTCCTCATGGTGACAGAATTATCAGTACGGATAACCTGCTAAACCAATTGCAATAGTTGTCTATACAATCTGCTCCTTCTGGTCAGGCTACGCCTTTAATGTCAACTCCTTCTCAGCCCTTAGCTATTAATGCTATTCAAACTTCTAACCCCAAAGGAAATCAACAATATGATGGGAAGAAAAAGGGATGAAATAATAAGAAAAAAAACAAGGATGGGAAGGGGAATGTGAATAGATCCAACGATCATTTTGGAGAGGGCAAGAGGGATAATAAAAAGAAGGTTAAGTTTCCATGAAATTTGTGCACTGGAGACCATCTTACGCACCTATGCCCTAAAATTCAGGATGCTCAGTGCTTGTTAGCTCAATAGGGTTCTTCTAGCTCCCAGGCTCTACTGAAAAACCCTTTTCCCCAAGGGCAACAATTGCTTGCTGGCACGAATACGAATACTGGAGCTCCCTCTGTGGGAAACTAGGAAGGGGAAAATCCATCAAACATATACATGATGAGTGCTCATGCAGATATCGCTACGAGATCTTGTGATTATGGTGAAGATGAGTCTTTGAAAGCTAAGGTTGTTCCTAATAATCCTGAGCGACTCCATATAGAGAAGCCTGCGGTTGAGCCTATACCTCGGATGCCGAAAGGGTCTACAAAGCATATGACGATCAATCCTAATGCCAAGGCTCCCCACAACTACTCGATTGTAGAAGATCTGGCTCAAAGTCCTTGTGCCATGTCTGCATTAGAGGTACTCCAGTCGTGTCCTACACAAAGGAGTGCATTGATCATTGCCATTGGGGCCGTTGATCCAAAGAGTTCTCTGATGATCACATTTGACATGTCAACTTTCGAACTTACTCCTCATATGTCTTTAGATTAAGTCTCACATGTTCGAAAGCTATTGGATCTCCTTCAACTGTCCCTTCTGCTACTCTTCTAACTATGTTTGATGGTCATTCTCATAGGCCACATGGCATTGTCCCAAATTTACCATTTGTGTTGGGGGTAAAACTGTCAATATCGAGGTGGAGATAGTTAATGCAAATCGAGGTGGGGCAAAACTGGATCTATGAGATGGATGCTATTGCTTCCTCATTGTTTCACATTTTATGTTTCCCTCACGAAGGGAGGATTGTCACTGTTGATCAGATGGACTATTCTCCTGTAGATCCGAATGCATCTGTTGACTCCACTGTTCTCTTGGTGAATGATACCAAGCAACCTGTTGAGAATTTTGGGGTTGGAATGTATACATCCTTGATGGATACTTTTGATTTTCCTCCTCCTTCGGTTCATATCAATGCTATTTCGTCCTCCAGGGTTCCTACTCAGAGAGATTTATTTTGAAATCATTATTTTTCGGACCCTTGGACCTTACCTTCTCCTAAGACCACATTAGAAGAAGGCCAAGTGGGTGGAATGGTATTTCCTATGTCTACAACTGAGATTTCTTATAGATCTATTGTTGACTCTGTAGATTCCATACCAATTTCTCTTTCACCAGAGGAAATGAATAGATATGTGGCTTCGGCTTGGACTCTTAGTTCGTCTTTTGCTCAGGATTTCCTTGATACCACTCTTCCATCTGAAAAGGCCATCCTTGAAGCAATGACTAGTGTAGAGAGACCATGGGATGATTTGCATCATCGGTCCTATTTTCTACCAGACTTGCAAGAAGTTGAATCAAGTTCCTCTAGCCTTCATTCTTCTAGTCCTGTTCACCCAGTTTTGAACCCTTTAGCACCAGCACAAGTATTTGCTGAAGGGAACATGGATGTCATCTTTGCTACTACCCTAGTGAACATCTCCAGAGAACCCAACATCATTGAGAATGTCTTCATTGGAGCCGAATGTTCCCCTGAGTAAATTCAAACTTACACCGATCTCTTTCAAGAATTTGAGGATATGTTTGCTTGGTATTATGAGGAAATGTCTGGTATGGATCCATCTATTGTCCAACATGAGATCAAGCCATACGAAAATGCTAAGCCTATTCGGCAGAAGCTTCATCCAGTCAACCCTAGGAAGGCAGCAACTATCAAAGCCGAGGTGGAGAAGCTGCTTAAGTTGGGTTTCATATACCCCATTCCATTAACTGAGTGGGTTTCGAATCTAGTTCCTATGGACAAGAAACAAGGAACAATCCGAGTCTGCATCAATTTCAGGGATTTGAATAAGGCATGTCCTAAAGACAATTACCCCACACCATTTGTAGATCAAATGATTGATGAGTGTGCGATAAATGATGTTTTCTCCTTCATGGACGGTTTTTTGGGATATAATCAAATCATTATCTGTCCAGAAGATCAACATAAGACTACTTTTATTTGCCCCTGGGGTACCTTTTCTTACAAGAATATGCCTTTCGGCCTTAAAAATGTTGGAGCTACCTTTTAGTGGGCTATATCCTATACATTCCACGACATCAAGCATATTATCGAGGTGTACTTGGATGATTTATCTGCTCGTTCTCGCTAGAGAATCGATCATCCTTCACACCTTCGTTAAGTTTTTGAACGACATCAGTATTATAAAATACGGTTGAACCCTAATAAGTGTGTTTTCATGGTCACATCTGGTCGGTTGTTGGGATTCATCGTGTCTTTAGAAGGGATTTGGGCAGACCCCTTCAAGGTTGAGGCAATACTTTAGTTGCCTCCCCATCTTTGATCCGTCAACTTCAAAGTCTACAAGGCAAAGATAATTTCTTACGGAGATTCATCGTGAATTATGCCGAGATCACAAAAGGATTTATGAGGTTGTTGAAGAAAGGAGTCCCATTTTTTTGGGATGACTTTGCTCAACGTTCATTCGATGCTTTGAAGAAAGAATTGACCTCTGCTCCATTAATGAGTCTGCCTAATTTCCTCTTGTATCTCGTTGCAGTAGAATATACCATAGGTATGGTTCTGGTTTAGGAAGATGATGCTCTTTGTAGGCATGTGGTATACTACCTTAGTCGAGGCTTGGTAGGTCCTGAACTCCGGTATTCTCCGATTGAGAAACTTGTTTTGGAAACTGTCCACACTCTCAAATGAAAGAAATTATATCCTCCTTCGAAAAACTTATGTTTTGGCGGCAGTTAATCCATTTCAGTTTGTTCTGAGAAGGCGAGTGATTGGGGGAAAATACAATCGATGTATTTTTATTTTGCAAGAATTTGATCTTGATTTTCTATCTGCCAAATCAAAGAAGTCATTGGTATTTGCGGAGTTGATTTCTAAGTTTCCCTGTGGAGAAGAGATTGTTTATGAAGAATAATTTCTTGATGAACATATTTTTCTCATTTCTTCACAAGATCCTTGGTACAAAGATCTCATAGTTTATCTCTAGACTGCGAAGTTTCCCTTAGCTTTTTTGAAAGATGAGCGTCGAAATTTGCATCACTCAGATAAAATTTGTTTGATTATTAGTGACACTCTATATCTTCGCGGGGTCGATTCGATCCTTAAACACTGCTTAACTCTCGAATAAGCCGAGGTTGTGCTAAATGATTTCCAGAGTGGAGCTTGTGGTGGTCATTTATTTGGGCTTGCTACAGCTCAAAAAATATTGTGTAAAGGATACTTTTGGCCCTCGATTTCCAAAGATTTTGTTGAGGCGATCAAAAAGTGTCATCCCTGTCAAGTTTATACCCGGAAGATGCATGCTCATCCAACTCCGCTCTTTCCTATCATCACTATCAGTCCTTTCACAAAGTGGGGTATTTATTAGACTACTTGTAACTCGCATTCTACTAAGGGTCATAAGATTGTAGCTGTAGACTACTTTACGAAGTACGTTGAGGCTATGCCTACTTTTGGAAATGACGGTGAGACAATAAACCTGTTCCTATTCAATCAAGTCATTTATCGCTTTGCTATCCCCAAAGAGATTGTCGTTGACCATGGTAGTCATTTTCAGAACAGTATGATGGCTGAATTGGCTCTGAAATTAGGTTGTCGGCAGGAGCATTCATCTCCTTATTATCCTCAAGCCAATGGGAAAGTTGAAGCCATTAACAAATCCTTGAAGACAATTCTTCAATGGAAAACTGATAAAGCTAGATCCAATTGGCATGTCATGCTGTACCCTGCACTTGGGCATACCGGATGTATGTAAAGACTGCAACTGGTTTCACTCCGTTTCAACTAGTTTATGGGTTGGAATCTATATTTCTAATTGAATATGAAATTCCTTCCCTTAAGTTGGAAGTTGAGCTTCTTCCTGAAACTTCCATTATCAAAGAACGCCTTATCCATATAGAACATCTCGATGAGCAGCGCCGAGATGCAGCTACGATGAATGAGGCACATAAGAAGCAGGTGAAGGTTCAGTACGATAAGGTAGTCAAGCCTAGATTTTTCTCTGAAGGTGATCTTGTCTTGGTTTATGCCCAAGAGAAGGATGCGTTGGGGGCATGCAAGTTCAAGTCTATGTGGTATGGCCCCTTTATCGTAAAAAAGGTCCTAAAAAAGGGAGCTTATGCCTTGGTTGGCTTTGATGGGAACGAGTTGGCGAAGCCCAGAAATGGGCTCTATTTGAAGAAGTATTATGTTTAGGCTTAGGCCTAGCATCTGATTTGTTGTATATATTGTATTTTTGTACATGTCTATTTTTCGATTTTTGGTGTGATTTTGATGATTTTGATATGCTTTGGCAGGTATTATTGGATGAGATGAGTCATTTTGGATTTGTCGATGGTGCTAGTAGACATATCCAGAACCTAGCTTCTGCGGCTTGGGTAATCCAATATCCATCCGGTCAGTTGTTAGTTTCAAGAGGTGTCTGCATTGGTCCTGCTTCGAACAATGTGGCGGAATACACTGCAGTGGTCATCCTACTCTCGGAGGCAATATCTCTTGGTGTTGATTCGTTAGTAGTTTATTTGGATTCACAACTAGTGGTTTCACAATTAAACAACACCTATCGTGTTAGAGACCCATTTTTTTATCGATTATTTCTGAGGGTACATTTTTTACAACATTCATTTCAATTTATTACATTCATTCATATTCCTCGATATGATAATTGGTTCGCAGACTCATTAGCTAATCAAGCACTTGATTGGCACATTAATCATTCAATACTTTAAGAATGTCAAAACATCATTCATCATTATACATTTGGGACAATCACATCATATACATCACTATATCTATATATCATAGTGTTCAAAAATATACCATTGGACCATCATGTCCTACAAAATTGGGGATTATGCTGATCATGTCTTGTCATCCAAAAAATATTACAATCATCCCGATCCGTCAATCTACTCACTGAGGTCCTGCCCAACATTTTTGTGTTCCTATGTAATACAATAGGGTAGCTACACGGCGGAATAATTGCTGATCTCGTGGTACTCATCATATACATCACTATATCTATATCTATATATATATATATATATATATATATATATATATATATCATAGTGTTCAAAATATACAAAATTTGGACCATCATGTCCTACAAAATTAGGGCTTATGCCTGATCATGTCTGTCATCAAAAAATATTACAATCATCCGATCAAATCTAAATCTACTCCTGAGGTCCCTGCTCAACATTTGTGTTCCTATATAATACAATAGCAGTAGCTACACGGTGGAATAATTGCACCCAATCTCGTGGTACTCCAACCACCTACCTCTAGATAGCCTCTGGAAGGTTCTCTAGAGCTGCCATGGGTACTTAGCGAGTCAAACTATCCAAGTTTCTCTGGACGGCATGGAGGGTCCTTCTTGGGTCTTCAACATCCACCTCGCCTCTGCAGCGCTTGTGCCTTGGGTAACCCTATGGTCTAACTGGTCCCATGTATGCATCACGATCATTAAAGTTTTGTAAGTCATATTGTCCTATCAAAAAAAAATTTCATTTTTACATATAGTTTGAAAAGATCACAAAAATTCATATAAAAAAAAAATCAAATGGGAAATCTTACCAATTGCACCCCATGCTGCTCCGGGTGGAAGAACCAAATCAGGATCTGCTCGAAAATCCATCCTTTGGGAAAGTCCAGTGATAAAATATATATCCTCCAGCTCTATTCTCAATGGCATTTGATCGATTATAAAGCAATCTTCATCTGGTTCCCAATGATCAACCAACATTTCAAGCAATTGAGCATTGCTTTTCATATTCAGCATTTTGAAAAATTTGAGTAACCCACAACTTTGAAGTATATCTAAGGATTGTTGGTCCTCCATCACTTTATTATAAATTGCACTGTACTCTCGTTCTCTCCAACTGATAGTTATCCTGGGAAATTTCATACATTGACCAATTAGATACAAGTTTTTGAATTTCACTCTGCGCATACACGACCTCATTTGTACACAGTCGCGTCTATACGCGGGTTCCTCATAAAAAACCTGCATATACGTAGAGGGTTTCAAAGAAAATATGTTTCCTACAGTCAAAAATCTAAAAATTTGCTTGAAATAGGAATGAAATTGATAAATGAGATGAGTACAAGGTTTACCTGACTGATTTGAGGTGATTCGGTGGCTGGTTTCTCTGTATTCAAGAAGAGGATTTTTTGCTCCAGAGCTCTTTTTCCACTTCTGCACTGCACAAATGATCAAAATGTTTATTTATGCCCAGAATTTGAAATTTTTTCACAAATTTTGTTTGTGTCTATTTTTTCTGAATTTGATTAAGGCTGGTTAACCTTTTGGCTTGTTAGTGTTGGGAAAAGTTATTTTCAGGTCATTATGGTGAATTCGATATTTTTCAAGTTTTCCTTCGGATCCATGACCGCTGAACTGTCATGGAAGGTATTTGATTCTGAACTAGCATATAGGTTAGGGAATTCAATTTCCATTGCATTTTTGCATACTAGCCTCCATTCTGATCACTTGCCATAGGGTCGATCCCATCATGTCATGACCATTTGACCCATTTCACTCACTGATTTTTTAAATCATGACTTAGTGGTAGAGATATCCTTTACATGGGCTTCCTGGTTAGTTCCTCGCTTGAATTTGTCGCCCATGCTGCAATTTATGTAGGCTCGAGAGTCCTCTTTAGTCCTGCCATGACTTATGCGTTGAAGCTTCATTCTTCTTCTTCTTCGCCATCTTTATTTTGTCCATTTACCTTAGAGGCTCCCATATGTTGTCAATTTGTATTACTACATTGTATATTGACTACTTGTTTTTCTTGGCCTTTAGTGGGCTTCATTTTGGACTCATGTTTAAGCCCTCTTTTGACCATGTCTTTTTGTACAAGTTAACCTTGCAATCACTTAGCCTTTGCGACTTGACACCTTTACCCATGGATGGAACATCCATTTGAGTGTCACTTACTAGTTTTCGCCACCTTGCATTGAGCATAAGATTGTTCCTATCCCAGGAACTAGTGCATCTCTTTATCGACACTCGTTCTATCCATTGTACTATAGGCATTCTTTTATTCTTTTTCAGGCTTTGAAATATGAAAAAGACAAAAAAAATTAAATATTTGAAAAAGAGCGAGAACAGGACAATACTTCCATACTTGATGGTAGCTACAATGTTAGTTGTGTCGCCCTTGAACAAAGCAAAAACAATCTGTGTCTTTTCTCCATTTTGGGATGGTTTTAGTTTTTGACTTAGGAGAAGCCATAACCTTGTTATTGAGTTAGTACTCCCCCGGTTGGTTATCTCTTCCAATCATATGGAGGGTTTGTTTATGCCTCCTGCATGACAAACTTATACAAAGTTATCATTTGCTGGCATAGTCAACATGAGTCGTGCTTTTGTTCAAGGAAAGTTAACCTGATTCGGCCTTTCTGATGTGTCTCTTGACTCATTTTTCAGTAGGCCACCCTAGTTTTGTCAGCATCTGGTTCTATCACATCAGATGTTTGGTCCTTTGCTCGTGCTGGTTTGAGAAGGTCTCCATTGACTTCTTGTTGGCGGTTTTTCCTCCTATCGACTATGACATATTGCTCTGAGATTAAACGTGGAGCCGCACCCTGGCCCTATTTTCAGCATTGACACGTGACCTTGTGCTCAACATTTGATCAATATCATGGGTCTTTGACTGAGTGGTTTCCCTTGTGTTCGACTTCATCTTACATTATCACACCTGGGATTCGTGCAGTACCTTGATTTCCATTTGACCCTATCAGTGGATATCTCACCTTTGTGTCGGCTTTCATTATTGGTTGGTTCAGAGGGTTTCTGCCGTGTGCTAGCTCCATTTTGTGCATGCCATAAATGTATTTCAGGTTGGTTACTTCACTTTTCTTCATCTGATTCCTTCCAAATCTTGGCCTGCAGGTACACTCGCATGGAATGATGTGGGATGCCTTAATGCCTTCCTTCCAGCAGATATTTTCCCATCGACTTTGACTCATTTCTTTGGGAATAAGGTCTAGAGTCCTTTTGTCAGTACCTTAGGTTTTGCAGTCATCAGTGGCAGAATCTTCGTTATTGACAGTGAGAATACATCATTTTATCCCGATTGATAAATTCTCTCAACTATTCGACTTCAACTCATTCATTCACACTTGTTGGATTGTATTGGGGAACCTTGACACTCATTATCATTATCGGTGGGTTGTCTTGCGTTTGTTAACAGTATACATCAATGACTGGTAATCAAACAATTTCTCACATGGTAGATCTCAGCTCATTTATTTCCATTGTGTAGAATTGTGCCATGGTGATCGGTGAAGACCTCGGGTTTGCATTAGCATGTTTTGGTTCACTTTGACAGCTCCTTCAATTTCCTGCCAGTGACACCATCCACCCTTATATGTTGCAGTTTCATCACAACAACATCTTATATGTTGGCGCCCGAGTTGCGTGTTGTACCATTTGTTCCAACACTTATGATTTGGTACTTGGAGATTCAATTTTGACTTCAGTGATCAGATATCGATGCAGCATCATTGATCAGTCTTCTATATGTGATACTTGGATATAACTTTGACTTATACTTCCATGTAGTGATCAGATGATTCATTATGCACTTTACATCTCAGTTATATTTGTATACATATTGGATCCATTCCATACTTTACATGCAGACATGATTTTCCTTTCATTGAGCATGGGTATGCCTGCCTCTGACATGAGATATCTTTTTGATTTCTATCACTAGTTTTTGGCAGGCTGAAATCTGGTGAAGTCCTCTCTAGTCCTCACAAGGTTCTTTCTATACACATAATACATTTCGGCCATAATGTACCCCTTCTAACCTCATATATTAGGGGGAATTTGTTATAGCATCATTTATCACCACTATATACTTGATGACTTATGCATTGGCCTTGGGCAACCCTTCCATTCAGACTTGGTCACATTTCTCAAAAAATATTATTTTAAAATCCATACGCGACACTTCCCAGCTTTTTCCACGTATACACTCGGGTCTATATATAGGGAACCCGCGTATGCTATTTAAAATATTAAAAAATATAAAAATTCCCTATTATTGAGGTGGGTTTTACGGTTTTTCCTGTAAATTAACTACCCCAACCCATGGCCTAACTGTTTCCCAACTGAAAAAACTAATTTTAGGAAGTATAAATACCCCACAAGGGAATGGCCTGAGGGAGGAAGAGAGAGAATTATAGCTATTATAGCCTATTATAGCCCTCACTAAGTCTGATATTTCACCTGTGCCTCTTGCAATTCCCAAATTTTCAGGAAACCCTTGTTTCCTTGTGATGATCACCTTCATCCTATGTGACATCCTTTATGCACCATTCATGGAAGAAGCTTTGTGAGGCTAGGGCTGGACGAATCCAGAGGAAGGTTTTGCTCAATTCCGTGGTAGATATTAGGTGATTTACCCACTATTGTTTTTTGTACATGTTATCAATGAAAAAAGTGCCATCTTGTTCCTAATGTTCATGCGTCATATATCTCTTATACATGCTTAATAATCTTGAATAGTTTATTTCTTGTTATCTTTATGAGATTATGTATGCTGCTTTTCTAACATCTAGGATATATATGCTATACAACTAGGTTTTTGTGCTTGTTTTTTGCTGATTTGCAGTTTTTGGAGAATGAGGAGTTGGGGTTTGAATCCTACGAGATCTACTACAAATGAAGGATAAACAGGTTATCTTCAATCCTCACTTTCTAGTTTAAAGCATAGAAATTGGTAATTTGATTCCTTCTTGTGATGACATGCCCCTGCTCTATGAGGTTTATCAACCCAGGACCTTAGGGTAACATTACCCATAACAACTTCCAAACACCACTCCACATACATCAAAGGAAACCACATCGAGCTCTACTTCATGAATAAAATCAACACTTATAGAAAATATGATTTTGCACTATTTGGTTACCTTTATTTTTGTATCCTTATTTACCCATCCCCATGGATATGGGCTTTGATGATTACGAACTTCCATTCTAAATTTGTTGACTAGCTCTGCTGCAATGATATTTACCTATGATCGTAAGTGGAACATAGCATCAATCTTTTCCTTCTTGACTTGTAACTTTATATGTAAGAGTTTGGTCTTTTATTTATCTTCTTATTAATAAAGGTGATTCATCTCCTTCTGCACTAATGTACGAACAATCTTCTCATCCACATCTTAGCTTCTTTCCACTTAGTTTCTTTAATCAATTTTCATGATATTTTTTTCTTAGCATCTTTTTTTTAGTTCTTTGGTTTGAGCTCTAGGTGAAACTTCCACCACTTCTCCTCTATATGATTGTCAATGTTATAGTGGTTGTAGTGTTGGGATCTTTGCACTAGTGTGTTGTGGCTACTATATTTTTATCTTTCCCCCATTTCTACTTCTTCTTTCCCATCTTAAAACCATATTGTTGGTATTTCTTCTTGCACCCACTTGATTTCCTTTTCTTCTAGCATATGTTCTTATTGTCACTGTAACAAACACCCTCCAAAATTTTTCCTACATCCAAATTTTGGAGCCTCCTTGTTTGGTAAATTAATTTTCTTTAATTTAGTTCATTAATTGTCAACTAGGATTTGTGTACTTGTGAAATGTATGTGCACTATATATGCTAGGATTTATTCTGTAAATTAAGTGATATTTAAGAATGAAACTAATTGTAAATATGGATGATTTCTCTTCATACAATTTGGATAATAACGGCGCACATGTTCTTTCAATCGAGAGTCTTAACTAATCTTATTATGAATGTTATTTTTTTTGTGCTAATTTCATCTTCAGATATACAACTTATTTACTGATCTTATGCTTGATGTACAGGTTCCCTTGTTGCTTATGTGTGTCAAAGAGGTAATTAAAATTGAGTTTTATGAGTGAACTTAAGAGCATAAATTATGAATTTTAAAGGATGAACAATAGCAACATAAATAACAACAAACCATCACACTTGATCCATTAAAACAGAGTTTTGATGAAGGAGTTCACCCCTCCTGGGCTACATCTCCTTGGTCCAACTTCCATGGCTCGGGCCTTTGTATTAGCTCAATAGTGCTCAAATTGTTGTTTACATGCATCAGATTCTCCTGGAACATACTCCATTGAGTTCAAAATGTCGAAATATATCAGAAATGACTAATTATTTACTCAATTTTGCCTTTAGATGCTCTAGACATGGCCTTCACTCCTAGTGGCCTTAAGCTTCAAAATTATCAGGAAGTGACAAAAAACACAATGCATGAGCATATCACTCTTTCTTTTTTAGTGTGTTCATGTCATTGTTGGCCAGAGCAGCTATTTTTGAGCATGAAAATGAATTAAAAACTCAATAAATTGACCAAAAGAAGGTATGAGAGGGATAACTTACTGTTTCTGAGGGGTCCAAGGAGTAGTGATCACAAGCCTTGAGCTTGTTTGAATGAATTGGGAGCCAAAAACGTAAGCTATGGACCCTTTCTAGAGGTGAAACACCAAATTACAGAAGTGTAACAATGTTTCCCAGAAGCGTAACAACTAGTTCCAGAAACGTAACAACTGAATTGCCAAAAAACCAAAATTTTCTAAAATAATTTCTGCAAAACTAGGTCTTAAAGATGGATCCCTATCTCTCTAAAAATAACCTTTTTTTCCAAACTGACAGAATTTTTTGTTATTTGGAATTTTTTTAACGATAACCACCTTCATTTTTCCAAAATACGTTTCCATTTTCTCATAATCCAAGTTTTAAGTTAATCGCTCAAAATTTGCAGAAGCGTAGCACACTCTAAGAATAAGTGTAACACCTACTTTGAGTGGGAGTTTGTAGGCCTTCCCAAAGGAATTTTTGGATGAAAGTGGTATGGTTGGAAATCTTAGGGTGTGTGCTACAAAATGGAGTCATCAAGCACTGCAAACCCCTGCTCCAAGCCCCTTCCAAATTGATTGAAGACAACCTGTCCAAAAGAGCAAAAAATGATATGGAGGAAATGTATTTTGCGTATTTCTCTCAAAATATAACACCTCTGCATAAACTGAAGGAGTTTTTTGTTCTTTTTCCTATGATTGAAAAAAACGTCTTTCAATTTTTTAAAATTGATCTCCATTACTTCATAAATGTATTTTGAAGCCAAATTGTCCTTGTTTGCAATGTAAACCCTGGCTTGATCACGAAGCTCTAAAAATGTTGTCATGGGTCTGAGTTGGATCAAACTTGGAATGGTGAACTCCCTTGTATATCTTCTTCTTATTCTCAATCTTGTTTATCATTTAAAGGATGAAAACCCTAGGGTTTCAATTAAATTAGTGAATGAATGGAAATTTGGAAAAAAGAGTGTAAGAAGGTGTGAGTTTGGTGGATGAAATGAAGGGTCTTGAAGCTGAGAAAAAACATAGGAAAATTTTAGTAGGTATTTCTGTATGTTAGCATCAATTTGAAGGTGGAATGAGAGAAAATGGATGGGTGGAAGGTGTCAAAATGTCTAAAACATAGGAAATTCCCAATTTTGACTGTGAGAATGGCCTGTGTAATAGTAGGGTAGGTTTGTGAGGAGAAATAGGTGTGATGGGTTGAGCAAAAATTCTGACAAAAATTAAGTGGATAGGATGGTGTCTTGTCTCCACAATTAAGGTGGAATGAAGGAAAATGGAGGATTTTAGGACATTTAAAACCCTAAAACAGAGTCATTTCCAAATTTTGACTGTGGGAAAAAACTAGTGAAGAAGTGTTTTTGATGTTTGAGGGCCATGGAGCTTGATAAAAATTCAGTGGGTAGGCTAACACATTAGCTCCACAGTGCAAGTATAATGAGTGCAAATGAAGGGGTTTAGGTCATTCAAAACCCTAAAACACAATCATTTCCCTATGTTGACTATCTTCACTATGTTGAAAAGTTTAGAATTTAGGGTTTTAATGGTTTGATTCATATCATGGATGATGTGTGGGGATAGGAATATGTATAGATGGGGCATGGGGGTGTAGGAATCATGGTTTATGTGATATGTTAAGGTTTAGTTTGAATAGGGTAGGTTTATGTGATAGTTATGCATTCTTGCAGTTGCTCTAAATTTTACTAATACAATTAAGTTATTTTTAGTTGTATTTAATTAAATGACCTCTAGCTATTGATAGATTCAGTTGAAGGTTAGTTGTGTAGTGGGACAACAGTTTAACTTAAAGATATGTTAGTTAACTAATCGATCAACCCAAAATATATAGTGCGTGCAGAAAATTTGAGTTCCTTATTTGTAGTGGAGATGAAAAGGTAGTGTCACATCAGCTGTAGACTAGTCTTGAGTGTACAGGTGTTGCATGAAATCAATGATCAATCCTTGGGAATTACGCAATCAATTTGGAGGAAATTCCTAAATAATAGGGGTTAGTTTCCTCAATATTTGTGTAATGAAGTAGGAATCTTAGTGGGAAAATAATTGGCCAAGTGTTGGAAAAAGCTTATTCATTGAGAAGGAGAACAATTATTCTTTTGCAGGTTGAGCTCAAAGCTAGAGCTAGTAATTGTAATAGTTTCTCAATTCATTTGATTAATGCAAATAGGCTTGAGGGGTTTTTCCCAGTTGGGTTCCCCTAGAAATCACTTTGTATTTATGGTATTTATTATTTCATGTATATGCATGTTGTTATAAATTGTGAATTTCATTCTGCAGATCAGTGGAAATTATGTCTCTTGTTCTTCAATGTGAAATATTGAGAAGTTGCAATTTCTATCAAATTTATACATGGTATCGGAGCCCTAAATTCACATTAGAACCAGGATTTTGAAATTGTCTCCAAGAATTTCGATTTTTCAGCTTAGTGTAGCAGTTCTTTCTTCAGGATCAGGAGAATGTCTTTCAACAGACTGAGATTGGACTATGCCCTGGAGGGTAATCTTCACTTGAGATGGCATAGTGCAGTTACTTGCACCAGACTATTTCATTAAGCAGGTTATCAGGGTAACTATTTCCATCCGCTAGTTTTTCACATTGATTTCTACGACGTTGGATTTCATCACCAACTAGTGATTTCACTATGAAAAAAAATTGTTTGTGTGTGGTTTGACTCCTATATTTTATAGCGCATGTTCATTTGTTTATTTTTACTTTTTAGAGACCCTAGGTGTGGATTGTGAATTTGAATTGTTAATATTTTTAAATTATTAATAAAATTCACTTAAGTTGAATCTAATGGCAACAATTCCAGAATTCACCGACTAAGGAACCCCTATTAATGAGAATCCTAGTCCTTTTCCTTTATTTGGAAATGTTGGTCCTTCTTATATGGCTACATTGTCATTACCTGGATTTACCATAGGTTTACAGGTATGGTTATTTTCAACTTCATTGGCCTCCAATACTCAAATTTTTCCACCTCAACCGGATGCTTCACCTCAACAGAGTTCACTGTCTCAACATCACCAACCTCATGTTGACCCTTTAACTTATTCTCCCAACATATATTCCTCCATTTCTTCTTCTTCACTTGGAAAAAACATTGATGCTAGTAACTAGGTGGCTAAGAATAAGAAGAAATGGAAGAAGAAGAAGAAGCAAGATAAGAAATAAGTCAACCAACCAACCATGGTTGTAAGTGGTTTTAATGTTGAGGAAACATCTAACATGCATCGTAAGCCCAAATACCTTTGAAATATTTGTAAGGGTGACCAATTCCTTATCAATTTTCCTGGTATTCCTAAGGTCTTGGAAGTGTGGCCGGAAAAATCCTATCAACTTACTGTTGATCCATCAACTCGTGATTGTCATGTTCCTGGGAAAAAGGGTAAAATTAGGTTTCCTTGTAGGTTATGCAAAGGGATTCATCATAGTCACCTTTTACCTCACATGGATGAAGCCTCAAAATTTTTGGAAAACCTTACTATTCTAAAACAACAACTTCCAACTAGTTACCGTAAAATTTCTCCCAACCTACTGTTAGTTGACGAAGTGATTGATATAATTCCAAGTACAGTCAATCCCACTTGTCCATTGGAGAGTGAAACACATATCACTCAGGTTGATGAACCATTGGTTGATAAAGTGGTCTAATCTATTCCATTTTTTGTTGATACCACTCTCCCTATAGAGAGTGAAATTCATAATGCTCTGATTCTTCTTGTTACATCATATTCTTTTACACAAGGGGGCATTCCACCCGTTTCTACAAAACCCCATGCAAGTACTGAGGTCTTTTCCTTTGATTGGAGTAGTCTGACAAAACCTCGTCTTCCTTCTTCCATCCCTTTCCAAATCATTGTGAAGGTTTGTGGTAAGAATGTGTGTCACACAAATGTAGATGAAGGTGCTCCTGTCAATATTTTATCCTCAACTGCTTGGAAATATTTGGGTTCCCCTCCGCTTGTGCCTGTTACACAGAATCTGTCAGCTTTTAACAGAACCATTAGTGAACCTTTAGGGATCCTTCCTAAGTTTCCTATTGCCTTGGAAGGTAAAATTGTTTGTATTGATCTTATGGTAGTCCAAGGCGCCTTGGATTTCAATTTTCTCCTTGGGTGAGACTATGTCTATGCAATTAAAGTTGTCGTATCGACACTCTTTCATGTGATGTATTTACCTCACAATGGAAACATTGTGACTGTTGACTAGCTTTCATTCGTTAGTCTTGATCCGGGTAAATTCCTGATACCCTTAACCAAGACCTTTTAATTAAGTTGATGTGTTAGAGTTTCATTTAATCAAAGCGTTAATGAACACAAAAGAACATATGCATGTTGTAAAGATGAGGAACATAACAAGCATTAGCAACATAAGATATTGATAACGGAGTTCGTCTAGGAGGGACTACGTCTCTGGGCCTCGGTGTCAAGATGGTGTAGGTTGTTGCATTAAGTGCTAAAAAGAGTGATGATGTACATGGATGGTGTTTTCTTTGTCGTACAAGGAAAATTCCCTCACGCAAGAGTGGTTGGACCTCTCCACAAGATCTTCCACTATAGGAACTCTCATTCACAAAAAGGACTCCTATCAGTATGAAAATAACTCACACATAATGACTATGAGTATCCCACCAGCATGGCAACAAATGTTGGGTATGTGTTATATTCTTTCCATGACTAAGCATGGTTTTTGGTCCTTAATTTTCGGTGGTAGTCCGTGTCCATGGTTTTGCACATGGTATTGGGGCACGATGGTTTTCAGCCCTTGGTATTTTTGTAGATCTGGTAAAGGGAACTACGGTTATGTTCTAATCCAGGGTTAATGGATTTGGGTTTATGTATGCTTCGGCATGTATATATATGTGTTGTAAGACTAAAAGGAATATAAGAAAAATCAAGCTGGTCGTCTCGATTTGGGATCCAGGGGAAAATCTCTGTGTTTATCTATTTTATGTTTTATGCTCTCGCTATTGTTTATCTTCTGTTATAAGATTCGTGAGTAGATAATTTATGTTCAGGGTTAAAACCTACAACAAAAGGGATCTCAAACAAACATACATGTGACAATGAGTATCCCACCAACATGGAAGCAAAGGGATCTCAACATAATACAAATCCATGATAGAAATTACATCTCACATCAAGAACAAAACAAGATCCCACATCAAACATCAACATGGATCCATATAGCACAATGCATCTCATTACAAAGAGACAAAGAAGAACATGGATCACACTGCATATGCCTCACATCCTGGAGCTATTTGAAGACAAGGATGATAAACTGTTGGATTTGTCTTGTACCATCAATCTCATGGCATCGAATATCCTGAAAACGGCTGCTAACACATTGAATGCTAACACCTGCAACTTCACTTTGAAGAGTGGCCAAAAAAAATAAGGCTCAGATGAAAAATCTGACTGCACCATTGAACTCATGTCGCTGAGAGGTGTAGGATCGACTGTCAATTTGCTTAATTCCGACAAAGTGAAAATATGAGCCTTAGGGAATATTTTAGATTTCCCCTAGATTCCTCAAATATGCTACTCCACAGGGAATCCAGAAATATACAACTGACAATAGGAATATGATCTCACCATTGAGATCCTTGTGAAATTTCAAGAAGAATGAGTATAAAGTTGACCTCATTCTGACACTAGTGAATTTCGGCCTCCAAGGAATTTGAAAGATACTCTTAAGATTCTTGAAGATTCTCCTCCACGGGGAATCTGAAAAACCTCTGCTCAAAAGGAAAATATGTTCGCACCATCGTGCTCCCTACGAAATTCTGGTTAAAATGCATATAAAGTTTAATACATTCTGAAAATTTTACCTCCTTGGGATCAAAAGATTCCCTTAGCATCAAACAATTATCTGTCTCGAACTGCATGCCTGCATTGCCTCGAAATGCGTGCTCCAATCTCTGCTTCCTTGGCCTTCTCTTTTCTCACGGCTCCATTGGACTCCCTATGCCCTCATCTCCCATGTATTCTCCATCATTCTCCATAGTTTCCTTGAACCATTTGAATGGAATTTTATAATAAAGTGTGAGGATGAATAAGACAGAGTCTGAGGTGTGCATATTGGTTGGCATAATCATATGAAGATAGTTGTTGTTGGGAGGTTTTGAGTTCAATTCCAAATATTTTTTTAAAACCCAATTTCATTTTTAATATAGTTTTATCAAACTATTTAATATATGGAATTCGTATCTCCATATTGTAACGACTCCCTAAAAAAAATGGAGGTTTGTTTAATATGGAATTTAACCATATTTAATATGAGTTTCGTTACATTAAAATTTACCATATTTAAGTTGATTTTGATTGTTTAATAACTATATTTAATATATAGTTTTTTTTAAATGATTTTTTGTTTTGTTTTTATGTGGGAAATTAAATATCATTTTTTTTTTGTCTTTTATGTAGGGGCAAGGCGCCAATGGAGGAGTGCCATGTGTCAACAACTAAGGGGCTTGCCATGTTGGTCCCACGTGCTTATTGGGATGCCATGTGGCATGTCGTGGCCCCGCTTCCCTTGCCCTAACAAAACTTCAAACTGCTCTAACTTTCTTATACGAGCTCAGATTGACGTGTCGTTCACACTATTGCGATCAATGCGGCGAAATCTTCAACTTGAACTTGGTCCGAAATAATTCCAAACAATTTGATTTTTTAGCTTCCATAAGCCCTCTTTGTCATGTGTGTGTCTCTGGGGCCACCTGGATCAATCCTCCCCACTGAGGAGCTTTTGGTGCTCCCAAAGCATCAACAAGAATCTGCAACTGTTGTGTACTATGTTTGCACCACAAGAGTCCTGAAAGGTCACCCTTCCTACTCCTTCACCTTTGTTCTTCGGAGCCTTAAGTGATGAACCAACACTTGCATCCTCCGCAAACCTATAGTACAATCTCCTACAAATTACATGCTCAAATTATGACCAACTATGACCCAATAATTTTCCATACTTGCCACGAGTTTATCTACTCAGTGGTCAAGTTTACATCAAATGGAAATCACACCCCAACTATCATTACAAGGCCAAAACATCAGTGTTGCATTTCGAAGTGATGGAAAACACATAATCACTTTTACATAAAAGAAATGCATCACACGACTTATAAAACAAGGCCAAAATATCATTGTTGCTTAACAAGTGATGGAAAAGCACATCATCACTTTTACATAAAGAAATGAAACACATTATTTACAAATATAAGGCCATGAAAAGCTAACACATCTAGAAAAAAAATCTAGAAAAACCCCTCTTTAGTAAAGTGAATGGGCCATCCCCTTGTGGGATATTCGCTTGTTGATCAACTATTACGACTGGTTCATGCACGAGCACTTTTTCTTTAAGGCACTGCTCTGGATGAAGTCTCTAGCACGTGGCTCTTTGATGGCCACTTCGTTCACAATAAATGCAATGAGTCTTCTTCCTCCATGCTTTCTTAACCAGTTTCTTTTTCTGTTGTGGAGAAGGATTTTTACACCTCATCCTCCTTTGTGCCGCCATTCCTTTCCAACACTTAGCAAACAGATGGTTATGTAAACCACAAAAATGACAAGTTTTCGATGCCATTATTTACAACCATGCTTATCAAAATTATTACAATCAAAATGCACTCTGGAATAGTGAGACTTGTTATACCTTCCCTGGTGGTCTCTGGTGCGATCATGGTGATGAGAGCATGGCTTAGCTCTTTCACTGCAACATGCACTACCATGGAATGATGGTGAAGTGTTCCCATCAATCCTCTTCCCTGGTGAGTTCAACAATGTTTGTTTGCCTTGGATATCCTTCAAACATCCTTCTTTAGTATATCCCAAACCTGCATATCGAGGTCTCTGCACAACCTCCAATGGTTGAGTTATGCCTTGGCCATGAATGCCAAGTCCTCCTCCTTTGTAACCCATCTTGGTGAGGAGTCTCATGCCGGTTCCTGTAATGGGTATCTCCATACTTCCAACAGAAATGATATCATGTGAATATGAAACTGACGAGAAATCAACACTGTTTACCTCAGTTGTTGATTCTGAAACATGTGAATAGGGCTTCTCTAAGCTTTCGTTGCGCTTCACTTCCTCCAAGGCGTCTGTTGCGGCTTGTAGCTGAAGCTGCAATCATTGCTTCTCCTCCTATTCTTGTAGAAGTGTCTTCAATGCCTCATGATCTACTTGAATAATTTTGTTGTTGCGCTTCAATTCTTCCAACGCCTCTCTCGAGGCTTGCAACTGAAGCTGAAATCGATGTTTGTCCTCCAGCTCTTCCTATAGGAGTGTCTTCAATTCAGCGTTGTCTGCTACTTTTTTCTCATAGGCTTCGTACAACATGTCCGCTTTCTCGGACACCTTGAGCCTGGTCTCATACATGTCTTTGACGTTCTCCATTGCTCACTCAGCGAATATTCAATGGTTCATGCCTGCAATCCAATCAGCAAGAAGACTGCTCTGGTACCACTTGATCCGGGTAAATTCCTGATACCCTTAACCAAGACCTTTTGCTTCGGCTAATGTGTTAGAGTTGCATTTAATCAAAGCATTAATTAACATAAATGAATGTTTGCATATTGTAAATACGAGGAACATAACAAGCATTAGCAACATAAGAGATTGATAACGAAGTTCGTCCAGGAGGGACTACGTCTCTGGGCCTCGGTGTCAAGATGGTGTAGGCCGCTGCATTAGGTGCTGGAAAGAGTGATGATGTACATGGATGGTGTTTTCTCTGTTGTACAAGGAAAATGCCCTCATGCGGGAGTGGCTGGACCTCTCCACGAGATGTTCCACTATAGGAACTCTCATTCACAAAAAGGGCTCCTATCAGTATGAAAATAACTCACACATAATGACTATGAGTATCTCGTCATCATGGCAACAAAAGGGATTTGAAACAAACATACATGTGACAATGGGTATTCCGCCAACATGGCAGCAAAGGGATCTCAACATAATACAAATCCATGATAGAAATTACATCTCACATCAAGAACAAAACAAGATCTTATATCAAACATCAACAAGGATCCATACAACACAATGCATCTCATAGAAAAGAGGCAAAGAAGTACATGGATCACATTGCATATACCTCACATCTTGGAGCTATCTGAAGTCAAGGATGATAAATTGTTGGATCTATCTTGTACCATCAATCTCGTGGCGTCGAATATCCTGAAAATGACTGCTCACACATTGAACGCTGACACCTGCAACTTCACTTCGAAAAGTGGCCAAAAAACATAAGGCTCAGATGAAAAATTAGACTACACCGCTAAACTCATGTCGTCGAGAGGTGTAGGATCGACTGTCAATTTGTTGAATTCTGACAAAGTGAAAATTTGGGCCTTAGGGAATCTTTTAGATTCCTCAAAGATGCTGCTCCACAAGGAATATAGAAATCTGTAACTCAAAACATGAATATGATCTCACCATTGAGATCCTTTCGAAATTTCAAGAAGAATGAGTATAAATTTTATCACATTCTGACATCGGCAAATTTCGGCCTCCAAGGAATCTGAAAGATTCCCTCAAGATTCCTGAAGATTATCCTCCACTGAGAATCTGCAAAACCACTGCTCAAAAGGCAAATCTGGGTGCACCATCACGTTCCCTGTGAAATTATGGTTAAAATGCAGATAAAGTTTAATACATTATGAAAATTTTACCTCCTTTGCATCAAACAGAAATCTATCTCAAACTGCGTGCTCCAACCTCTATTGCCTTGGCCTTCTCTTTGCTCATGGCTCCATTGTCCTCCTTGTGCCCTCATCTCTCATGTATTCTCCATCATTCTCCATGGTTTCCTTGAACCATTTGAATGGCATTTTATAATAAAGTGTGAGGATGAATATGACAAAGTGTGAGGTTGGCATAATCATATTAGGATAATTGTTGTTGGGAGGTTTTGAGTTCAAATCCCATTGAGTCCAAATATTGTTTGAAAACCCAAATTTTGTTTTAATGTAGTTTTTTCAAACTATCTAATATATGGAATTTGTATCTCCATATTGTAACGACTCCCAAAAACAAAAAAAGGAGGTTTTGTTTAATACAAAATTTAACCATCTTTAATATGATTTTTGTTACATAAAAATTTACCATATTTAAGTTAATTTTGATTGTTTAATAACTATATTTAATATATAGTTTTTTTATAATGATTTTTTTTGTTTTGTTTCTATGTGGGAAATTAAATATCATTTTGTTTTGTCTTTTATGTAGGGGCAAGGGGCCAATGGAGGAGTGCCATGTGTCAATAGCTGAGGGGCTTGCCATGTTGGTCCCAAGTGCTTACTAGGACAACATGTGGCATGTTGTGGGCCCCACTTCCCTTGCCTGAACAAAACTTCAAACTAATCCAAGTTTCTTATACGAGCTCGGATTGACGCGTCATTCACACTGTTGCGATTAGGGCGAAGAACTATTCAACTTAAATCCGGTTCGAAAGCATTCTGAACACTTTGATTTTTGAGCTTCCATAAGCCTTCTTTGTCCTGTGTGTGTCTCTGAAGCCACCTGGATCAAGTCTTGATTCGAATACCAATAATATGACACCCCTAAATTTTCCTTATATGGAAGTGGTATCCATCCCACCACGGGTTAATTATGCGACAACCGGTCCCATGTTTTCAGCTACCGATGTAAGCGAGCCTCTCACTGTTTGCTCAACCTCCTTTGACTTAGATACGATAATTGATGTGGTGAACCCTGTGGGGGTATTTTAACACGAATGTTCTTATCCCTATTGAGTCCCTTGACATGTGTTCCTTCAATAGAACTTTTCTTCCATTTGATGAAGGCCTCTTAGAAGCCATGGTCGAGGTGTGTCCCTTGACATGTGTTCCTTCGAGTTGAAAGCCATGATCAAAGGTCTTGAGTATAGTTCTTCTACTGTGTAAACCTCGTTAAAAAATGAATTAGGTCATGAGGATGGTTCTTTTCCTCTAACAACGTCGTTAAAAAATGAAATAGGTCTGTGTGAGGATAGTTCCTATTACTGTGTCAACCTCGTTAAAAAATGAAACATGTTGATGCAGACTAGCTGCAAAAATATCAAAATACACTGCGGAATTGTGGTTTCTAGGTCCACACAACTCCCTTACTCGCAACGGATTTCAAACTTTACAGTTTCCAAACATACATACGCACACGATCATAGCGGTTACTTTACACAGACCACACATAAAACCCAAAACATATGCATACATGCAGAACTTCTTACCGGAGGGTCCCACAACACTTCCGACTAATCGCAGGCGATCACACTTTGCACACTTTACAATATAAATTAAAGGTTAAACCTTATTTATTTTGATTTGTGATATTTTGCAGAGCCGACACATTCCCTTCTCCATTTCGCATCACAAACCATTTAACTTACCTTGCAACGGCCTTAACACTAACATGTAAATGTCGTGATTTGCGAAATCGCTTCCAGTGCGCTTCAATCTCCGCCTTTGGCCTTTGTTGGATCTAACGGTCCATGGTATGTCTCCAATGACTCACTTTCCATCGCAAGTTAAATGAATTAACTTGCGAATTATTAACCATAAACACTATACTTTGCGATGTGCGATGTCCTCCTGACTGTGATGTGATTTCTCACTGTTGATCGGTGTCGAATCTAACGGTCCTCGATGTGCCTGCAAATCCGATTGGTCTTCAATCCTCGCTATGTCTTGCAGATCTGATTTCACTTCCTACTGTGTGCTTAATGTAATGTGCGATCCAATAGAGAAATAAAACAAACAGGTTAAAACAGAGAGCCCGATAAAAAATACAAAGCACTTGGAATTAATTTAGAAATGAAATATATAAAGATGAACTCTTGGATGGCTGGTTTTTACATTTATTTCTGCTCTCAGTTCACTCCTCTCTCACACCTATTCCACTCCTATTTCACTATTATTCACACTCTGTCTCTCACCCCTATTCATACATATATATATCTACAGGAATGTCACGATTGGCAAATGCTGTTGCTTTACAGAATACGATAAACTGAACAATTTCTATCCTGACACCCTAGCTCTCCTACTTGACAATCTATAGTAGGGGAGAAACCAATTGCTATTTTATTCCTACCTAAGTTAGGAAATCAAAACAACCAAATTCTCATTTAAAACCAAGTAAATTATTAATAACCAATGTTTATCCACCTCATGTTAGCCACAACATGTGAACACACAATCACCATTCTTTGGCTAGTTTGGATCCTCATACATCAGTTCATCATGAGGATGGTTCTTCTCCTATGTCAACCTCGTTAAAAAATGAACTAGGTTCCCATGAGGATGGTTCTTTTACTGTGGCAACCTCGTTAAAAATGAAACATGTTACTATGAGCATAGTTCTTTTCATGTGTCAAGCTCGTTAAAAAATGAAACAAATCCTCTCCTAGTTGAATCAAGTCTTTGACTAGAGCTCGTATATGTCAAGTCGAGTCTTTCATCTGATCTCATAAATGAACCTTCATTCCATCTAGATATTATTAACTAGTAGTCTACTTAGGTGAATGAAATGAATCTTGGGGGGCATGTGCCCTTGCAGGTTATGCTTGGGGGGCATTGAAACTTATCTCAAGCACAATTTTCTCTGTTTCAAGCTTGTGTAAAAATGAAACCAATATTAAGAATAGTTTTCCTCTATTTCAAGCTTGTATAAAAATGAAACCTATATCGAGTTCATTTTGGTTATTATTTTCAAGACTCGTTAAACTCATGAAAATCCTGAGATTATTTTGCTATCTTTCATGCTCGTAAAACACGAGAAGATGCTGAGTTATTTCCATCTTTTTCTGCTCATTAATTAAATTTAAATTCAGTGATATGAGTACATTTTTATCACTTTTCTGGACTCATTAAAACTTACGAAAAATCGAAACCTTGGAGTTCTCTTTTAAGCCCTTTTCAGACTCTCTAACCATGAAAAGATTTCCGAGCAGTTGACTATTCGAACTCATTAAAATAAATGAGCATTCGTCTATTCAATATAAGTTTACCCCTTTTCCGTACTGAACTAAACTAATTATGAAAAAGGTATACGTTGACTAAGCATGTTCAATTCTCTCCTACATCATTTGATCCTTTTTCAAGTTGGAGAGACTAAAGTTACGAAAAAGAATACTGTGGAGTTTACTTATGTTTTTCTTATGACTCCCTAAAACTAAAAAACACTGAGTTAATCCTACACTGGACTCGTTAAAATTAAACAATACAGGACCCATCGATCACAATGGGACTAAACCACTCCTTCCTAGGGTTCGTTAAAATTACTAAGATGGACTCATCTGAAGGATGAGCTTACACAAAAAGATAATTTTATCCTCCTCAAGCTTGAAAAAAATAAAGAGGTACTTTCCAGTAATGGTGGGAGGGGGGGGGGGGATAGAGAAAAAGAATCCATCTTTTATACTTTATTAAGAAGCAAAATGTCACTCTTGAACATGACACTTTGTCACTCTCGTATCTGGGTTGGGTAATCCTTTTGTCTTACAGTTAATCGAACCGCATTGAAAGTATTAAGCTAGTTTTGGGTATTATCTTTAAGTCAAATGCTGCCAAGTCATTTATAGTGTCATTATGTGTTCAAGAGAAAGTTCAAATTCAATTAATTTTTCACTGCAAATATTTGTCTCCATTCGCGTTGACCATCCCTGAGTTAATCCTTGCAAAATATTTCTTCAAAACTTGACATAATGGTTTTGCATCGTAGGCCCTCCTGCAATAGATCACTTCCAATCATCTTTAGCTCATTATCTAGGAAGTTGAACTAGAAATATTATTAGTACCTTGAAATTTGCATGCCTTAATGGCAGGTTTATCGCCTTCGATTACAGGTTTTCATTATTGGCCTTCGATCAAACGACTATGTGAGTGTTCGATTGCAAATCATTCATTCACATTTCATAGATTTTACTAAGGTACTTTCAGAGCCATTTTCATTATTGGTGTTTTCTCTCACACTTGTTAATGGTTTTTATCATTGACCAATAATCAAGTGGTTTCTACCATGTTCGACTTCAAAACAATCAATCACATGGTTAGATTCGTACTATTTCGAGAAACGGAAATCAAGACCCTGGATCTAGTTTCAACCATCCAGGTTGCGAGGAGTTATGTATTCATGTTTCAATAGAACAATTTATAACATATGGTTGCATCCATACTGTGTCTACTATTGATGTAATTATAGGTCACTTATGTACCAACACATATAGTTAGTTTTGCTCTGAGTATGGGAATGCCTACCTCAGTGATGATTATATATTTGTTGTTAGTATGAATCTTTTGTCGAAGTGTATGAAAAAAGACCACTTTAGCTACACATAACAAATAGCCCTAACATCAAATATGGCTGCCAATATCCTCAAATCTGCAGTTATTTGATCAAGATAAATGCTGCAAAAATCTATATCTATGCATAGAAAGACATTAGACAGTAAAAATAAGGTTTTGCTCCATGCATCCAATAAACAAGACAAGAACAATATTTTTGAAAAATTTTTTATATTAAGGGAACCTAAGAGGAAAACAAGAAAGGTTTTTCCAATTCTCCTCAATGGGATGGGTTCTAAAAGTCCTTAGTGCTTCAGATCTAGCATTTCTCTCTCTTGTTGGTGTAGAAAACCCAGACAAACATAGAACTCAAAGGGAGCTCACAAAGCAAATAATAGAGAATACTTGTGAATATTAATGGCTCAAATTGAGACCAAGAGTTGAGATCCAGAGTGATCTTTAGGCAACAAAAGGTGACAAATGAATGGAAAACCCCTTCTATTTATAACAAAATATTGAGTTAGTCTAGATATTGGTGCATAATTAAAATATTATTAACCAAATCAAGATCCAACTTTTATGGAATATTTTATTATATTTGTTGGAGGGAAAAGGAATTTGACTTGGGTCAAATCCCTTTATTTATAAATAATAAAAAAATAAATGGTTTATTTGTCATTTTAAGGATTTGGTTGAGTATAATTCAATAAATAATGATTTATTTAATTATTTACAAATGATTTAGTCATATTTAACAAGGAATATTATTTAAATAAGATTTAAATAATTATTCCTAGAAAATAATAAGATAAATAAGGATTTATCTAATTAATTTCCTTGTTTTGGGTTAAATATGACCAAGAATAATAATTAAATTATTGTTTAATTAATTATTCCATGAGGAAAATAAAACAAATATAGATTTGTTTAATATTTCCCTTTGGGGTTTCCTGTTTAGACCATAAACAACCTAATAAATGTGTTTTATTAAGTTATTTTACATAGTGAAAGTAATTTTACTTAGGGTAAAATTGGTCTTACATGGTGTACTTGGGTCCATCTAATGATAATAGGTTAGATGACCAAAAAATGGTGTAACAGATTGCCCCCCAGCGTGCGAGTGTTAGGAGAAAATCGTATAACCAAAGTACGTTGTAAGAACTCAATCACTAGACATCAAAAGGGAAGTTAGAGAGAGAAATGTAAGGTAGCCTAATGTGCTGAAAAACTAGACCTTGAGGAGACGAGACTTACAGGGGCAACAAGTCTCTTTTTATGAGTGGGTACCTATGCTAAAGACAGCGGGGGAGGCATACCTATGCCCGCTGAGACAAAGTACAAAAGAATAGTGCATCCAGTAAACAGGGGACGGAATTGTAAAGTACATGCCGGCATAAACATGAGCCAAATAAAAGATATAATGATGAATCCCACATACATGTTATGCCTGGGATAACATCTAGGACTTATACAATAATATCTTAGTACATGAGATAAAAATACAACCCAAATGCCCCTAGAAACGGGGAAGGGCTACTTAAATGTTGTTGATACATACAAATCAAGAGGATGCAAAAGCGACTAAGGCCGACATCTTCATCAAATCTATGGAGTTGCATCGAAGGCTAAAAGGAAGAGGTCATCTGGGCATGTGGGGAGCTACTTGTAGAGCCACCCCCTCATGAGGGCTGAGAAATCTCACACACACCCAGGAATCACTGATATCAGTTGCTGCATCACTAGACCATCAAGTATACAGATCTTGATCATGTTGAAAAATTTGGAAGTGAGAAGCTTAATCAAATCTAAAAGAGGTAATGAGAAATCCCTTTTGCACGATCAAGGGGCACCCGAACATGGAAGCTAAAACCAGGTACTTTGCCCTCTAGACCTGTCTACGGAATGAATGAGGTGATGTCCGATAGAAGAGGAGATTCTGCCATAGGTGAAGACAATAAAGGATCCTCAAACTAAGGCTTTGTGAAGAAATAGTAAACTGACGATGGCGGCATGATAATGATGATGGTAATGGAGTGGGGGAATCTTTTTAGTAGAAAATGGATGACTTCACTTGTTAGAGCATAAAAGGCATAGGATGACTTAGCGGCGTTAATACAATATCATGAGGATAGGGAAAATGGAAATTTGAAGGCACTAATGTATGCAACTTACAAGAGAGGAACCAAGCAATGAAGGATGGAGGACTATGACGGGATACAAAGGGACTCGGGATAGACTCCATGAATGTGATGATAACTCAACTCGGATGCTCTAAACAAGGGTGACTCAAGGGTGCTGCCACACAATGAAGGTCCAAATGGGGGACCATAAATGCATGAGTACAAGGGGGTATCTCAAGACAAAAATCAACACGAACAAGGACAAGTAATGAGGCAATGTGGTGCCCCAAGTACAAGTGTTGTAAGTGAGGAAATTTGATTTGGAGGAGAGGTGAGTAGACCCTTCATGGACAAAATGTGTCCTGGTGAAGTATTGAATCATGAAAAACTAACAGATACCCATTTGAGTGCTCGGTGAGTGATTTCTAATGGTGTAGATGGTTTGTCAAATGGGTCTACGGTTTGGTCGCAGCGGACGAAAGAAACATCAGGGGTTTCTCTTCTAATAAGGCATTTTTCCTCCAAATGCATTCATTTTCTTATTTAGCAGTGGTGAATATGGAGAGGAGAGAAGGCCCTAAATCTTGCGGTGATCGTAGCGGACAAACCAACAATTGGAATCAAGATCCGTCAGCTGTAGGTAAGAGGCCTAATCCTGCTCTTTCTTTTTGATGGATTGAAAGTTCAGATTAGGGTCCTAAATCTCAAGAACAGGCCCTCCCTCATCTTCACGACCGGATCGCACTATTTGGACTGCAGCGCTGACAGGGAAGCGAGGTTTAACTGTGAGTGCGACCTATCCAGGGGTTGTAAAAAGTAGACTGTGGATGGTGATTTGATCTTTGTGTAGGTTGAGATTCAGGAGTTTTGTACTTAATTGAATGCAATTTTCCTATACGTATACTAGCAAAAAGATGATGTTTGTCTGAATGTAGCGGATCTCTGAGATCAAGTGGAGAGAGAGAGACACAGGTACATTACGGTGAAATCCAAGCGGATCGGGGTGTCCATCGTAAATTGGCGGAATTTGCAGGAGTTACGAAATTTTGTAGAACCTCTCTGATGCATTGGAGCCCTTGTTATTGATTTGATTATTGGGATGAAGATCATGTAAGTGTGTTTTAAATCTGAGGCATGATCGGGATTGACGATCCAGGGATATGTTTCTTGTTGGTCTCCCACCATTAGGGATGGTGGAAATACATATGTGGAGTATTCTTCTTTAGGCGTAACATCATGGAGTTTGTAGAGCGACATTGTCGACCAGGCCTCCGATTCAAAGGGACTCGGATACCGATTGGGGATCTAGAGAGGTTAGAGACCCATGCAGTGGCAGCAGCAGTGTTTCGGATCCTGGGCAGCCAGGCGCTCCATCACATCACTCGAGGGCAGATGATGATTGTAGAAAGTGTGTTGAGTGGGACCTACTATGGGTGGGCTCAGATGATGTTGGTGTCGTTGAAATGACAGTTGTCGCTTTGCAAGCGGCAAGTGAACCATGATTGCGCGTATGGGACCGTATTGTGCTCCTTCTTTTTTGATAAGATCCCAACCTTGCAACCTCGTGTACAGCTACCGGATGGGGGTCTGAGAGAACCCAGGATGCGCTGGTGGGGGCGACTACTATGTAGAGGAGGAGGAGGGGCTGTCAGACGAGTGTTCCGATCGGAGTTCTTCGCCCATTGGGATCAGATGTCGTTGTACATAGACGACTATCCCTATAGTGGGATGAGTTATTGTGGAGATCCGAACTTGCCACTTCCACCTGGTCGAGTACGGGGGCCCGATGGTAAGTAAAAAGTGACTAATCTTTTACGTGCATGTTAAATTTTGTGAATAGTATATATGGTACTGATCCTTATACTTTTGGTATGCAGATATAGCTTCGGTAAAACCGGCTAGATATATGGGACGACCCGCAGTATCAGGAACTACAGGTGCTAGTGGATTGATAACGGCACAGAATGAGGATATGACCACCCTCCTGGAGGACATCCATCATAGATGTGAGGGGCTGCTGACTGGTGTTTCGGAGCGGGGTTGACAAGACTTAGACGACCAGTACATAGAGCTATGTATTGGGCTACCCTCGGAATGGCGAGGTGTCATGTGGCGCATGGCGATGGCCAGTCATACTGTGCGTGATCTACGAGCTGCGGGAGAAAATCCATTGGCTCGGGATCCTCCAGAGAGTGATTAGATGTAGGGTAGGTGGTGCCCCCTAGTGTGTATGTAGGGGCAAGTGGTGCCCCCAATTTTGAGTTTTGTTTTTTGTAACATGCTATGGGAATATCATATGTATCACAAAGTATATGGACTCTAAAAACATGTTGTATGACACATATTATGGATATGCATCGTTTTGATGATTTTGAATTTTATTGTCTTGTGGGAAATGTGTGTGATAAATTCCAATCTAGGACATGGTTTGCAATGCTATCTACGTAGTGAATTTTTTCTCTAGATACATGACTGAAAGTAATGACTATAAATTCACGTATCAAAAGTTTCACTCGTAAATATTTTTTAAAAAGGATAGAATTATGCACAGATAAACACCATTGAGTTGCATGAAAAGAAGCAGGGAATCTAAACGAACATGCAGATGGAGGATGCGATGAGAGAGGGCATCGGCTAAAATACCACGCACTGTATCATATTCGGCCTGATTATTGGTGGCAGCACCAATGCAGATCCTGTTGGAGACAATGATGGTATGCAAGGGGGTAAAGATGGCCCAAGCTACCGAGGCTAGATTCCGGGAATAGCGACTTGCACCATCGGCGTAACCGATATAGGGTGTCGACGGGAGGTCCTGCGGAAGATGTCAGAAGACAATAAATGGGAGGGGGAAGAACAATGATGGCAGCGTGAGTGCAGAGTAGACATCAAATGACAACTATGGGAGGGAGTAGTCTAGATAGGATGGTTAGGACTCATAAACCGACTAGAGGGTGATGTATGAGGGCTACGGGAGGGATAGTTGGTGCTCATGCTGTGGATAACATCATAGATACGGATGGTATCATCCCGGTTATGGGTGGGAAAGAAAAGGTCAAGGAAACCAGATGATGCTACAAAGTTACCTAAATCATCATCATGGGAGGAGAGGCTCACATAAGAATCGTCACGGGGGATGACAGAAGAACAGGTAAAAAGATGGTCAAATGATTTGGAGCCCAAGAATGTCGCTGAAGGGGGATCAAGAAAAATAGGAGGGGATTCAGAGGGAATTTACTCCGAGGGTCACACAAATGATGATAGGTAGAGGATAGGGGCAGCAGGTTCCGTCATCTCAACATCAGGGGGGAATGTAAATGGTAGCAGGGGGATCCTCGAGGTGCCCTGACACATACTGCGCGAGGATGGGAGAGGACGATTGATTTTTTTCAACCTCATACTCGTGAATGACCTCTAAAGATGCTCGGTAATGCATTAGGTGAGGATAATGGTGGGAATAATGGCCATGGACACCACATAGAGCATAGGGTTTGTTGGTGCGAAGAGTCTTTGGGTTCTTGGCTGCAGATGAGGAAGAAACAGAGGGTTCAAGGACCGTAGACTCAGGGAACGCGACTTTAACCATGGGTTTAATACGGGGCAATTTGGGATAAGTATGGGTGGCATGACCAACGACATCACACAAGGCACAAGGCTTGGCGGGTGGAGGACGGGTAGGGTCAGTCGGGGTGGTCTTGTCTTTGGATGCCCCTTTGCGAGCTTTGCCTTTCTTTCCCATTGCTGTCACAACAGGAGAAGGGTCCTATTGAGGTGGTGGTGGCACTGTAGCGACGGAAGAAGCTAGGGGAACTGGTTGAACCGGTGTCAAAGTAAGGTATGGTTTGGGGTGACCTAGTGGGGTAGCGGCTGGAGGGTCAAGGTACCAGACGGGTATGCCTAGGGTCAAATTGGGGAGGAAGAGGGTGGCCATGATGGGGACTGAATAAACTTCGAGAGGGGGAGCAAGGAAAGGTATCTAACCAGCGGGGTAATGGCTAGGAGGGACGGCTTCAAGATGGTTGAGACCTGGTGGAACCGACCCAGGAGGATAAAGGGGCTCAGGGATACCAGCTATAGGAGAAGGGCTAGAAGAAAGAGGTCTAGTTGGCTGAGGCGAAGGGCTAGGAGCAAGTTGCGGTGAGCGAGGTTGAGGTTGAGGTTACTGACTAGCCGAAGCAGGCCGCTTAAGGTTAGCCCGAGACGATTGCATCATGCAAACATTCTCTAAGCTAGGATCAGAGACAGGAGGAGGAGGAAGACTAGGGAAAGTTCCAAGCAAGGAGGAGTCTTTGTAGATGCTGGGAGAGACACTGGTCAAAGAATCAATGGTTTGCTTATTGGCTACAGAAGAGATGGTCGACTCAAGGGAGGTCTGAGTTTTTGGCTCATGATATGTCAACTGGTCAATGGTGACTATCTTTCCATTGTGAGGGAAAAAAATCTTGTGGTGGACCGCAGATGGGATAGCAGACATGGCATAGGTGTAGCTACGCCCCAACAGAATGTTATAATCAAGAGGGGTGTCGATGACTTCAACGTTGACGAAACAGTCTTGCCCGCAAGAGTGATAGGACAATTACGAAATAGGCCAATGGGCTGGGAGGCATGGCCATCCCATGCACGAAGGGTGATGGTGGAAGGGGCCAGCTCAAGAGATCCGAGTTGTTTCCAAACCAAAGCAGACATCACACAGGTAGATGCCCCCTCATCAATAATACACCGAGCCACGTTGGCATTCCAGATTTTGATTGGGATTTGGAAAGCAACGGAAGCAGGAAGGGGAGGATGGTTTGACTGACGGGCGTCGAAAAAAATCAATTGGTCATCAGCAGGATCTATAGTGCCCATGGCAGATAGTAGAGCCTTCTTTTGAGAAGGACACGACTGGAGGATTTCCAGTGTTGAAATTGCAGCAGGAGACTGCGCCAAATCATCTACTATGCTATACGAATGAGCAGCTCGACCAGAAGCAACATTTCAGTGTAATGGGCCCTTAAAAACCTTGATATGAACCTCAGCTTTGGGCTGAGGGATTTGTAAGGGACCATTGGGTGTCGAAAGGCTCTCTAGGACCTGAAGATGGTGACTCGGGGACAAACGGAGCGGGAGGCGTGGGGTACTGACGAGACTGAGTTTGAAGGTTAAGGTCGATGGTGAGAGGTTGGTCAAATTTCATCATGAGAATATGGTAATCGGAGGAACTAGAAGGGGAAGGTTGAGTGGCTACCAGTGCGTGAGGTGGTTGGGTAGCCACAAATCCTTGCTGAGGGAAAGGATCGGTAAACATAGCCAGTTGAGAAGTAGCCGCATTGGGGGGAACAGTAGGGGAGGCATGTTGTCCTCACAATGTAGCCTGAGACTCTCACATCTGCCGCATCTATGGTAATAGGGGACAATCATGAGTGTAATGACCGTAAACAACACAACACAAACAAGGCTTATTTGTGCGAAGAGGCCTGTCCGGCTTGGGCTGAGAGCCCTATTTCTGGTTAGCAGTGTTAGAATCAATACTTGAAGGATTGGATTCTCGATTACCAGGGGCAGATTGATTTTGATTGCCTTTCCTCTTCCTTTGAGAAGAAGGAGGATTAGTCGCACCCTACTGTGCAAATACTTGCCCTAGAGGGGGTAGTAGTTGTTGTTGCAGGAGTTGAGAAGGCAAGGGAGGTGAAGGTCCAAATTTTGGAGGAGCTGGGACACCAGGCTATGGGTAAGGATAATGGTTAGGATGGGCAACATTGATGTAAGAAAGAGGTTGGGCAAAAGGAGGAGGCATGCTGTATCCTGGATACATGCTACCTGGAGGGGGAAAAGTGCTGGAGGTGCTAGCCCCTCCCAGAGGGAAACCATAGCCCATAGGAGGTTGAGCGTAGGTATGCGAAAGAGCCCCAACGATACCGTCGGTAGAGTGAGATGCCCCCGGGGTGTTAGCGCCACCGAGTTTGGGGAGGTCAGGAAGGACGGTATAAACATAACCAGATTGAGCATAGATGAGGTCATATTTCAAGGCTATTTGGAGGGCAGCTTCTTCGGTTTGAGGGAACTGGGATGCGACATCTTTGCCGATGGCAAGTAAGAGAGATCAAAGGAACCAGTCCATGTAGACCCGATCTTCAAAGGTGGGAGCTTGACATAAGCTCCTTCTTCTTCGTCATTCCTAAACATGAGCAGAAAGGCGGGTCGAAGATGATTGATGAAAAGAAGTCAAGAGTTTGGTACCAGTGTCGTATCAGAGAGGGAGCTGGAAATAAGATAAGAAGGCTTGGGAAATGGTCACAAAGGTGGTATGGGAAGAGGCGGTCTAATCAACATACCACTCAGAAGCTTCACCGGTAAGCGTGCGTTGGAACAATCTAAGATGGGTGGAATCATTAGTAATGGAATTGGATGAACACCACATGTGGAAAGATCAGATATGGTTGGAGGGATCTTCACCAGCAAGGCCTTCAAACTTGGGAATGTCGGAGGGGAGCTTGGTTGGCATAGCAGGCCAACTAACATCGTGGCGAATAGGATCATTGATCAACTGATTGAAATCGGGGAGACTAAGACCTGCCATATAGGGGAGCAAAGGGACAGTCGAGGTAGTTCCCGTGGCGGTTTCGCTAGTAACAGTCCCAGCAGTAGGGCCGAGGTTATCGCTAGCGTTAGGCCCTGGACCAGACATGGTGAAGGTAACAGGGGGAGAACCATAAGTAGGGGGAGAACCCAAAGAATCAGAAGATGAGTCAGAGTGTGGACTCGGGGGAGGAATAACTCGATGACGGTGGGAAGGAGCAAGTTGACCAACCAGAAACTGAGGGTGAAGGCCAAGAAGTTTCTGGGATATACGCCTTGGGGGCACAATGATGACGGCACAAAGGGAAGCAGAATAACCGACAAAGGCAGGGAGGTGCAGAATCAAGTGATGTCAATGTCGAAACAAGGGCAGGGAGGTGCAGTTTCAATTTATTTTAAAGTCTTTTCCTAGCGGTGTTAACTAGGCTCTTATTCACTTAGGGTCAGTGTGTGGCGTGTGTTAATTTTAATTTTTAAACCCAGACGTTCTGAGAGTGAAAGAAAAAGTGTGTTGCATAACTGAAAATAAATCTGCAGAGAACAGTATATAATGTTGAAATAACAGAAAATTAACAGCTAACAATGCATCGATGTAACCCAAGAAGGTGGGTCTTTCAAAAATAGTCTAAAAGAGGGGAAAAATCTAGTCAAAACACACTAAAAAGAGGCCAATAGATCTAAGGTCGGGAGGGACAGGGATCTAAAGGAGAAATCTGCTGAAAAGAGGTGCAGAAAACAACAAAGAGGTAGAGGCAAGGTTGTTGCAACAAAGGAGGAAATCAGCTAAAGGTAGAAGGGACAAGGAGGTGACCCTAGAGACAAACCTAAACAAAAATATATGAGGTGATTTGAAAGGGAGAAGAGCTGATCTAAAAGGGATCTGAAAGTGAGGTATCAGATATGAAAAGAAAAGGGCTGAAACTCTGAAAATTCAGACGGCTGAAACAGCTAAAACTCTTCCACCAAAAGTGGAGGGTACTAGGCCTTAAGGGGCTATATTCCCACTTAGTTGAGTAAAAAAGATCAGAAACAGGTCTAAACGGGCCGAGACAGAAGCTGGAAAACCTTGACAAAAGCTTCAGACAAACCCAGAAAAATTGCCGGAAAATTGCAGAAAAAAGTGCAAGTCACAGGTTTTGACTTGCTTTCTGTCCAGGTCGCCGATTCTAGGCTGAAAAGTGCGTCCTGTAGTCCAGGTCACAGGTTTTGGGCCGAAAAGTGCGACCTGCAGTTCCGGGTGTCTCGGTGGCAGATTTTAGAAAAAGTTGTCGTCTTACGTGCGGCTGATGTCAGTTACCTGTGCAATAGGGCCAGAAACACACGAAAGTTAGAAATTTTAACGTTTGAGGGTTTTATAGGTAAAAAATGACATAAAAATAGAAAAAAAAAAGCTGAAAAGAAACCCTAGGGGCTGAAGCAGCTGGATATGCAGGAATATGAAAAACGATAGCGGTCGTAATTGAAAACCCGTGTGGAGCCGCCAATTGTTAGTATGAATCTTTTGTCGAAGTCTACGAAAAAAGACAACTTTAGCTACGCATAACGAATAGCCCTAACATCAAATATGGCTGCCAATATCCTCAAATCTGCAGTTAGTTGATCAAGATAATTGTTGCAAAAATCCAGATCTATGCATAGAAAGACATTAGACAGTAAAAATAATGTTTTGCTCCATGCATCCAATAGACAAGACAAGAACAATATTTTTGAAAGAATTTTTATATTAAGGGCACCTGAGAGGAAAACAAGAAAGGTGTTTGCAATTCTCCTCAATGGGATGGGTTCTTGAAAGTCCTCAGCGCTTCAGATCTAGCATTTCTCTCTCTTGTTGGAATTGTAAACGAGACAAACGCATAGAACTCAAAGGGAGCTCACAAAGTGAAGATAGAAAATGTGACAATGATAATGGCTCAAAGTTAGACCAAGAGTAAAGATCTAGAGTGATCTCATAGGCAACAAAAGGTGATGAATGGTAGGAAAAACCCTTCTATTTATAACAAAATATTAGGGTAGTCTAGAACTTGGTGCACAAATAAAATATTATTAATCAAATTCTAGAACCACCTTTGCGGAATATTTTATTATATTTGTTGGAGGGAAAAGGATTTTGACTTGGGTCAAATCCTTTGTTTACAAATAACAAATAAATAAATGATTTATTTATTATTTTAAGGAAATGGTAGAAATATAATTAAATAAATAATGATTTATTTAATTATTTATAAATGATTTAGTCAAATTTAACTAGGAATATTATTTAAATAAGGATTAAATAACTTATTCCTAGGAAATAATCAAATAAATAAGGATTTATTTAATTGATTTCCTTGTTTTAGGTTAAATATGACCAGGAATAATAATTGAATTGATGTTTAACTAATTATTCCTTTAGGAGATATAAACAAATATAGATTTGTTTATTATTTCCTTTTGGGGTTTCCTGTTTAGACCATAAACAACTTAATAAAGGTGTTTTACTAAGTTATTTCACATAGTGAAAGCAATTTTACTTAGGGTAAAATTGGTCTTACATGGTGTACTTGGGTCCATCTCATGATAATAGGTTAGATGACCAAAAAATGGTGTAACATTTGCATTGAATTCTCTTACAGGTTTTCAACCGATATCTCTGATCCAATCCTTGGTATGATAAATCACTTCACTCTTTTGAAATATTTTCTTAGACTTCGCACTTTAGGGGGGAATCTGTTACACGTCATTTGTTCACCATGACATTTGATGGTCAATATGGATCTATCACCATCCATACTCATGCTTCCTTAGAAGTCAAACATTTATATTCCTTAACCATGTCTTGGAAACTGGGAAAAAAGCTCTTAAATACTCTTAAAGATGGTCTACGCACTTTTTACAGTCACTTCCTATGCATGCGCAAGTATTACTAAAATTACCTGCAGACTTCTGCGCTCGGTTTCCCGTTAAAAGCCTCTAAGTCACGCCAGTTTGAGCTAAATCCTTCCAATCATGGAACTTATCACCTTGGATCAAGGAACCTTAATCCCCTCATTTTTGGATCACACCCCTCTATTGGTGGATCTGAAACCTCCTCAATTTATCCTATAAATTGAGCTGAAACTTCAGGGTTGTGGGGTTCACTTATGATAATTTTATGTTGGTCATTTTAGAGTGGAAATCTTGTTAAACAAAGGAGGAAGATTAGGAAGGCATACAGGAGGAATCTGTACGACATCAAGGCTTGGTTGTAAGATTTCTCTTTATATTCTTGCATAATACATTTGGATACTTTTTCTCATTGTGTTGTTTTTAGATTCATTAAAACAATTACAATTATTAATCTCCTTTATCATTAAGTTTAGCTAGTATTTGGATTATTACATACTACAGATGCTTTTGATTCTTTGCATGTTTGTGATTGCAAGTTTCTTCTCAGCATTGAAGGACGTCTTCAGGAAAAAAGGCAAGGTCTTCAACAAACATCTCATTGAAAGGTAAGAGCATTATCCACTATTTTATATTTTTGATAATCTAAATGCTAATAGCTTAGGGAAAGAGATATTCTTATGTTTATTTATATTTATATTTGGGAAACTAGGGATATCACTCTTGTACGCAAGAGGGATTTATCTGGGTAACACAGGGTTACACAAGTTCTTGATGAGATTATATGGGTTGGGTTGAATGTTTCCAAAGATGAGCTGGTGAGCCTAGCTCTTCTAGCCCTTCCAAAATCCTAGCACAACTACCAGGATTATATGAATGGAATGGAAAAACTACCGAATTGGGAAAGGTTGTGGTCTGATTTGGTTCAAGAAAAGTTAGGGAGAAATACTAGAGCTAGAACTTCATCTAAAGCACATGATGAAGAGAATTTTTCCTTCGTTAGAAAATGGAAGAAGGGAAAAGGGAAGAAGAACCAGAGAAATCCTAAATCCATCCCAAATAATGGTAATTAGAAATACTTGAGCAAGATCAAGTGCTTCCACTGCCATGAGTTCATGAACAATGCAATAAACAAGAAGTATCCCAAGAAGCGTGCAGGAGGAGAAATAGGTGAAGCACTGACTTCTCAATTTGAATTATACTTCACCCTAATAGCATGCATGGAATACACTATTATGGGGAGTGTGTGGTACCATGATTTTGGTGCCTCGTTCCATATGACAGGGTGAAAGGAGTTTTTTAGTAGCATAGAGTATAAGGATCTCCAGATGCATATCGAAATGGCATATGATGGGACGTACAATTCTACAAGAATTGGTATTGTCACCTTTGTGAGGGAGAAAACCTCTCCTCTTCGTCTCAAATATGTTATGTTTGCACTTGGGCTGAAAAAAAAATCTAATCTTTATAGCAATTTTGGAGGATCCTGGTTATGAGGTTATTTTTCAGTAAATGAAAATCCTTTATGAGACACAAAGCCACTGGAAAACTGAATTATATCAGGGTTTGAGTGAAGAACCTATATAAACTTGAGGTGGGATATTGTGCTACATTTAGAAACAACTCTAATAAAGTGAAAAGTAGAGTTGTTGAAGAACTATGGCACAAGAGATTAGATCATCTGCACCATGGTTCCTTAAAGATCATGTAATAAACTATCACCAGCCTCCCTAAAGTCTTCCTTTACTAGCAGGATGTCTGCAAGGGATGCACATTGGGGAAATATTTTAAATCCATTTTCCATGACCAAGAAAACAGAGCAGGTGGAATCTTGGAGTGAGTCCACTCTGATGTTTGTGGACCTGTTTCTACATCCTCCACAACAAAACATAAGTACTATGTTATTTTATTGATGATTTCTATAGAAAATGTTGGGTCTTATTCATGAAGAAGAAGGATATTGTTTTCTCAAAATTTGTTGAGTTCAAGTCATTAGTTAATAAGGACACTAGGAAGAAGTTGAATACTCTCAGGAGCAACAATGGAGGTGAATTTGTTTCACATGCCTTCAAATATTTATGTGTGAAATAAGGCATTCAAAGATAGTTGATAGCAACCCATAACCCACCACAGAATTGGGTAGTTGAGAGGAATAACAAGAGCACAATGGGAGCATCAAGAGCCATGTTGCATGATTAGGGGTTGACTTTACATCTATGGGTGGAAGCATGCAACACCGCAATCTACTTGCAGAAGCAGAGTCTACATATAATACTTGGCATGATCACACTGAGGAAGCTTTCTCTCAGAATGTTACACGGATAAACCCCTCTTGTGGACAAGAGCGATCTCCCTAGAATCCTAAAGGAAAACTAGAAACAAATAGACAAAACAATAGCTCTTTCCTTAGCCTATAACCAAAACATGAAACATGTAGTATGCGAAGGATCACTTAGCTATTAACAAAGTGCTTGTAAAATTCCTTTCAGGGCTTTCTACAACTAGCTTTCCCTCAAGGCCTTAGATGCTTTATGAATGATTTCCATAGCTTCTCCATGATGCTCCAAAAGAGATATGCATAGAAAAACATTCAAATAGATCAAAGCATCTCTCATATGAAAGCAAAGGTAAATGAAATCCCTAATTTAGCATGCAACATATAATTGAATCAATAATTAGTTATAAATCATGTGAGTGATCAATTAATCCCACAAATAACATAATAAATGCAATTAGGAAAGAAAAAATGACTTTGTATTAAATTCAAAGGGAGAAAAAGCTTACAACCTGGTTGCCTTGATGTCACAAGCTTCTTCCAATGGTATCCTTTCCTTCCCTTAATGACAAGCTCTTCAGACCCAAAACCAACAACATGAGTTTACAAATCCAAGTCTCCCATTCCTTTAGTCCTATGTTGAATTTATAGGAAGGATGAGGAGTTTTCTAGTTCCTCTTCTCAAGGGATATGATCCTTAAGAAAAGGAGGTTAGTTCCATTTACCATGGTATGAGGCACACATATGTAGTGGTTCGAGGTTTCTAATTTGGATAATATTCCTCAACCAAATTTTCTAGAACTTACTTTTTTTATTTTTACCTATGTGAACAGACCTGCGCAGTTTTTAGTGGAGGAAACTGTGCAGATTTGTGCATTTTACAGTGGAAGAAACTATGCAGATCTTCGCAGTTTACAGTGGAAGAAATTTTGCATGCGCGGGTTTTGTTCAAGAAAATTGTGCAGATGCTCAAAAAGGGGTTTTAAGCAGTGAAAACCAAAATTCATTTTGTCCCTGGTATTGTTTTACTTCAATATTATGATAGGGGATTCACTTGAGACACTCCATCAGATGGAGAGATATCTGAACAGACAGTCATGGTGAAAATTTTTAGTGTAACAGATTTCCCCCTAAAGTGTAAGGCCAAAAAATATGTTTGATGACTGAAGTGCTTTATCATATCAAAGGTTAGGATTAGAGAACAATTGGTTGAAGACCTGAAACAAACAATCAAGGATTAACATAGCATGCTTTCATATAAACATCACTGAGGTAGGCTTTCCCATACTCAGAGTAAACAAAACTCGATGAACTAGTAGGGAAATATACAAAGATCCATGTCAACAATAGACATAGTATGGATGAAGCCATCAATGGATCTATATTTACAATCATGAATATTTAATAACTCCACACATCCTGGATGGATGAAACTAGATCCAGGGTCTTTATCTCCATCTCTCGATCCATAGTATGAATCTAACCATGTGAGTGAATGTCACAAAGTCGAACATGCTAGATACCACTTGATTACTGGTCAATAATGTGAATCATTTACAAGTGCGCTAGAAACCACCAATAATGATAATGTCTCTTAAGTTACTCCCTGTACAATCTATGAAGTGTGAAAATATGTCTTGAAGTCAAACACTCATAGAATCATTCGATCAAAGGTCAATGATGAGAACTTATCGTTGAAGGAGAGAAACCTGCCATTAGGGCATGCAGACGCCAAGGTACTGAAAAAGGGTTTCTAGATCAACTTCCTAGGTAGTGAGCTGAATTCGATAGGAGTGATCAGTCACAAGAGGGCCTATGACACGAAACTCATGTCTATTTTTGAAGAAAAAATTTTGTAGTGATTCAGGATTGACTCAGGGATGACCGACTATTATGAAGGTAAATCTTCTCTGCAGACAAAGATGATCCCTCTAGCCCTAGGTTGGGTCTAGAAACAAAAGGACACGCTAAATTGTTGCTTCCTAGTTAATGAATGAAAAAAAGACACGGTAGATTGAACTACCTGGAATCCAACATTGTTGTTGTTGCAAAAAAGTAGTAGCCTCTCGCTCCTGCCTTGGCAAATCACAATCTGCTTGTTGTTACGCTCAGATACCTTCACATAGAACAAGGAACAAGAAAAACATACGATATAATGGTTTCACTCATAACTATTATCCAATCAAAGAGGGCTAAACATATCACATTAAATAAACATCATAACACAATAGTGGAACCAAACAGTAGTCATGTATATAAATGAAAAGAAGGAAGAGTACAACCAGTGCTTTGACATCGCAGTCTCCTCCAGCAGGGTTCAGGCGAAGCACATCTCAAATGTTCGTCAGGGAATTCAGACGGGATGAAGGCATGGAATCAAGCTCTCTTAGAATTCATGGACTCAAGCTTCCTCAATGTAATTCCTTCTTATTCTATCTTCTCTAGTAATTCAGCTATAGTATGTCTAATTCTCCAAGTTCAGCTAGCTGATGAGAAGAGAGATAGTTTCTTTTATAGAGGAAAAGGAGGAGGTTGGGATCCCTACAAAGGTGGGAGGGAGTCCTATCCTTTAGGAGAGTTCCAAGGGAGGTGGAAACGACTAACTAAAGGAGGGAGTCCATGGTTGTTTCAGTTCAACCACTCCCAATGACTCATCCTCGAGGTGGTTGGAATGGAACCTCTGCCTCTATTTTTAAAAAACATTCCATAAACAGCTTGGCGCGGGTGCTTAACTGGGACATAGTGCCAACTGGCGCAGGCTTAGTGTTAAATTTCTCGATCAGCGCGAGGGTGTAACTAGCTACTTGCGCCAAGGCAAAAACAGGGGTTTTTACAGCTATGCTCAGGGAATTGTCAACAGAAGGAATATTGCTCTCATGTAAAGGGATGCAATGATGGTATTAGAAAAGCATGAAACTATTTATTGGTCACATAAATGACCCTCCAATGTGCGAGTTGGGGATTGCAAGGACAGTGACAAAATGATGTGCAACAGATGCCCCCTAAAGAATGAAGTCTGAGGGAGAGGGAGGGGTGAAATTCTTTATGAGAACGTGTTTGAACCAAACACCACTGTCAGAAAACCTTTAATTACAAATTCAACTGATATATCTGATACATGAACATGTGGTATGGGTGCAGCCATCCATAATAGAGTATATAAAAACTGAGATCCGAGGTATGGACGCAGCCATCCAGCAATAAGGATCAATAAATAGACTCATGTATGGTCGAGCCATCCAATCAAGAGAGTCATGCAATAAGTCATGATAATCCACAAAAATCCACGGCCTGGATTTTATCAGAAAAAACCCAAGGTCTTACGCTCCATCTCGACCTGAACAAATAAAATTTTGAGCATGCGAATATATGAGATGAAGTCGAACATGCAGGAAAATCGTCTGATTACCAGCCAATAACAAAAGTCGTTAACAGATGCAAGAGAAACCACCAATGATGGCAATGGCCCTCAAGGTACAATCTACGGAATGTGAATAGTGATCTGACGTCAAACACCCACAGAATCACTCGATCGAAGGCCAATGATGTGAATCTTGCGTCGAATGTGAAAAACATGCCATTGAGGCATGCAGGCTCCAAGGTACCAGAAGGGAGTCTCTAGATCAGCTTCCTGGATAATGAGCTGAATTCGACAGGAATTAACCTGGTCGAAGGAGGGCCATAATTTTTCCCACATCATCGAAACAAGACAGAGGAACATGATGAAAGTGAATCAGGACCAACAGGAAATCAGAGGAAAGTTGACAACTGCAAAGGCAAAAATTCTCTTGAACATATCAGTGACACGACACTGGAATTGGCAGTATTTGACATCAAAGGATCTAAGGTCATGATGATGTGGCATAGAGTAGATGAGAGATAAAAAAGGATTACCCAAACCCATGGAAGCAAAAATGAAGAAATGAGATGTCCCCAACCCGACACGAATGCAGACAAGTGCCATGTTCAAGAGCGACATACTGCCAACATAACTAAAACTTGGTTCCATTTTCCCCCACCATTTCTGGCGAGTACCCCAATTATTTTTAAAACAAGCTTGAAGGGGATAGCATATGATTGCAATGTAAGTTTTTCCTTCAGACAAATCCAACCTAGTACATTTTATGAGCCCTAGGAAGGGGGAACTCGAATAACGTCATGGTGATGAAGTCCGATGTCATTAGGGTTTAACAAGTCTGAAAAATGGAGAACTCGACATCTTTTCATGTTTAGAGAGTTTGAAAAGAAGGCGGAAAAGAAAACTCCAGCATGGCCCTTTTTGTAAATAGTCTCTCATATCCGAAAAGGTAGAAAAAAATATATGAAAGAACAATAAGGTATTCCTTTTCCGTAAATAATACATCCCAGCCCGAAAAAGGGGTAAACATATACTGGGTAGATATTGTTTCACAACCAATTAACGAGTTCAAAACGACAAGAATCTCGGTAATCTTTTCAATTTTAAAGAGAAAGAAAAGAGCTGAAATATGACTCCAATAGTGACTTTTTCGTGTTTTTACCGAGTCCAAAAAAGTATAAAATATAACTCGTTACTTCATCACTGTCGCATGAAAAACCTGTTGCTGCACAAGAGACACGTGTAAAACCCAGCTCTAAAAAATAATACAATAAAATAATCGAAAAATATGTCTTAAAACCTAATTAGGGTTGTGAAAAAGTTATAAAATGCCAAAAATGGTAAAAATAATTACTTTTCACTTTTTACCTCTTGTGGAGCAATAGTACCCATTTCACTGTGCAATCTTGTGGCGACGATAGCGTCCAATCCAGCAGACCAATCTCAAATCCGTTAGTTCCAGGTAAAATCCGAGATCTCTCCCATCATTTTAAGTCATTTCTTATTCCCTGCAACTTCCAATTTTGAATTATGGGGGAGGAAATGTGAATATTAGGGCACGGCAGTTGGCGCGGGTTTCGGGCATGGAGTCGCACCAACCGCCCTATATTTTACACTAGGGCGCGCCAACGGCGCAAACCATTTCTTGTGCAAAATGCTAGGAAAATACTCCAATTATTCACAAGTTTAAGGTCCAAAAATGGCTAATTCCACTCATATGAATGTGCTTACAGGTAGAAAGCAGAAAAATGGTCATAGAATGGAAAGAAAAAGAACATAACGAAGAAGATGAGCTGGCCATGGAAAATGAGAGAGTCATCGAAGCTCTAAGAGACTATGGTCTGAAAAAATTCTTCCTAACACCATGTCTCCAAGCTCAACCAGAGTTACTGCAGTATTTGATCAGTATATGGGATGAAAACCAATATAAGTTCATCCTTCGGGATCAAGAACTTGAGATTGAAGTCTCTGACGTCTATTTTATAACAAGATTATCGCGGAGGGGAGCAGCACCAATCCTAACCGACACCTGGCCTTGCATGGAGAATATGACCATGGTGATGGACAGGGTATGTCCAAGGGCATGGAAGGGAATAGGAAGCGGTAAATTTGACATCCAAACTATCCCAGACTTAGCACTAAAAGTAGTGCTCCATACCATCACACGAGCTGTAGGATCACAAGCACCGCACGAAGCAACAAAGACACAGTTGCTTCTTGCTGTAGACTGCTTGACACTGACCATCTACAACTGGGCAGAGGCCGTGAAAATAAACATGAAACGCTAGCTAAAAAAATTCAAGAAGACCAAATTGAAGCAATTTGGTTATGGATCTATTTTGGTATCATTCTTCTTGGAATGACTACCTATTTTTCAGAGGCAAGAGCTCATAGTTCCGAAACCACTAGCGAGAGAACCACAGATGGCCTGATGGGTAGCTTTGATGCCAAGGGTAGGGGGCAGTTAACAAATGTCCTGGAGACCAAAATTCTTTGATTGGCTCCGCCGACAATTGATTGTCGTGGAGGATTGGCCCTACTCTGGTACAAATTTCACTGATGATCCGGACCTCCCACTCCCAGAGGGAGAAGATTGGGATGAAGATTTGGGTGAGACTCATTTTTTAAGTTTTATGAGTATTATGATTTTTTTTATTTATGCATGTTCTGACATTAAATCCATGTAATTGCAGATGTTGGCCCATAGAGACTTGCCGGTGTGTCACCGATAGCGAGGCGAATCCCTCGTGATTTCGACCCTCAAGGTGAGGGCGGCGAGGAAGATGAGATAGTGCGCAATCTAGAGGGAATCACACGAGGAGTCTCGGATTATTCACGATTTGACGATGTTCCTCACGCCTACCAGAGAAATACCATAGGGATGCCTAGCCGAATTCACCACTTACTGAGGCGGATTGTATGGGCAGTGACATGTTACCATGATCACCATGCTAATTAGACACCTAGGTTTTATCTGCATATTTTTGAGAGACATGCTGTCTCAAGATGTAACATAAACACACATATTTTTTGAAGTTATGATGCACACAGCTACAAACATGTGATATATATATACATATACATATATATATATATATATATATATATATATATATATATATATATATATATATACACATCGATTTTCCAACTTTATATGAGTCTCTCATGTGATGATGATTTACAGATTACACAAATGCCTAATACAATTTTAGCTAATGTATCAGTTAAATAATCTGCATAATAAGTAACGACCCAAAATTCAGGAAAACGTTCATAAAGCACATAAAGCCAAAATATTTTTATGCAAGCTCGAAAACAAAATTAAACTATGCTTGAGATTGGTTTCATTTTTACACAAGCTTGAAACAAAGGTAAACTATGCTTGAAAAATGGGCATGCCCCCAGCATGTTGACTCAATTCGAGGTACATGCCCCCTAAGCTTCAGTCCAACTGTAATGAACAAAAAGTAGATGGACTGAAGGTTCAAATTACGAGATCAAAGAAAATACTCGAATGGGATTTTATGAGATATAATCAAAAGCTCAAATTGAAAAGGGAACCTATTTCATTGTTTTAACAAGGTTGACACATTAAAATAAATATCCTAGTGACCTAATTCATTTTTTAACGAGGTTGACGTAGAAGACGAACCATCCTCATGGCACCTTGTTTCATTTTTTTAAAGAGCTTGACACAAGAAAATGAACTCTGCTCCAAATAACTTGTTTCATTTTTTAAGGAGCTTGACACAAGAAAACGAACTATGCTCCAAAGACCTTGTTTCATTGTTTAAGGAGCTTGAAACAAGGAAACAAAATATGCTTCGAAGATAACTCATCATGTCGAATAATAAGTCATGGATTCCAAGAGGTTCACAACATCTTGGAAATCAGGACCCAATGCCCCAGCACATGATGCACAACGACACTATCACTGAAAGCAGGAACGGGACAGGTAGCCACATAATTAACCTGCAGTGGGGAAGATACAACCAGTGGATAAAGATCTGAAAGGGATGATGGTGGGCCAGCTTCCACATTAGCACCAAAGAATGAAAGCTGATCAATGGTCACGATCTGTCCTTTGTGTGGAAAATAGACCACACGAAAGAGGGAAGAGACAAGCACTCCCATGACATAAGTATAATCACGCCCCAAAATTAAAGTGAAATATAAGGGGCCTAGAACAACCATCACGTATATATAGACGGTTTTCCTTCCCAAAGTGATTGGCAACTTCGGAAGGATCCATAACGGTTGACTAATTCTTCTGTTAAATGCCAACAGATTCTGAGTAACAGGCACAAGCGGTGGAGAAACAAAATCTTGCCAAGTAGTTGAAGATAAAACACTAACATAAGCACCTTCATCTATAATTGTGCTAGGTACGACCATATTGAAGGCCTGTACTGTGATCTCAAATGGCACATAAGAAGGAAGACGGTATCTCGCAAATCGAATCCAATCGAAGGAAGCGACCAAGCTACTTGGAGGGGGTACCATTGAACTAAGATGGTCATCCCCTGGTGTTACTGGTGAAAGAGGAGCATCCTCTTGGACCTCCATCATGGGAGCACGAGGAGAAACTTATTGAGTCACAGGGATGGGAGAATCTGTCTCCAAGTCTAATGAAAGTCGATCAATGGTCGCGACCGTCCTTTGTGTGTAAAATACCACACAAAAAATAGGGAAGAGACAAGCGCTCCCATGGCATAAGTATAATCACGCCCAAAAATTAAAGTGAAATATAAGGGGCTTGGAACAACCATCACGTCTATATAGATGGTTTTCCCTCCCAAAGTGACAGGCAACTTCGGAAGGATCCCTAACAGTTGACTGGTTATTCTGTTAAAATCCAATAGATTCTACATAATAGGCACAAGCGATGGAGAACCAAAATCTTGCCAAGTAGTTGAAGGCAGAATAATAATGGACACGCCTCCATCTATAATCATGCTAGGTACGATCATATCGAAGACCTATACCATGATCTCAAAAGGCACATAAGAAGGAAGGTGGTATGCTGCACATCGACTCCAATCGAAGGAAGTGACCAAACTACTTGGAGGAGGTACCATCAAACTAAGATGGTCTTCCCCTGGTGCTATCGAAGCAAGAGGAACATCCTCTTGGACCTCCATCATGGGAGCACGAGGAGCAGCTTCTTGAACTACAGGAACAGGAGAATATTTCTCCAAGTCTAATGAATTTGAAGAAACAAGAAGAACGTGAGGGGGATGAGATCCACTCTCAACGGAAAAGACCTGATGAACCACAAGCAGGGTCAGATCAACCGATTCCATGACCAGTGGATGCTCGGGAATGGATTCATGAATGTGAATTTCCGATGGAATGGGATTAACCAAGGATCACTCTCGACCAATCGTTGAATCAACTAGTGGAGGACTCAAAGAAAGTTTCTGGCAACCAACCGGAAGGCAGGGTCCAGAAACAATAGGGTTTTCCAATACTCTGGTGGCTTCATCCATGTACAGACAAAGGTGAATGGGATGATTCCCTTCACACAACTTATAGGGATTGGTAATCTTACCCTGTTTCTTACGAGTCTCATTATTACCAGTCGAAGATGTACCACCAACATGACTTCCAGAAACCAAAGCTAACAGTAGACGGTGGTCGGACCATGTTGCAAGTACCTTGGGAATGCCAGGGAATTCTCGAAGAAGATGGTCACCTTTGCACAACATGGAAGGGAATTTTACTTTCCATAGAAGCTTGGATGGTTTATCAAAGGAAGGTAACTTAGGAACAATAGCTGTATCATTAGCTTCTTGCTTATCTGACTTCTTCTTCTTCATCTTCTTAGACACCTAGTTACTGGAATCCAAACTTTCACCAGGCGAAGTAGAAGAGGAGGACGAAGGAATAGGCGAAGAATGGGAGAGGTCCACCTTAGAATCAACATGACGTTGTTCAGGTGGAGGATATGGTCGAATAGAAGTCGAAGCACTCAGGACCACTGAGGTCAAAAATAACCACACGGGCAAGCCAACAGTTAACCCAAGAAGAGACAATGTTGCCATATAAGGAGCACCAACATTCCCAAAAGCAAGAAAAGGACCAGGATTACCTTCAGAGGGGATTCCTTGATTAGTGAACTCGGGAAACGTTTCCATCAGAAACAACCTTAAAACAACACACTAAGGAAGATAACTTTAACCAGGAATATTTTGTGGACAGTTAATTTTTTAAGACATTGAAACAAAAATCTGTCGTTTCATATTTTAAGAGTCAAGAAACAGGCAAAAGGTGACTCTATCACTTTCAGGTTGAAATGAGCATGAAAGGACAAGTGCTCGATGATCTTTTCCTTGTTTAAAGAGTCACGAAAAGATAGAAAGGAATAATCAGGTATTCTAAGCAAGAGGGTATACCAAGTTTCCGTGAACTGCCATATACACCTTGGTGATCAAATGAAAGAGAAATGACCAAGGACTTAACGTACGTGCAGGTAGTCTCCCTGAATGCTGTGTTCGGTGTATCATGGTTACAAGGTGGCAGACTCGGCTTCCTATGGATAAAGGATTGCAACCTAGAGGGGTCTCCCTTTATATATGCAATGGTACGGGGAGCACAAGTCCGTACTAGTGCTGTCTGAAGCCAAAAGGCGAACGACAACTACTAGGTTTTAAGACGCCAAAACACGTCTCTAGCCTAGACCACTAGAATGTTGCGTTAGATTTCAATGTTGCCTTAGATTCATTGAATGAATTTTAACAGTTGATCTTGGATTATGTTTCAATTATAAGGCCTTGTCGAATGTGGAGTTCAACTTCCTAGATGCAAGCTATATGCAAATGAACATCTTTTCCAATTCGATGAATGCTAGTTATTAGAAGGATAGAAATCTTTCAAACAAGGAAAGAATGCGAAGAAAAATTCTAATGCCTCTAATTCAAGCAATCGAAAATGAAACTCCTTCCTAGATTGACAAATGCTAGTTATGTAAAGGAACGTTTCAATTTCGATGCAACGAAAGAATGCAAAATATTTTTTTTTGAATTTTTCAATGAAATGAAGCACACAATGTACTAATTCAATGGAAAACAAAATAAACACTAGTTTCAGTTTTGCGAATGTAGGGATTTAAAATTGAATGACTCAATCAAGGCAAAACAAACACAAAAACATGCAAGCTAATGTAGCAAAATTTAAATCAAAAAGAGAGTTTCCCAAAATGATCCAAACAAGTAAAGAAATCGATGCTAAAAGCAAGAAGAAGGACCAATTGAAAATGAAATGATCATTCAACCAAAACAAATACTCAAAAGGATCAAGAAAACTCAGCATAATGACCCAGAATGAGACTGACAACAATCAAAGAGACTCGTTTTCAAACAGAAGGCTAAGTGTACAAGAACACTTAGAAACCCTAAGGTCTTAAACAACACCGACAGGAAAATGGACAAATGACTGAGAGAAACAAGTCTACAGTAGCCAAAACAGTCCCAAAGGCTTAATCACACCCAAAAATTAACCCAGAAGCAAGAATAATTGACCAAAACACTCATTAAGGAGGTCAAACCAAATCCTACAGGGGTTGGCGCAACTGTAAGGCTGTAATCCATGCAATAAAGGGGTTAGCACGAGTGAAAAAAGAGCAACCTGCGCCAATCGGCACGACTGTGCAGATAAAAATCGTGCCAAGCCAGATAAATATGGAAAGAAGAGGGAAAACCAAAACCTAATGAGCATAGGTCAACCTTGACACTCTAGAGCTGAACAGAGGATGGAAACTAAGTAAACAAACCATAAAAAGACAGATAACTAAACCAATAATTGAAACTGACCCAACAGGATGAAACAACAAACTCACACTGATCTCCAGTGGAGTCGCCAATTTTTTATGAAGGTAAATCCTCTCTGCGGACAGAGACAATCCCTCCAATGTGCAAGTTGGGGATTGCAGGGACAGTGACAAAATGTTGTGTTACACCGATGCGATTGAAGGTTATGATTTGCAAGATAATTTTGACTGAGGTTGGATTTATCTTATACATATTGGAGACGCAACACTTAGACTTGGAATCATTTGACTCAACGATAATACCCAAAACCAATTGAAGACTTTCAATGGGGTTCAATTAACCGTGAGACAAGTGGATTTCCCATCCCAGACACAAATGCGACGGAGTGTCATGTTCAAGAGAGACATACTGCCTTTAATGAAATACAAAAATAAATGTTCTTTCCCAATTCCCCCCCACCATTACCAGCAAGTACCTCTTTATTTTTACAAAATCTTGGGGAGGATAACATATGCTTGTCATATAAGCTCATCCTTCAGACGAGTCCTCTAAATTATTTTTAACGAACCCTAAGAATGAGTGGTTTGGTCTCATCATGATTGACGAGTCCTACACTATTTAAATTTTATGAGTCCAGTGAAGGGGTTACTCGATGTCATTTTCATGTTTAAATAGTTTAAAAGACATGAAAATAAAACTCATGTTATTCTTTCAGCTTAGATTTTTAACAAGCCCAGAGAAAGTAAATTCAGTGTTTTTCATTTTTAGGGAATCATAAGAAAAACGTAAGCCAAATGTTCTTTTTCGTAAATTTAGTCTCTCAAGCCTGAAAAAGGATAAAATAATGCAGGAGAGAACTCTATTGACCATGCTTAGTCAATGTATACCTTTTTCGTAAATAATCTAGTTCAGTCCAAAAAAGGGGTAAACTTATATTGAATAAATGACTTTTCATTTACTTTTATGAGCTCGAATAGTCAAGTACTCAACAATCTTTTAATGTTTAGAGAGTGTGAAAAGGGCTTAAAAGAGAACTCCAGGGTTTCACATTTTTTATAAGTTTTAACAAGTCTGGAAAAGTGATACAAATGTACTCATATCATCAAATTTCAATTTAATTAACAAGCAGGATAAGACGAAAATAAATCGGCATTTTCATGTGTTTTACGAGCATGAAAGATAGCAAAAGAATCTCGAGATTTTCATGAGTTTAACGAGTGTTGAAAATAATTATCAAAATGGACTCGAGATAGGTTTCATTTTTATACAAGCTTGAAACAGAGGAAAAAATACCTTGAGAGTGCTTTCATTTTTACATAAGCTTGAAACAGAGAAAATTGTGCTTGAGATAATTTTGTTTCATTTTTACACAATATTAAAACAAAGAAAAAATTGTGCTTGAGATAAGTTGAAATGCCCCCCAAACATAACCTACAAGGGAACATGCCCACCAAGCTTCATTTCATTCACCTAAGTAGACTACTGGTTACTAATAGTTGAATGTAATGAAGATCCATATATAAGATCAAATGAAAGACTAGACTCAATTAGGGGAGGATTTATTTTATTTTTTAACAAGGTTGACATAGTAAAATAACTATCCTTAGGAAACATTATTTCATTTTTTAATGAGCTTGACCCATGAAAAGGAAATATGCTCATGCGAATCTATTTCATTTTTTAATGAGGTTGACACAATAAAATAACCATCCTCATAAGGATTTGTTTCATTTTTTAACGAGGTTGACACAATAAAAGAACTATCCGCAAGAGGTTTTGTTTCATTTTTTAACAAGGTTGACACATTAAAAGAATCATCCTCATGAAGACATGTTTCATTTTTTAATGAGGTTGAAATAGTAAAAGGAACTATATTCATAAGGATTTGTTTCTTTTTTTAATGAGGTTGACACAGTAAAAGAACCATCCTCATGATGACATGTTTCATTTTTTAACAAGGTTGACACAGTAAAAGGAACTATCCTCATGATTACATGTTTCATATTTTAACAAGGTTGACACAATAAAAGTAACTATCCTCATAAGTATTTTTTTCATTTTTTAACAAGGTTGACACAGTAAAAGGAACTATCCTCATAAGGATTTGTTTCATTTTTTAATGAGGCTGACACAGTAAAAGAACTATCCTCATGAGGACCTGTTTCATTTTTTAACGAGGTTGAAACAGTAAAAGAACTATCCTCATGATGAAATGTTTCATTTTTTTAACAATATTGACACAGTAAAATAACCATCCTCATGATGACATGTTTCATTTTTTAATGAGGTTGACACAATAAAAGGAACTATCTTCATGATGATCTTGATCATGGCTTTCAACTGGAAGGAACACACGTCAAGGGACACACCTCGACCATGGCTTCCAAGAGGTCTTCATCAGATGGAAGAACATTTCTCTGGAAATAACACATGTCAAGGGACTCAATAGGGATAATAACATCGCATTCAAATACCCCCAGTATGGTCGCTAATTTTTTACACTAATAAATCCCTCTTGCAGAAAAGAGTGATCTCCCTAGAATCATAAAGGAAAACTAGAAGCAAACAGACAAAACAATAGCTCCTTCCTTAGCCTATAACTAAAACATGAAACATGTAGTATGCGAAGGATCACTTAACTATTAACGAAGTTCTTGTAGAATTCTTATCAACACTTTCTACAACCAGCTTTCCCTCAATGCCTTAGGTGCTTTCCGAATGCTTTCCACAACTTCTCCATGATGCTCCAAAATAGATCTGCATAGACAAAAACATTCAAAGGGATCAAAGCATCTTGCATGTGAAAGAAAAGGTAAAATAAATCCCTAATTTATCATACAACATATAATTGAATCAATAATTAGTTATAAACCATGTGAGTGATCAAGGAATCCCACAAATAACATAATAAACACAATTAGGAAAGAACAATTGACTTTGTATTAAATTAAAAGAGAGAATAAGCTTACAACCTGGTTGCTTTGACGTTACAAGCCTCTTCCAATGGTCTCCTTTCATTCCCTTGATGACAATATCTTCAGACCCAACACCAACAACATGAGTTTGCAAATCCAAGTCTCTCGTTCCTTTTGTCCTATGTTGAATTTATAGGAAGGATGAGGAGGTTTATAGTTCCTCTTCTCAAGAGATATGATCCTTAAGGAAAGGAGGTTATTTCCATGTTCCAAGGGATGAGATGCAGGTATGTAGTGGTTCAAGGTTTCTAATTTGAATAAGATTCCTCAACCAAAGCTTCTAGAACTTACTTTTTTGTGTGTGAACAAAACTGTGTAGTTTTTAGTGGAATAAATTGCGCATGCATGGTTTTTGTGCAGGAAAAATGCACAGATGATCAAAAAGGGGTTTTAAGCAGTGAAAACCAGAATTCATTTTGTCCCTGATATTGTTTTACTTCAAGATTTTTAGGGTATTCACTTGAGACACTCCATCGGATGGAAAGATAATTGAATTGACAGTCAAGGTGAAAAATTTTAGTGTGACAGGGAGAAAGCCTGATGTGTCTCATTTTATAATTTTTTAAGCCTCAATTTATTTTCATGTCTCTAAGGATTTGAGGAAAAAACTTGAGCCTATAGTAGAGTTGGAATTTTTTCTAGGATACACTAAAACTACACACAATTATCGGGTGTATTTTCCTTCAGTGAAGATGACAGTTGTAAGGAGATATGTGAAGTTCAATGAGGACAATGATATGAGATGATCTTTGGAATGATAGTTGAGTATCCCAGTAGAGCAAGAGATTCTAGATCCAAAGGAGGGGCCTCAATATTAGCTTCAAGAGGTTGTGGAGCAGCCACATGCAGAGGAGGGGACAGGAGGCAGAGTGGAGACACCCACTAAACCAAAATATTTCAAAGAGGCTATAACACCCTCTTCCCACATCTACCCAAGTAACCGGCCAACCAGGGTAACACATGCAATTAGAGGCTAATAATATGAGATTCAACCTCCTATATGACCTTAAGTAAGTGGAACCAGTGGAAACAAGACAAACACACCTTACACAACATCAAAAACATCCTAAGGTGGTAACCCAACCTTCTAGGCCCCAGACCCCTGAAGGAGACTGAATTTTTTACCTTTTTAGGCTACATCCATAGGTATTCCAAGGCAAGGTAGTGGTTGAGATCCTATAGACACAAGCACAACATAGCAAGCATGCGTCTAGGGCCCCAAATGGTCAATTTTGTGCCTACGACTCTGAGATTTGTGCCACCTTTTCAGCCCCAGAGCCCGGGTCACTATCCAGAACTTCATGAAACTTTAGGATATGATAAATAACATTAAAACAAAGGTATGGAAGCAATCACAACATCAATAAATTATATGTACCCCTCTGAGCCATGACATAATTTCGTCAAACATGTCACACACATTGCATCTACAGGTGTAAACAACAGATTTGAACATAGAGGTCTCATACTTATCTGAGAATCACTAAGAAGCATTGCTACATTACCTCATTAGCTACAATACAATATATTTGACCATAGATACATTTTTCATTCATTTACAAATAAAAACATGGATATAGTCATACATCGTCACTGATAAAATACATGTTTATCACCAGCATAATAACAACATAAATACCATGGATATAACATAAATGAAATCCACATAATAACTAGTACATTTGCATACCAAATACCAAAGGAATGACTTCTTCATTACTGAATATAAAAACAAACCGAAGATGGGACTTCCACGTTCCACCTGACCATAGATTGGCTAAGCCAAGTATTACTTCATCCAATCACCCCCGTGCCATATTCCAAGCATGAATGTGGGACTTAACCGAAAGAACTAGCTAGGGAATCCCGAGGCTAAACCACCTCAACCTAATCAATAGAAATTAGGCTTTACCATGATCCAACCCAGATCACTAGGCCAACACAATAAACATGTCATAATCAACTTTACCATGATCTACACCCAATCACTAGGCCAACACAAGCATGGATATCACCAGATTCTCTCCTCCTAAACCATGAGAAATTTTCTTGTCTCCTGGTCTCTCACGATTTACGGAAACCCACAGTCTGAATCAAGGGTCACTAGGCCATAAATTGAGACATATTCTCCAGGATTTACCACAATCCCAAACCCAGGACTCCTAGGCCTGATTGGAGAGCATACCACCTCTAGGTTTTACCATATATCCCACCATTCATTGGTCGAGGATTCCTACGCCCAACGAGGCAACACAATCTTATCTTTACCACAATGCGCAGTTTGGTTCAGGGGTTACTATGCCAGTTGCTTTATCATGATCCACAGTCTGGTTCAAGGACCACTAAGCCATGTGCTATATCAATTCAGATATCCACCCTACTCAGCTTTGAATCCATCCAGTAATCTAGCTAAAACAAAACATGAGAACTCCACAACACCAAGGCTATCCAGAAATGGCAAGGCTAGGCTGAAAACACTCTCACACCTAGAAAAAACCACACCAAGACAACAAGAAACCACATGTAATACCATGCATGCCAAATCTTGCAAGGAAAACGCACATGAAAATCGATACCTGCCAAGAATCCCATTGTAGCTGCTTGATTCCTACTCCTCCTTGCTTGCTTCCTCCTTTTTCCTACTTTCTTTACTTTCTTTCTCAAATGACAAAGTGCCCCAAAAACTATAAGTGACCAAGAGAGAGAGAGAGAGAGAATAATGAGAGAGCTCCAAAATTTTCACTGACAAAAGGTACCAACTGATCCTCAAAATTATTTTTATAGATGAGGCCTCTATTTTCTTCATTTTTCATTATTTTCTTTCATTCTCCTCCTCACATGAAACATGTGACCTTTCATCTCCCTTTTCTCCTAATTTCTAGTATTTTCATTAACAATTGTGCCAAATATGCCATTTTCCTTTCCAAATGCCTTAACCTTTGCCTTTTCCAATTTCCCTAGCCATAATAAACCGAATGAACACCCACTAGGATGTCTTACCCAACATTCAGCTTGGAATAAGTGTCTCGTCAATATGTGGTTATTATTTTAACTTTATTATATGGAATTTTCACCAGGGTTGTTACAGAACCCTCCCTTTAGGGGAACACCATCCTCGGTGTTCAATGACACCTACAAACCAACAAACCGTTGAACATAAAACATACTACCTGTGGATCTTTATAACACATCTCGTTGTAGTATTTACAATGAATAAGCTGCTCAAAGGAAAAAACCATCATGATAATCATACCATGTGCTGGAGCTTTATAACATGATTAATTACGATATTTACAATAGTATACACATATACACATTTTCTCAACCAACAAATAAAAGGATACGATGCCTACATTCGCAAGAAGGGAATCCAGAGGCTCACACCTCCAACCTCAAAGTAGTACCAGGGTTCACCTCCTTCCTAGGAAGCCCAGAATTCATTGCCAAAGTCAAAGTCTACATCTAATATCCAGCACTGCAATCCTGCACTATTGTACCCTCAGTGGACAGTTATTGACTCATTTTTCTATGGTGCACTCCCAATGTGCATTTGGTTCCATTTGGAAATGCTAATGACAAAAAAAAATCCATCCCTAAAATTCCCTTCTCTGTTACGAAGTCCCTCGGGAAATCTGGTAATCCCCTTCTGTGTAGTCACATACCTTCCAAGTTCTAGTGGCACCCCCATCCCGGGCAGTCCATCCCTTGGAAAGGCTTCCACGCATCAGAAGATAAAAATAATGGAGGCATATACTTGCCTCAAAACTATCATATTGGTCATAGCATGATAATGGAAATCAATGGACGCTACTAGGTACCAATGTCCCAAAATGGCCCTGCTCCTAAAGTGGTTTACCTCAAACAGCTGCATGTTTCAATTCCTTTTGTTGACACTGCTAGCTTTTGCAATGAGTTCCAACCACCCAATCGAGCATTGCATTCTTCCTGCGCCAAGCACATAATTTCCATTAGATTCAAAATAAATTGAAATAACTTCAAATCATACCTCATTGGTAGCTCATCAATAAGGTACACTTGCAATCATGTTCACTTCCTATCACAACAAGTCAAACCAATTGTTTGATCAAATCATCATGAATAGACATATCACTTCTAGTTAGCTCAAAACATAACCATCATAGGTCAAAATCATGAATCACATGCAATCATCGTCAACCATAATCATAAATCACATGTAACCATCATACATTAGAATCATAGATCACATGCATAATAAAACTGAAATAAAATATCGATACTTATCCTTCATCGGTCCTTACTTCTGCCTTTCTTCTTTTTGTACACACACTGGATCAGTTGCCACACCCGAAAAAAAATAGTCCCTTTGCTTATCTTCAATCACGTACACATACACATAGTGTACATCACAACACATACATCCACACATGACATACAACATCATACAATACACGCATCCACACTAGCATATGACACATACACCTACACCCGGTGTACAATACAACACAATACATACACCTACACCCAGTGTACAATAAATCATAACACATACACCTACATCATGTGTACAACACAACACAATACATATACATACACATAGTATAACATAACGAATACACATGTCACGGTACCATGACTACACCATGCACGTACATAGTACTACATACACTCAACACAACATGTAAGACATGCACATAATACCACATGTACACAGTACCACCTGTACACAACACTACCTGCACAACATCACATGTACACAGAACCACCTGCACAACGTGTACACAAAGCCAAATGTACATCGCACCACCTATACAATGTGCACATAATACCACATGTACACAACACCACATGCACACAACACCAAATCTACAAGCATGAACCCAACACCATATGTACAACACACACACAAAACCATATGTACATAGCACTACATATACAACATGTACATAGAACCATACATACACAACACGCATATCCAACATGCGCATAGCACCATATGCACACAACACTGCATATCCAACATGTGCACAATATGGTATGTACACAACACCGTACATCCAACAACTACATAACACCATCTATACCTAGCACTGCATATGTAACATGTACACATCACCATAGGTACAATCACTAAATATAAAACATGCACAAAATCTACACAATAGTAGTAATGCACATCCATAGACCACACACCAACCCCACAAGTAACCTTGCTTCTAGTGTCTTTCCACTATCCATGCTTCTCCTAGCATGTTGCAGATCACACTACTTTCATGATCTAAATTTTGAATGTTATTTTTGTTGTGCTAATTTCATCTTCAGATTTATAAATAATTTTTTGATCACTTGCTTTATGTGCATAGGTTTCCTTCGTGTTTGTTAATGTTAAAATAGGTAAATGAGCTGAGTTTCATGTTATATTCATGATCATAAAATCAATAAAAGCAAACGTTGAACAACAACAATAACATGTACAACAAAATATCACAGTTGATCCATTAACACAGTGTTTTGATGAAGGAGTTCGCCCCTCCTGGGCTACATCTCCTTGGTCTAGCTTCCATGGCTTGGGCCTTTGTATTAGCTAAAATTTGCAAAAAATGATGTTTACATTTTCATACTGCTCCTGAAACCTGCTTCAATGTGTCCAGAATGTGAAAATCATTCATAAATGACTCTTCTTGCTCCAAATTTGGTCGAATTTTGCAAAAGATATGGCCAAAACAATTTGGCCTAGGAATTCTCCACTAAATCTAGAGATGACTCCAGTTAAGGCCGCCAAATTTGGGGGCAGCTCCGAATTTGGTGGATCTGCCGAAAATTTCGTTGAATTAAACTTTGAGTTTAATTAAATTAAGTGCAGTTTAAATGGGGATAAGTGCGAATTAGCGCCATAAGCGCATTTTAATATAATCACATATTAAAATGAGGATTATTGTAGTTAACAAGGGTTAGGGTGCTTAAACTCGCATTACAAACCTTAATCCCGCACTTATGAAACTCCGCTCTCAATCGTAGCAAATGGTCATGTGGGGAGGGGTTTGGCCCCCTCAAAACCCCTGCCACTCATATCAACTGAAATTAAATATAATCAGTGAGAATGGTATATTAAGAACCGAGCTTGTGGTATGTTGGTATGGGAGGTGCGTTGTGTGGGGGAGGTCGTGGGGTCGAGCCCCAACCTCTGTCCAGCCGGTACATATGTTTTTGCCACCCAATATCATTTAAATCAGACCTTTGAACTATTTCAAAAGTTCGACCATATAACATGAATCCACCACTATATATAGATATGTCCCTCTTTGATATGAATTGAACCATCATTTGACTTATATATATATATATATATATATATATATATATATATATATATATATATAACTTTAGACCATAATATATGTATGCCGACCATAGCATAAAATGTATTTCGAACTTGGGATAAGGTCCACTAGAGGGGGCACGTGGCGGCCCCTGGATACACCACGTATCCGCCTCTAGTTGGACCATTCCAACCATTAAAAAAAAAATCAAATTCAACCTTAAAAGCACATTAAAAAAAAAATCACCTTCAAACCTCTCTGGTGAATCCTACAATGACACTTATCATAGTGTGATTGGGAAAACTGAAGAATATTCCCAAAATATATTAAAATTTTCTGACTAGGCTTCCATGTCACCAACATGTCACTTTTGCAATTTTTTTACCTGTTTAGGAAAATGAACAACAGGCTCTATCTTCTTCCTCCAAACTGTTTTCAACGAAACAAATTGCACCAGATTCCCGGCGATAAGATCTTCGTTGTCATTCAGTTTCCAATAAATTATGAGCACTTTCATTTTTGAGCTTTTTCACTGAGCACCTGATCATTCCTCCCCACTAGAAGCCTTTTGGTCCCCAAAATTTCTTTGATTACTGATTATGTGGATGAGGGTACAATTCCCTCACCCTTCCAATCTCAATCCACTGAAATTTTTCCATTTTCATCAACTACAGCTTTTCACAAAAACTAAGATTTTTCCTTGACTCTTGTGACCTTCTCTTGATTTCATTGACACTGTCATGCTACAATTTCCTTGAATTTGCAGAGCAACAAGCTATTCTTGCAGAAACCAACTTGTTCCTACCTTGGTCATCAATCAAAGGAAACTTAAAAACTGTCTCACCTTGCACACTGTCATCATGGTGATTCTTAATTGATCTTGCTTTGTACTTGCGTCAACTCTTGACCAAGTATCTTTGCCATTGCCATGCACCCTTTGGAAACCAAAAACAAGCTTGTGGAACCCATGCCTTCTTTGTCAAATTACTTTGTCACTTTCTCTTTGACCTTTTCATTCTCTTGCACTGACATCTTGTTTCCAACACTACTCAACACTGATGTTGACTGCTGCAAATGTTTTACATCATGTTCACCTCCTTTCAAAGGCAACCAATTAGAGTCCCTGAACATATCATTACAAGCATAAGAAACTTTAATGAAATCAACTTGTTCATTCGATGCATCTTTTTGAAAGGCCTCATCCAAAAATCTCTATGTTTGATCATTAACAATGTAAAATTATGACTTGCATTCACTATCCTCTTCCCTTCTCCTGCATGTATAAGAGACAAACTTGTATTCTTCTTATGCCCTCTAACTGTGTACTCCATATCATCTTTAAACAAGTGATACTTATTCTCATGATGATGAAATACTGCTTTCCTATCATAAAGATAAGGACTTCCCAAAACAATACCTGATATCTCAAGTGGCACCACATCAAGTTCAACTTCTTCAAGAAATTTTGAATTGATGGCAAATCTTAGTATGCACTTCCTTGTAACCTGCAAGTTTTCATTCTTTCATATCCACCTGAAAAGATAAGTTTTTGGATATCTAACGGTTTCAAGGTTTAGCTGCTTAACCAAGTCTTCAGAAATCAAGTTAGCTTGAGACCCACTATCGGAAAGTGTGTCTATCTTGGTATGTTTAGAGACGACTCTAATATGGAAAAGTTCTATTATTGTATCTTCATCTTGAGAGACATTCGAACAATTTGAAGAACTAGTGCTTGCTATGTTCTTACCTTTCAAACTCATGGTTGTAATATTTGTTTCATCTCCTGAATCTAAACCTAAGTCATGTTCAATTATTGCAAAAAAATTTCCATTTTCTTGGGCTTTCAGTTTGTTTGGCTTCAACTCTGGATGAAGTTACCAACAGTGGTCTTCATCATGGCCATTCTTCGAACAATGTTTACATGTGATTTTCTCCTTCTCTCTTTTGATAGAGCTATTTCTCTTTCCTCTTCCACAAAACTTTCCCTTTCCTTTACCCTCACTATCACTTTTCTCATCTATGTTCTGTTTCCCTCTTGATTCTAAATGTGTGGCTTGAACGCAAACCTCATCTAATTTTATGGGATTGAACATGAGAATAGTGTGCCTAAGGTAACTGTGAAAACCCCCAATATAATTTAACAAGGTTTCTTGAGAATACAAATTAATACCCAAAATAAGAGCTCTTATCATAAATTCATGAGTATAATCTTGCACACTTTGCCCTTTCAATTGTCTAAAATTTTTCCAATCCATAATGGCATCTTTCATGTAAGCTAGAGGATAAAATTTCCTTATAATGGCAGCAATAAAACTTGACCAATAAATAGAGATATTACCGTGGTTTTTAATCTCTTCTTGAGTCCTTGCTTCCCACCATACAAGTGCATATCCTTCCATCCTCAAAGAAGCCAATTGAATATTTATGTCATCTTATTGAAGGTTCTAAATCCTACAATACACCTCCAATTGATGAATCTGATTATCCAGCCTCTCTGCATTTACCTCGCGATTTACATTGGAAGCTCAAATTTGACATCAATTTTGAGTAAGGGAGTTTTTCCTCTTGTGGGTTTTGAATGAGTATGGGTAGTTTTTATTGTGGAAGTGGAAGATGGTGTTGATGGAGATGATGAGGATGATGATGAAGATGGTGAAGATGGAGGAGGCTTTCTTCCACTGCCCTTTGAATCCTTCTCTTCAGCCTTCTTTCCTTCTGAGGTTCCCTCTCCATGTGGAGACTTATAATTCTCTCTAACCATCCTGTTCATGTCCCTCTCTTCAAAGAGGATCCTAACCCTTTAATTCATAGAAATCCTTCCTATATGCTTCCTCTTCTTAAATACCTCCAGTCTCTACAAAACCTGACATGATGGTTATGGATTCAAGCTCAGCTTCTGGTGCAACTTGTACCTATTCAATCTCATCTAGACAAAATTGAGGTGCTTCAAGTGCAGCTGTGAGTGGAACTTTGGGTGGAGATGGTGCCCTTGTGGCTCTCCTTCTTTTGGTCCTAATCTCAAGACTTGCAACCAATAGTTTCCCTTCTCCTCTCTGCAACTTTAACCTTGTAAGCATCACAAATTTGCAACCATTAAAACCCTACCTGCACAACTTAAGAAAATCAATCAAACAACCTTTGCAATCCTTGCTCTGATACCAACTTGATCTACAATTTGAATGTTAGTTTTTTTGTTCTAATTTCATCTTTAGATTTATAAATAATTTGTTGATCACTTGCTTTATGTGCATAGGTTTCCCTAGTGTTTGTGTGTTAAAACAGGAAATGAGTTGAGTTTCATGTTATATTCATGAGCATAAAATCATTAAAACAAATGTTGAACAACAACAATAATGTGTATAGCAAACCATCACAATTGATCCATTAACACAGTGTTTTGATGAAGGATTTCACCCCTCATGGGCTACATCTCCTTGGTCTAGATTCCATGGCTTGGGCCTCTATATTAGCTCAAATGTGAAAAATTTGTGTTTACATTCACCTACTACTCCTGAAACCTGCTTCAATGTGTTCAGAATGTCCAAATCATTCAAAAATTACTCTTCTTGCTCCCAATTTGGTCGAATTTTGCAAAAGATATGGCCAAAACAGTTTGGCCTAGGAATTCTCCACGCCACTAAATCTAGGGATGACTCCAGTTAAGGCCGCCAAATTTGGGGGTAGCTCCAAATTGGTGGTTCTACCGAATTAAACTCAGATTTTAATTAAATTAAGTGTGGTTTAAATGGAGATAAGTGCGGATTAGTGCCATAAGCGTGTTTTAATATAATCTCATATTAAAATGAAGATTAGTGTAATTAACATGAGTTAGGGTGCTTAAACCTACATTACAAACCTTAATCCCACACTTATGAAACTCCGCTCTCGATCATAGCTAATGTTGTGTGGGGATGGGGTTGGCCCCCTCCAAATCCTCATCCTTCATATCAACTAACATTAAATATAATCGGTGAGCATGGTATATTAAGAACTGAGCTTGTGGTATGTTGGTATGGGAGGTGCGTTGTGTGGGGGAGGTCGTGGGGTTGAGCCCTAACCTCCACCCAGCCTGTACATATGTTTTTTCCACCCAATATCATTTAAATCAGACCTTTGAACTATTTCAAAAGTTCGACCATATAACATGAGTCCGCCACTATATATAGATATGTCCCTCTTTGATATGAATCGAACCATCATTTGACTTTGATATATATATATATATATATATATATATATATATATATATATATATATATATATATTTCGGACATTAGACAATAATATATGTTTGTTGACCATATCATAAAATTTATTTCAAACTTTGGATAGGGTCCACCAGAGGGGGCACGTGGCGGCCCCTGGCTGCACCACATGTCCGCCTCTGCTTGGACCATTCCAACCATTTAAAAAAAAATCAAATTTGACCTTAGAAGCACATTAAAAAAAAATTCACCTTCAAACCTCTCCGACGAATCCTGTAGTGACACTTTTCATAGTGTGATTGGGAAAACTGAAGAATAATCCCATAATATATTTAAATTTTCTGAATGGGCTGCCATGTCACCAACCAGTCACTTCTACAATTTTTTTTAGCTATTCAGGAAAAGGAACAGTAGGTTCTATCTTCTTCATCTAGACTTTGTTTTCGAAACAAATTTCGCCAAATTCCTGGCAACGAGCTCTTCGCTTTTGTTCAGTTTCCAATCAATTCTGAGCACTTTAAGTTTTGAGATTTTACACTAAGCACCTAATCATTTCACTTCATTTATGTACCCCTCAGCATTACCTGTCCATAACATAAACATAGGCATATACAATCATATATTATCAAGTCATTTCCACATGCTATTGACCTCATATATTTTTCAAAGTTACTCTTCCTACTTGATTCCCCATAAGACCAAGAATCTCTTCATGCCATTCACTTGCATGAGCAATCATTCCTCCGCAAAAATTTTCCTTGATAACCCTATCATACAGTGACATAGATACATAGATACATACATATATAATAATTAACATAAAACAATCATCATCCTATCAAACAACGACATACATACACACATATATACATATAAAAATTTAGCATTAAACAACCATGATTCATGACGACCCTGTCAAACATGACATACATACATAGATGCATACATGTATACATATATAAACACCAGCATAATCATGATCACAACACAATTTCCAGGTATCATAAGGTCAAGGTTAAGATAAATTCATTTATTCATGCACAACATGCACAATGTTGAGAACAACAGTTCCCAACATAGCCAAGGAATCTAACACCTTATATCCATTCACTTTACCTACACTGCCACTATCCATTTACCCAATCGACTCAACCAATCCAAACGAATATCATATTCTTACATTCTATTGCGCTTACTCATGCACTGAGCTTCATTTAGTTCTTACATTACATGTTGGTTTTACTCTCCCCGAGCTCCATCAAATTTCCTCTTTCCCAACCAATTCCCAAGATTCTCAAAACACCAAAAGACAAGGAGAAGAACTAGAAACCACCAAAAGAAAACCATGAAAACCAATAGAAATACGACACTGCAACCAAAGTGGCATATCTATGCACCAGACATAAACAAGACCACAAATCAAGCTCAATAAATCACAAAAGACCAAAAGCACAAGACTAGCTACAAGCACCATGATTCAATCCCCATGGGTTCCTAATGCTTCCAAGGGAAAGCTCAACCTGAGACTTCTTCAAGATTTCATGGCAGTCTCCTTTTCCATTCAATCCATACATCATACTACCATAAACACATAATTTTTAGTGCATAATTAAATATAACAACACACTAGTTATCTTACCTTGTTGGGCCAATCACGCTACCTTGTAACTGAACACACACATGTCAGTCACATGTTCCAAATGTCAAGAAAACATATCTATTAATTTGGAATCAACATTTACCAAGTCTAAAATCATGTCATAATCAGTAATCAACTCACAGTCGTCATTCATAGTGCATGATGCTACAACTATCACCTACTTACACTCAAGTACATATCAATTGTCTTAACGTATACGTGTTATTACAACTGTCGTAAAACAAGATCATTACTTCATGAAATATTATATAAAATTGCTCATAACATGCGATTAATCAAACATTCAATAGTAAATAGACGAAATAATAGACACCAATTCTCAAACACCAAATAGATGACATTGTCAAAAATTCAAGTACAAAGTAGACAACATAAGAAAGCTCATACCTTAATGTATCTCAGGGGAGGCTATCTTGTCTTCACAATAAATCTCGATTAGAAAGATATAACTTCACAACATATCAACCCAATCGTAAATAAGGTCATGATATCCATAGAAATATCTAGCTAAAATTCTCATACCATAAGCTCATAAACAATTGGCATTCATGCATACAATCACATATGCACAATCAGTCTAGACATAATACAACTCACTATCATAATAAGTTTGACTCATGCCTGAATTTCATAACCCTAACCATCAAGTCACTAGCATATAACATCAACAATTTATATATTATTCTCATCAAAAACATGTATCCTAATCATCAATATAACTATCATACAACAACAACAATTTAAACCATAACATGCTCATTGACAACATATAATTTATCTAACACAAAACAACAATAGCAATGCATACCACCATAGGTTGTTATCATTCATGACTATCTAAAACATGTACATATAACTGCACTAATAAACTAACGACTATAATGTATGTAACCATAACATCAATAGAATGAGAGAAATACTCATAAACATAATGCATATAACAATCCTTAACCTACATACCTACATGCCCAACATCCAAACCTGTATGACAACATACTCTTGCCTCAAGGTCCAATGTTGCAACTTCAGTTTGATGGTATTCATCTCATGCTCTATCTTAGTCAACGCATTAGAATCATAACATATAAATATCATCATGATGACCTAATTGCATACAATAACCTTATGCAAAACCTTCACCATACTAATGCAAACTTGAAAACATGCACCCACTTGACATGTACAACCAATCATGAACTATCAATGCATGTTCAACATATGAAATCAAAAAACAAACATACATAGGTAAAATTTATGCATGACCAATATGTAACCCTAGCATAAGCAATCAATGCATGTACAACATGTAGCATTATGTAAGCAATCATACAAGGTCAATACATAAGCATGAAAAATCATACACACATGACGACACATGTCCCAATGACACCAACAACTTTCCCATGGAAACATCACTGTAACCATGACCAACACCATGCACGTGAAAAAATCACACATAGACTACAAGCATATTACGCACACATGTATCCAACACAAAATCATGATCCACACATCACCCATCCAATCTAAGAGTTGAACCATTCTCTGATACCACTCTGTAACACCCTCTTCCCACATCTACCTAAGTAACCGGCCAACCAGGGTAAACATGCAACAAGAGGCTACTAATATGATATTCAACCTCATATATGACCTTAAGGAAGTGTAACTGACAGAAACAAGACAAACACACCTTACAGAGCATCAAAAACATCCTCATGAGGTAACCCAATATTCCAGGCCCCTGACCCCTGACCCCTGAGGGATACTGACTTTTTGACCCTTTTAGGCTATAGCCGCGGGCATGCTAAGGCAAGGTAGCGGCTGGGAGCCTATAGCTATAGTACCACACAACAAGCATGTGGCCAGGGCCCCAAATGGTCAGTTTTGTGCCTGCAACTCCGAGATTTGTGCCACGTTTTCATTCCCAGGGCCCAAGTCACTGCCCAAAACTTCATGAAACTTTAGGAGATGATAAATAACATTAAAAAAAAGGTATGAAATAAATCATAACATCAAGAAATCATCTAGACCCCTCCTAGACATGATAGGAATTTCGTCAAACATGTCACAAAAATTGCATCTACAGGTGTAAACAACATATTTAAACATATGGGTCTCATACTTATCTGAAAATTGCTAAGAAGTATTCCTCCCTTACATCATTAGCTGCAATACAATCTATTTTACCATAGATACATTGTGCATTCATTTATAAGTAAATAAATGGGTAGATCCATACATCATCATTGATAAAATACATGCTTATAACCAACATAATAACAACATAAATACCATGGATATAACATCAAATAAATCCACATAATAACCAGTGCATTTTCATACCAAATACCAAAGGAATAAAATCTTCATTACTGAATGTAAAAACCAACCGGAGATGATACTTCCACTTTCCACCTAACCATAGATTGGCCAAGCCAAATATTATTTTAGCCAACCGCCCCTGTGCCATATTCCAAGAATGAATGTGGGACTTAACCGAAAGAACCAACCAGGGCATCCTGAGGCTAAACCACCTCACCCTCATCAATAGAAATTAGGCTTTACCATGATCCAACCTGGATCACTAGGCCAAAACAGGCATGGATATCATCGGATTCTCTCTGCCTAAACCGTGAGGAATTTCCTGTTTCCTAGTCTCTCAAGCTTTAACACAACCCACAGTCTGAATCGGGGGTCACTAGGCCCTAAACCAAGACCTACTCTCCAGTATATACCGCAATCCCAAACCTGGGACTCCTAGGCCTGAATGGAGAGAAAAAACCTCTAGGTTTTACTGTATATCTCTTCATTCACTAGTAGAGGATTCCTAGGCCCATCGAGGCTGCACAATCCTAGATTTACCGCAACCCACAGTTTGGCTCAGGGGTTACTAGGCCAGTGGCTTTACTGTGATCCAAAGTCTAGTTCAGGGACCACTAGGCCACGTGCTATATCAATTCATAGATCCACCCCACTCAGCTTCAAATCCATCCGATAATCTAGCTAAACCAAAACATGAGAACTCCACAACACCATGGCTATCAAGAAATGGCAAGGTTGGCTGAAAACACTGTCACACTTGGAAAAACCCATGCCAAGACAAAAATAAACCACATGCAATACCATGCATGCAAAATCTATAAAGGAAAACACACATGCAAATCGATACCTGCCAAGAATCTCATTGTAGTTGCTTGATTCCCCTCCTCCTTGCTTGCTTCCTCCTTTTTCCTTCTTTCTTGCCTTTCTTGCTCAAATGCCAAAGTGCTCCAAAAAGTATAAGTGTCCAAGAGAGAGAGAGAGAGAGAATAATGAGAGAGCTCCAAAAAATTCACTGAAAAAAGGTACCAACTGATCCTCAAAATCCTTTTTATATATGAGGCCTCTATTTTCTTCATTTTCCATTATTTTCCTTCATTTTCCTCCTCACATGCAACCTGTGACCTTTCATCTCCATTTTCTCCTAATTTCTATTATTTTCATAAATAAATGTGCCAAATATGCCATTTTCCTTTCCAAATACCTTAGCCTTTGCCAATTTCCTTAGCCATAATAAACCAAATGAACACCCACTAGGATGTATTGCCCAACATTCATCTTGTAATAAGTATCCCATCAATCTGTGGTTATTATTTTAACTTTATTACATGGAATTTTCACCAAGGATGTTACAAAGGGGAGAAAGAGAACTAGATAAGTTGATAGATTGTTGCAAGATGCAAGGGAAAATGTGGGAGCCCCCACATCACAACACAGGCAGAGGAAGTCACCTGATAGGTACAATTGGTACATGGCTCTCATCACAGAGCTCATTGAGACAAAGCCTTCTTCATTCGAGGAAGAAGTTTCTCAAATTGTTTGGGTTGATGCCATGGTGGAAGGATATGAATCCATCATGAAGAAAAATGTATGGGAGGTGGTGCCGAGGCCAGAAGGGAAATCAGTGGGTGGTTCCAAATGGATATACAAAGTGAAGCATGCAGTTTACTAGAGCATATAGAAGTACAACGCCATATTCTGTCTAAGGGATTTTCTTAGATGGAGGTAGTTGACTATGTGGAAAATTTTTCATAAGTTGCAAGATATTCCTCAATTATATCCATTCTAGCATTGGCTACGCAAATGGGGTGGAAAATCCACTAGATGGAAGTGAATACCGCCTTTCTTGATGGCATTTTTAGGAGGAAATTTACATAGAGAAGCCAAAAGGATTTGAGACATATGATCGTGAGTCACAAGTGTGCAGACTCAAGAGAGAATTGTGTGGTCTCAAATAGGCACCCCGAGCATGGTACCCTCAAATCGACAGTTAGCTCAGAGGATTGGGCTTCACCAAAAGTGAAGAATATGCAAACCTCTATCACATTGTGGTAGATGGTAAGTTGCTTATTCTTGTTTTATATGTTGATGATTTAATATTGATGGGTCGTGAGAAGTTGATCCGCTCTTGCAAAGAGGATACTACAAGGGAATTTGAGATGAAAGACATGGGCGTCATGCATTACTTCCTTGAGCTGGAAGTATGGCAGGGTGATGGTGAATTGTTTATGTCTCAAGGAAAGTATGACATCGAGATTCTTCAGTTATTTCACATGGATCATTGTAATCCCATTTACACACCTATAGCTACAAACTGGAGGAAGAATTATGTTTCTTCAGGTGAAGAATTTGATGCTACCATTTACAGGCAGCTTGTGGGTTTACTGATGTATCTTGTGAATACATGACCTGACATATGTTATGCGGTCAACCAACTTGGCCAAGCTATGGTGAGGCCTACCAAATTATATTGGAAGGTATAAAATCATGTATTATGGTACCTCAGAGGCACTAGCTAGTATAGATTATGGTACAGACGGATAAAGGGAGTGAAGTTGCAAGGCTTCACCAATGCATATTAGGTATGGATTCCATCCGAAAAGAAAAGTATATCAGGTGTTATCTTTAATGTTGGGTCTGCAACTATTTTATAGTACAACAAGAAGTAGAGGTTTGTGGTGCTCAACTCCGCAGAGGCTGAATACATGGTTGCAAGTCAAGCAACATGTGAAGCAATCTAGATGAGGAAAATACTTGTGGGACTATTCAGTTAGGAGATGGATCCAAAAATGATATTTTATAATAATAATAGTTGCATTAAGCTCTTTTAGAATCCAATATTTCATGGCAGGTCCAAACACATTGATATATGATATCATCATTTGAGGGATTGTGTACAGAGGAGAATTATGTTGCTACCGTACATTCCAACTGAGGAGCAAGATGTTGACATCTTGACATATTCACTTTCAAGAGGTAAATTCGAATTCCACAAGTGAAGGATAGGGTGGTGGAAAATCCCTTTCTTGCTAAGAGGGAGTGTGAAAACATGTAGCAAGAAAGGCTCAATTTGACTTTATCCTTAATCAAATTGAGTAAATCAAATTTCCACATCAACAGGACAACTTGGAGGTGGTTAACTAATGTGACATGGCTCTTTTCACTTAGTTAGCTTAGTAAATTCGAGTTAGAGGGCTTGGAGTTTAGTTATGCATGAGCGATTGCCAAATTTTAGTAATTCAGTTAAGTTATTTTCAATTGTGTTCAATTAACTAACCTCTAATTATTGATAAAGTCAGTTAAAGTTCAATTGTGTAGTGGGACAACAGTCTAACTTACAGACCTGTCAGTTAACTTATCAATCAACCCAAAATAGCTAGTGCATGTAGAGAATTCAAGTTGCTCATTTGAAGTGAAGATGACAAGGTTGTGTAACATCAGTTGTAGACTAGTCTTGAGTGTATAGGTGTTTCATGCAATCAATGATCAATTCTTGGTAATTGCGTAATCAATTTGGAGGAAATTCCTAAATAATAGGGGCCAATTTCCTGAGGATTTTTGCAAGGAAATAGGAGGTTTGGTGAGAAAATAATTTGTTAAGTGTCGGCTAGAGCTTATTCATTGAGCAAGAGAATAATTATTCTTTTGCAGGTTGAGCTCAGAGTTGATTAATGCAAAGAGGCTTGTGGGGTTTTTCCTAATTGGGTTCCCCTAAAAATCATTGTGTATTTCTGGTTTTGCTTATTGCATGTCTATGCATGTTGTTTTAAATTGTGAATTTCATTCCGCAGATCATTAGAGTAGAATTGTTTCTCTGCTCTTTTTTTCATTATGAAATCATAAGCAGTTGCAATTTCTATCAAATTTCTACACTAAAATTACGACATGTTACACAAGTTGAACAAGTCAAATATGCCCTACTTTTATGATCTAACTATTATTGATATTAAATTTGTTGTGTAATTACTTTGATTAGGTTGAAAATATATGGATTAGAAACTTTTTTTTGTTTTATGGAAGAACTATCGAAATTAATATTTTAATATTTAAAGGGGTTAATTATTATTCCCAAAGTCTAGATTTGAAAGAACGATTATATAACAAAGTCACTGAAAAACAAACTTTTGACATGAATAAAAGGGAAGCAAAGACAAAGAAAAACAGTTGGAGTTTATTACACTACAAGGAGGCTATAACACTTAGAGCAACCCAAAGGTCCACATTATTGTAGCAAATTGTGCAATCCACTAGTTAGTAGATTCGCAACACACCTTGCAGATTTAATCTCTCTTCTATGTGATTGTGTTTTTTCTTATGTGAAAAAAAAAAAAAAAAAACTTTTTTTTTTAAGTAACAATTTATATTTGTGTGATTTTGTTTTAGATTTTAATAAATTTATTGTAGACTGTGTTCTCATTATTTTTATACCTACCAAAAGAAAGTTATATTGAAATTGGTTGCTAGTCAAACTTATTTGACTTTCAATTAATTTGCAATTTTTTCAAAAATATATATATATATATAATTTATTAAAGTTTTTATAAAAAATAAATATTTTGAAAATTAAAAATTAATTTTAATTTTTTAAAATGTAAATTCTTAATTGGGAATTTGGCTTCTGTGATCTTGTGTATAAAATCTTTCTGTGAAAATCACATGTAAGCAAATTTTGTCGACGCTTTTCGAACCAACCAGTGTGGTTCATCATCTTGTCTTGATGATGAACCACACAAGATAATGAACCACACTGACTAGTTTGAAACATGTCAACAAAATTTACTTACATGTTATTTTCACCAAAAAAATTTATACATCTAAATTCTTATTTTCTAATTGATAGATGTACAAGATGTGACTAATTTTATTTACTTTTAAATAAATGTTTTAATAATAAAAATTATTTTAAGCAAAAATCTCACATTTTCTAAATTCCCTGACCATTAGTTACCTTATTAATTAACCTGAAAATCCACATTTCATCCCTCATGAATATGATGTATATAATATTTTTTATGGCACATCGTATGACTCTAAAACGCGGAAAATCACTCATAAATCTTGATTGAGTCAAAAGCTTCATACACATTCAAATTTTTACAGCGTAAAAAAAAGCTTAATACAAATTTTGACAAAACACAATGTATAAAACAAAACTAGGTGGTCTACAAAGTCCTAACTTATATTTATCGTTGGATGCAAACCTTAACCACGTTTAACCAAAAAAAACACATCATCATTATTTATATATATTTTTTATTTTAAAATATATATCAATTTATAAAAAAATAATAATCAATTTGCTTTTTAAAAAACTAATCAAATTATTTTCATTGTTTTCACTACTAATAATGTCAATAAGACATTATTTTATATTTTTAAATAAAAATATTAAATTATAAATATTATAAAATAATTTAAATTATTAATTATAAAATAATAATAATAATAATAATTGATATTAATATTATAAAAGATAATCCCAATGTCTCTTTCAAATTTTTATTTATTAATATAGTAAATATAGCAATTATAATTAATATAACATAATTTCAAATTTCTATTTATTAATATAGCAATTGTAATTGGAGTAGTCTTTGGTGCGACTTTTTGAAGGTTTTTCTGGTGGATTTTTCTGGTCTAATCTCTCTAAAATCCAGCAGGAATTTATTGAAAACAAAAGTTTGATGGGTAATCTTGCACAATAAAAGTGCCCTAGGGGTTTTTTAGGGTGTTGAACTCATATATATACAGTGAAAAAACCAATTTAAATAACAAAAATCAAGATTTTACCTCAAATTTTTTCATCGGATTCCGGTACTTGAAACTCCAAAAAGTCGCACTAAAGACAACTCCATTGTAATTAACATAACAACATTACAATAATTATATACACAATTATGTTATAATTGCTTTAAGTTTAAGACACATTTTAGTAATAATTAAATTAATAATAATAATTTTTATAATTAAAAAAAACCCTATAAATACACCTTGTTATTTTAATTTTTATATAATAAATTAAAAACTTATTGATTTAATAATATTTTTCCATGTAGGTGACCATTTTTTGTTTGTTTGTTAGGTATTGCGAGTCTTGAGATGACTGCCATGCCTATCCTGTAACTTGAGTAACTAGGATCCAAGGGCTTCTAAGCCTTCAAAATAGCTTGGGATCACAACTAACCTAGACCACACCAACCCTTAACATGGTTGGATTTTTACCCATGGGGTTTTGAACCGACAACCTTTTCACCACGGAGTGCCTTAATATAACAACCTGAAACTGTCTATTCCACACCCATGAGCATGTCGGTGACCATTTTAATTAATCAAATGTTCCATGCTTTTTAATAAATTAACACTACGTTATACTACCCTATAATTATTCTCATGGAGATTATTCTGGTATCAGTTGCTTTCTACATAAGACGAAGGTACTAAACAGTGACACTGCATATTAAACTTGTTATTCTTGGTTTTCCTAATCATCTTCTCAACTAATAAACAGTAAAATATAAATTATTTTATACGTCTATTTTGTTTGATCATTAGGCTTGTGAAAATGTATCTCTTTTGAAAGTTTGTTTGGGATTTATTACCACTTGTTCATTATAAAGGATATATGTTTTAGAAATCAAAATTTCCAGGAGTTTATGGTTGTATGTTATGGGATTTAAATGAAAAGATTATTGTTTTCATGTATGTAACGAGTTTCATTCAAATTTATCTAATACATTTATTTTTCATTAAGAGGGTAAAAAAAATTGTGCTCATAAGCCCTTTTGTTTTTGTATTCCTCATTACCAAGGAATACTTATGATATTTCATTGGTATTTCAAATATTCATCTACATCTTACATCCTTTAATTTTAATATATCTACATTGTGGGGTAAAGGTGCATGCTCAAAAGGCCTTGGTTTGAAGATATAGTTTGACTGTAATATTATATATGTTCTATAGTATCTATCCATTTTGAATCTAACGTCCTGAGTCACCCCAAAGTGAATTTTCATTATCTCTATGACACATCCCATGATTTTTTTACTTTGATTCTGTAAATTTTCCCCTGATACCATGAATAATTCGCTCCCACCATGGCATCATAATTTCCCAAGACATTATTTGCTCTATTCCCATCATTATTCTATGTTGTATATCTTGAATGCACATTAGTATGCAATGCATCCTATACTTATACATTATAGCACATGTAAATATGCAGAAACACATATAATTTATAAACATCATGAAAATATCAAATTAAGAAATAAGAGAATAGTTAAATAGAACGCAATAGATCTTTGAGAATAATTACATACCTTAGATATTCCACCTAGTTGTAGACCATGCTACTCATAACGTTTCAACAACTAGTCACACTTGACTTGGGGCTTTGATTCCACAAGGGTTTTGGTTTACTTAAATATATGTACATTGCATTGTCAAAAACAAGTGATGTAGGAATGTTGAACTTGGAAGTGAACTTGGAATCTTTGTCTTATATGATCTTCTTGGGAACACCATGCAATCTCACTATGTCCCTGGTGAAGATTTGAGCTACCTCACTAGTTGAATTAGTATACTGAAGTGAGATACCTTGCTTAACCTATCAAACACAACCATGATGGAATCATGTTGTTTCGATGCCCTCAGCAAACTTGTAATGAATTCCATGGAAATTACCTCCCATTTCCATTCTGGAACTGGAATCGGCTACAACAAACTAGCTGGATGATTACACTTTGCCTTCACCTGCTGACAGTACAAGCATCTAGCAACAAAATCAACCACTTCCTTTTTCAAGTTTAGCCAATGGTTGAATTTCTCCACGGCTTTCAAATTATTCTGATATCCTGGGTGACCTGAATATGGCTTGACATGAAACTCCCTCAAGAGGAGATTCTTTAGCTCACTACTATCTGGCACATAAATTATATTCTTGAATCTGACCAAGCCATCTTCCATGAGGTGATACTCCTCATCCCTATCACTCTAATGCTACAATATTTTCTTTATTTTTTTCTACCTAGCATCATGGTGCCATGCGTGAAAGATTCGCTCCTACAAATCTATCCCATATGAACTCATGGTTGAAATGTGATTCACCTACACTCTCCTACTGAGAGCATCTGCAACCCTGTTCTCCTTGCCTTTGATGAACCTGATATCAAATTCAAAATCATTGAGATTATCCAACCATCTAGCTTTCCTAACATTTAGATTGGGCTGATCAAACAAGTACCTGATCCCACTATGATTGCTCATCTGAATAAACCTCTTGGTAAGAAGATAATGTCTCCACATCTTCAATGCATGAATAATAACTGCCAAGTCAAGATCATGTGTCACATAGTTCTTATCATGCTCATTCAACTTCCTTGACTCATAGCATACCACCTATATCCCTCTTGCATCAGGACTCCACCAAGTCCTTTCTTGTAAGCATATGTACATACCACGAACTCCTTATCAGGATCTGCAATCTTCAAGACTGAGAGCATTTGTAAGAAAATTATTCAACTGCTCAAAGTTAGTTGCACATTCCTCTGTCCATTCAAACATCTTCTCTTTCCTTTGAAAATATGTAATAGGTGTTGGTGTCCAAGTGTGAATGATTATTCAAACCCTTTCCCACATTAATTTTCAATCCAGGTGTGTTGGTTATTGCAAGGCTAATGTGAAAAATATATACAAATGACAATAACGCAATTCTGTATTAATCATGGATTCGATGAACTAAGTAAAGCAAAAACTCACTGTAACAAAGATGAAATAATAACAACAATGAACTGTAAAACTTGCAATACATTCACAGCAAATAAGGATTTCAACAATTACATCTATTGTCACGGCAATTAAGAAATATACAAAACAGGAAATGAAATTAACACACACACACAAAATCACATGGCACCTGGTCAAGAGAGTGGGTCCAACTCCCTGATCATTGTTGCGATGTATTCACAAACTCACAAGAAGGACAAAAATATAACTTGCATTAACTTAATGAAATGTTCTGTTACAGATCTCCATTCCCTGCATAGCCAACCTTGTATGCGTTATATCCCCCTCTCTCTGATTTGTGTCCTTTTAAATATACAAACAACAAAGGGAAATAATTTGATTACAAAATCTCAATAAGAAAGATGAGATCTGAAAGATATTTCCATCATGATTCAGCCGACACAAGTCGAATCTGGTAATTACAATTGGGGCAATTTGGAAAACGGTCACAACAGAAAATCTGTGAATACGTCTTTCGAAGAACCTTGTTTTTCTCTCAATCAAGACTGAATTTAAGGAAAATTTTCCATTGGAAAATAATTTGGTCCATTCTGCACAAAACCCATGTTTCATATTTTCAGGATTCTTCTTCGTTTTCCCAAAACGTTCAACGCAAAACTATCTCTTGTTATCCCAGTGAATTTCTGAGTTGGAACATTTAATTATCAGCTGAAGATCAAATCTACAATCTGGAAGAGATCTTGGAGGCTAAAATCGTGAGTGATGTTATAACGAATTCATTAATAAACCATCATTGGAAAAATAATTCATAATAATCATTAATTTATTAAAATAAAGGAGAACAAGTATTACTTATCCAAAAGAGCATAAATAATTATGAAATGGAATTATATAATAAATTATGATAAATAATGTGATAAAATAACATTATAAATGGATGAAATGGATGTTAAGAAGTGATGATAATAATACAAATTAGTGGCCCAACATCTCCCCCAAACTGAACATGTTGTGTGTCTTCATGCAGCCCAATGCCTTTATATTAACCAAGTTGTAATACAATAATCAAAATGCTCGCCCCAATGCATGATATTGATGGAAGAGAAGGCTTCTTCCCCAAATGCTTCCTTAAAACAATTTTGATATTTATTTTCAACCATATGTATATGAAGTTGCAACAAATTATGATACAAGTAAAAACAAATATCATTACAAACCTGATTTTGCTGAAATTTTGTAAGCAAATTTATACTATATCAATGTTTCTCCAACCCGAAAATCAAATCAATGCAATGAACGGATTTCAATATGTCAAAAAAATGGTTGTAGGTAATAATCATGATATTTTGGAATTTACAAATTGGTTTAGCTTGAAAATTTATGGGTTTAATGATACTTCTTTGTTGTCCCAAAATCACAAGAATCCAGTTTTTTAATGATACCTCTTTGTTGTCCAAAAATCACAGGAATCCAGTTGATAGTTTTAAGGATATACACAAATAAATTTTAGGATTGTATACCTTAAATGAGGAAGAAATGAGAAATCATTCATCATGCATAGCCACCCTTCCCCCAAACTGGAGAATTAGCATGCCCTCATGCTACACTAGAAAACAAATTGGTTGTTGCTATAATCATGGTGGAAATATTTGTTTGGTGTATAACAACATGGAATAAGGGAGATTTTTAGAATGAATAAGGAGATCGATGGATGATAAAGAATATTAATGGCATGTTCAAAATAATGAAAGTAACACTCCCCCAAACTGAAATATTTTGTGTCTCTGAAAAATGGGAAGTGGTAAAGAAGGGGAAACAATGGATGAAAAATCTGAGTGAATAATGCTCAATGATTTTTCATGACATTCTCCCAAAATTTTAATATATCAAAAACTTATGCTATTTTACCTCAAATTTTACCTTCATAAAAATGTGGAATGGAATTTATGGATTGAAATTTTTTGAAGTTGATGTAGGCTAAGCTGATGCTGAAAGTGAGGCAGAAGGTGGAAGCCATGCAAGCTGAAAAAAGTAAACATAAAGTGTAGCAAGGTTTCCTTCCACCAAACCGGTTAGTTTCCATGTCATCTATAAAATATCTCATGAGTATCCTTAATCAATAATTCATCACCTCAATTACCTCATTACATATAAAAGTGACATAATCATATTATGAATGGCATGGGATAATAATGGATAAGAAGAGAAAAGATGCATTCCATGTACCCATAAGCTTTGGTTGTTATGAGCACAGAAATTATGAGAATTAGTTATATCAGTCTTTGCTTCTCAAGGTCTGTCCAATTACCTGGGATTCAAAATCAGAATTAGGCCTCTTTATTCTACCTCAAAATAGTAGTGGTGTTGTTAAGCTATGAATAAATGGTGTTTGATTGGGAAAAACAACTATATTTGGTTAAATATATGATCCTTGTAGAATAGAGGAATGATAGATTAGATGATACAAAATGTAAAATATCAAATATCCTAAAAGTTTCATCCTTGACATGTAAAGTAAATATTTATAACTCAATAATAAATATAAACATTAACCACCATCATCTAAGAACTGATTAAATATTACCCCATGAACCATGAGTTTTGGAAAAACTTGTATATGCAACATTCATCTTTATCGGAAATTAGCTTTGAGAAAACAAAGTAACCAAGTAAATTATAGTTTTAAATTAACTTCTATACCATAGGCATAGCCACTGCAGCTAGCAGGCGTCCATAGCCTCGACAGGGATGCCTTTTTAACCCATTGAGATGCCAGTGTCGCATCTATTAGAAATAAGTACATAGTTACAAAATCCTTTCAAGTTACTTAGATGTCAACTGAAGATCATTGTTTTGGTGTGGTAACCAGTTAATAAAAATGCCATTCATGGGAGCTAACAAAAGTGAATAATTCGGCTCGTGATGAGACCTCTTGTCCTTCAATTTTATGACCGAAGGCCATTACCGTGGCTTGGTGACCAGTAGTGGTAATGTCAGTTTATTAGGAACTATGATCATGGTAGGTCGGCTCGTGATGAGACCTCCTATCCTCTAGTTGAGTATTTATGTTTAAAAATCAACTATGGTTATTGTTAATAAATAAAATATTACTTAATATATGGGGTGGTAGGTCAACCCTTTAAGAGTTAGGGATGGCGTAAAAAGTTGTGTAGTAACTATTTTCAACTTTGATAGTTTTTCTTCTCAAAAAATAATAACCTTCAAATGACTGTTGATAAATATATTTTTCATTGCTAAGATTGGGGCTGAGGAATAGTTCAATAGATAGTGACGGAAAGATTTAAATACAAATTCGTGGTCATTATCATAAATTTTACAAGGTTAGGGACTTGACCAATTAGGAAAGTTTAAAGTTGGCATGATGAAATCATCTTTGCATAATTATTCCTTAAAAATACGATTATTTTTATAGATAAACAAAGATAAATTGGCTACCCAATCATTATGTCAAAGAGATCCTAGACCATTAAAAGTATTTCACATTCACCAAAGAGAAAAACAAATTAGAAAGACCTACATATGTTGAATCCAACGTGAAAATTGGCCAACAAAAATAGTTGTGACTGAGGTAACAACAACCATGACTTAGGTAATAACAGGGAAAGGGGAAAAATAATGATGTTAGGAAGGCAACATGGAGGATTAGTCACTTTATAAAATAGTGAGGAATTAAGAGGACGTACCTGGCGACTTACCTTGACAAAGTAACAACATTGGAGGAGTAACAACATCAAGTACTTAGAAAAATATCACCATGAAGTAACAACAACGAAGGAGTAAAAACATCAAAGTAATTGCACCTAAGGAGTAACAACACCAGACACTTAGAAAAATTCCCAGAGTATGTCAAATTCTATGATATGATATGTCAAATTTACTTAGAACAACCTGCATAACAAAGCCATTTTCGATTTCCCAACATAGACCAACAATTGATATTTTAAGCATAAATTTTTCATTTGATGACGGATTGAACTTATTCAAATTGGATATTTAATTATATTCCATGGAGTCAGTCGAGGACGTACCTAGCGACTTACCTTGACGGAGTAACAACACTGGAGGAGTAACAACATCAAGTACTTAGAAAAATATCACCATGGAGTAACAACACCGGAGGAGTAACAACATCAAAGGAGTAACAACACCAGACACTTAAAAAAAATCCCAGAGTATGTCAAATTCCATGATATGATATATCAAATTTACTTAAAACAACCTGCATAACAAAGCCATTTTCGATTTCCCAACATAGACCAACAGTTGATAATTTAAGCATAAATTTCTCATTTGATGATGGATTGAACTAATTAAAATTGGATATTTAATTATATTCATGTATATATCCCCAATAGTAACAGGTTTTGAAGGAAAGAAGAATTGATGGGTCAAATACGCTAGTGAACAACCGGAAAAACAAAGTTTTAAGAATGTTGATTTATGATATGCAGTCAGTATTGTGGTCATAAATTTCTCATAAAATATCAAAATAAAGTGATTCAAATTGAATTGTAAACTAGATTCACAGGGGAATATACCATAGAAACAAGTTTCCAAAATCTAGTCATTTAGGCCTCCAAAAACGAATTGTCCCAACTCTATTCCCGAGCTACCTACTAGACATCATGTCAATGTTTTGGTCATAAATTTTTCGTTTCAAATCAAAATCGAGTGATTCAAATTGGGTTAGAAAGTAGACATAAATGGATATGTAGGATAGAAACAGGTTTTGAAAATATTCCCATTTGGTCCCTCAAAACATGAATGTCCCGACTATTTTTCCATAATTTTCATCAAGCCCGCAAGCTAGAAGATATGATAATCAAGGAATTTTTCAAAGAAGGTGATAAAAATGAATATGAGTGTTTGTAGAAATTTTTATTTTCAATATAATACATCTACATACATAAATAAATTCAAATATTGATCACCGATGTTAATTTTCACAGCATGTTGCAATAAAAACAACTATTTTTACATATAAAGAAATGTATTTATTTATCTCTTTATTTATTCTATTTTCTACACTACACTACTCTACTTTGAAAAATAAAATATACGTACATATAAGAGTACTTCCAGTGAAGCCATTTTCAAAATAAGGCCTCAATCATGCACATAGCCATATTTGAAAAATGTATGTTAATAAATACACGCGTATGAGAGACCAACTTCCCTTTTAAGGATGGTGCTAAGAGTTGCTGAAGTATGGAGTGATGTTGCAAGAAAACAACAGAGTGAAATCAGTCTTCAATATAGTATTGATTTACCATATTTGTCACATCGTGGAGTACTTGGACTGGGTTCTGTTATCACTCCGCCAGATCTCTAAGGCTAAAAAAGAGATCCCAACAGAGGTAACCACAGACCAACCTTTAACTTGGTATCTAGCCCTGCCAAGTCGGAGAGGGCTCTCTCCACAAAGTCATAGCCAAGAGGGCTGGATGAAAAAGGTTTTAGGCTAGCTATGAAATGCATAAGGGTTTGTTTTGTTTTGATTGGGTTGGGTTTGTGGGATGAGGATTAGGTCAAGGGGATTAGGTTAGGGCAAATGAGATAGAATTGCAGTCCATTCGATGGGGCAAGGTAGATAGAAGGCTTAACATTTAAAGGTGATTTGGTGAGATGGTTTAAGACTGATGATGAGTTAGGAAGAGCATAGGATATGTATTCTTCCTAAACTGAAGAAACTGGACAAATTATGAAAACTTTCCCAAAACAGAGCATGAAAGAACATGTATTTTACCTATTTGTTACACATCATTTTGTCATTGTCCCTGCACTCCCTATTCCGAATGCTGGAGGACCATCATAGTGACCCCTGTGTACTGTCACACATCATAATGAATCTCATTCCATTCCTTAACATGCAAGGAACAAAATATATGTAAACCATTCCTGAAGTAGACCCTTAAAAAGATGTAATTTTGGATCGGCGTTGTGGTGTGGTTATGTCCTCGTGCCCATGGCAAGATTTGCACTAGGCCTCGCGCCATGGTCACTCTGTCTCTGAAGGGCCCCCGCGTCAAAATACTTTTGGAATGTTTTTTTTAATATGGAAATGAATCTTCTAAGATGTAACAACTTCATGGGCAGAATCATGGATGTTTGTTCGACTAGATGTGGTCAAGTTTATCCCTTTGGCCTTCTCGTTCGTACAAAAATGAAACTTCCCAAAGGGATAGAACTTTCCTCAACCATAAGTAGATCCCAAAGCTCTTCCTTCGTTCCTATAAATTCCTCTTCATCCCATTGATCCTGGTAGCTAGAATAGACCAAGAGCTGTTATGCAGAAGATAGCAGAGAATAGTCCATAGTTGTGAGAGAGAGTTTGATCCTTTCACCTCTTTGAGCCAAATTGATGAATAAATGCTTTGGAGATGTGCCCGACTGAACCCATCAAAGGAGGTTTACAGTGTTAAGGCACAGGCTGTAAACTCCCTTTTATACATTAATATGACATGATTGATTTCTAGTCCCATATTTTTCTATGTTAATACTCAAAGTTTCTGACTCTCCTTGACTAATTAGATAGTCGTAAATGAATATGTGTGCTTGTATGCTTTTAGTGTTTTCTTGATCTTTGTGCAGGTGTGTGGATATCGCAACCAACGGAGTGCAACGCTTGAAGAACAAAGATCGAGGGAACTACAACGTACTACTTCAAGAGCGTTGGATTGAGGTAGGACACCTACTCCAATCCACATTTCGTTTATAGACTAGGAATTTAGAAACCATCATGTTCCCTTGTTGCTAGACCCACCCTAACGCTAGAGGGATCGCCTCTGTCTGCAAATGGGATTTTCTTGCACAACAAGTTGGTGACTCCACTGGGGATGTCAATTTCTGTTGTCTCTTATTGTTCTTTTTTAATTTTTTATTGTCTATCCAACTTTGGCCAAATTATCGTTTCTCTGTTGTTTTTGGCTTGTTTGACTGCTTCTAGCCATTTAGCCTTTTTCTAGAGTGATAATTCTAGCTTTTCTCAGTAAGCCCTTTGTTTTTTCCTTTTTTTCCTTGCTCGTCGTTGCTGATTTTTTGACAGTCGCGCCCATCTGCGCAAGTGATCATTAATATAGGTGTGATTTTGCCTGCTTGGTGCAAAATGCTACTAAACAGTTGCGTTAATTCCTGTAAGACTGAATTTTGGGCCTTTTGCACTGAGTTTCCAGTGTGTCTTATCCTTTAGGTTGGTTTTTATGCTTGGATTGATTCATCTAGCTCGTGTTTCCTGACTTGGCTGTCTCGTTCATTCCAGTTTTCTTATCTCTCATTCGAACAGTGTGGCTTATCCATCCTAGGGTTTATAGATGTTTCAAACCATTCGCTTGGCCACATGTCCGTTGGGTGTCTGATTTGTTTATGAGTCAGTTTGGTCATTCATTTTTCAGCTGAAAAGTATTCTTTGTATGATTTCTTGATGTAAAAGGGAATGAATGCCTTGTTTTGAGCCCATGCTTTGGAAGTCCCCTTTGAGCTTGAACTCATATGTCTTGTTGCCTTTTGAGGAATTTCTTTATAAAGTGTTCAAAACTAGATTGTATTCTTAATGTTTGGTTGCATCCTTTTTGTATCAAGAAAATTTGCATTCATTTAGTTTTCGTATCAAAGTTTGCTTTTCGTTAAAATGCAATAGATAAAGTTGCATTGAAAAGTCATGTTTGAAATTTATCATTGAACTTAGATTACATTGTTTAATGATTGAAAACTAAAATTTGCATTGAGTGCATTCTCTTTCATTAAAAGCATGCATTAAGTAGATTCTCATTTCATCGAAAAATGCATTGAGTGCATTCTTATTCATTCAAAAGAAAAAGGAAATTGTGCATAGATTACAATTGCATAGTTTTCAAAAAGAGGATTTTGCATAGATTACATTGCATAATTCGCATCGAATAATGTTTTAGATTGCTTTTGGATAGTGAGAGTCATCTAGTTAGGAAAAAGTTTTGTTTGCAGTATTACTATTTGTTGCATCATTGTTTGAGACTCTTCCCTTAACTAGATACCATTCATCAAATTGAAAGATTTATTTTCTCATATAGCTGCATATATAAGTATTTAGTTGACATCAGTAGGGATTTTAAACAGAGACATAATTCAAGATAAACCATAAAATTTATTCAATCAATCTAAGGAAGCATTGAAACTTAACACTCATATTTAGTGTGTTCTAAGCTAGTGATGTGTTCCGGCATCATAAAACCTAGCAGTTGTCGTTCGTGGCAATCTTACATCAGACAGTGCTAGTACGAACTTGCTCCTCGTATCGTCACATATATAAATGGAGACCCCTATAGGTTGCAATCCTTTATCCATATTAAGTTGAGTTTGCTGCCTTGTATTCGTGATACACCGAACACATCATTCGGGGAGATTGGTTGTTGTATGTCAAGTCTTTGGTCATTTCTTTTTCATTTGATCACTAAGGTGTATATTGCAGTTCACGGTTACCTGGTCACCCTTTTGCCTAGAGTTCCTGAGTAGTCATTTTTATCTTTCTGTGACTCTTTAAATTTGAGAATATCATCAAGTCCTTGTCCTTTCGAGCTCGTTAAATCCGAAAGTGGCTAGAGTCACCTTTTGTCCTTTTCTCGACTCTTAAAACATGAAAAGGCACAGTTTCGTTTTAATGTCTTAAAATTTATCACCCACGATAACATTTTACCTGTGTTCATCTTAGATTGAGGTCAATGGAAATGCTTCCTGAGTCCATTAACCCAGGGGTCCCCTCAGATGGAAATCTCGGTTTGTTTCCTTCTTTTGGAAATGTTGGTGCCCCATATATGGCAATTTTCTCCCTCCCAGGATTAACCGTTGGTTTTCTTGTTTGGTTATTTTCAACCCCTGTGGTTTCAAATATACCAAATGTCTCCCAACCGAGTTCTCCTCTGCCTTCACCATGCCAACCCCGTGTTGAAATTAAGTTTGACCCCTCACCTTATTCTCCTATTTATTCACCTCGTTCTCCCTCTTCGCTTGGTGAAAGTGTGGATTCTAGTAACCAGGTGGCTAAGAAGAAGAAGAAGAAGTCGAAGAAGTAGAAGTAAAATAAGATAGGGGGGAAAACAAAAAATATTTCTACCCATGCAGCTAATATTGAGAAACCTCTCATTACATCCCATAGGGTAAAATTCCCTTGCAAGCTATGTGAGGGTGACCACCTTATTCTTGATTTCCCTAGTATTCCCAAGGTGTTAGAAGTGTGTTCTGTTGGCCTAATTCAACATTCGTCATCAACCTTTGGACATCATGTCGATGATGAACCTTTAGCTAGAGATAATAAGACTCGTAAGAAATAGGGTAAGATCAAATTTACATGTAGGTTGTGTGAAGGGAACCATCCCATTCACCTCTGTCCTTATATGGATGAAGCTTCTAAAGTGTTAGATACCCTTTCGGATTTTGAGTCATGTCTTCCCGTTGGCTACCAGAAATTTTCCTCGATTCCTCTGCTAGTTGATCAAGTCATTGATCGGGATTCATCTCTAGTCAATTCCACTCTCTCTGAAAGTCAGTCTCTCGAGTCCATTTCCGACCAATCATTGGTTGAGAAAAAGGTCGACCTGATTCCACCTATAGTTCATCAGGTCATTTATGTCGAGAGTGGGTCTCATCCCATTCAATTTCTTTTTGTTTCCTCTGATTCCTCGAGATCGGAGGGCGATCCTCCCGTTTCCATGATCCAGGAGGGTGATTCTCTGACTCCCGTCTTTACAGTTCAAGAAAGTGATCCTCCCGCTCTCGTTCCCAGAGTCCAAGAGGATAGTCGTTCTAGTCCTATAATGCAGGGGAATAATCCTCTTATTCCTATGGCACACCCTCTATGTAGTTTGGTCGCTTCCTTTGATTGGAGTCGTTTCACAGGATACTGTGTTCCTTCTTATGTGCCCTTTGAGATCATTGTGTAGGCATGAAATATGGCAGTACCGGGCACAGTTATAGATGAAGGTGCCTCGGTTAGTATTGTGTCCTCAACTACTTGGCAAGCTTTCGATTCTCCGCAACTTATGCCTGTTACTCAAAATATGTTGGCTTTTAACATAGGAACCAGTCAACCGTTAGGCATACTTATGAAGTTACCTATTTCTTTAGGATGAAAACCATCTATATAGATGTGATGGTTTTCCAAGGCTCCTTTGATTTTAACTTACACTTGGGGCGTGACTATACTTATGTAATGGGAGCACTTGTCTCTTCCCTATTTCGTGTGATATGTTTTCCACATGAAGGTCGGATCATGATCATTGATCAGATTTCATTCTTTGGTCCTGATGTGACATCTGGTCTACCATTATCCCTTCCTGGTCCTCACGTTCCGGTGGTATATTCCCCACCACAGGTCAATTATGTGGCCACTTGTTCATTACCCTCATCGATTAATAGTGTCATTGCATACCGTCTACTGGGGGAATTCGATCACAATTTCCAGAGTGTTGTTCTCCCGTCGGATGAGAAAATATTGGAAGCCATAACTTCTTATTCGTCATGATCAACTTCTTTCGGAGCATAGTTTGTTTTATTGTGTCAAGCTCCTTAAAAAATGAAAGAAGATCGTCGAAGCACAGTTCATTTTCTTGTGTCAAACTCCTTAAAAAATGAAACAAGATTCTTTCAGAGAAGCATTCCTTTTCTTGTGTCAAGCTCCTTAAAAAAAAAAGGAAACAAGGTCTTTGGAGCATAGTCCATTTTCTTGTGTCAAGATCCTTAAAACATGAAACAAGGTGTCATGAGGATAGTTCTTTTATTGTGTCAACCTCATTAAAAATGAAACGGGTTCCCTTTTCAAATTCAAGTCTTTGTTTAGATCTCGTAAAATCCCAGTCGAGTCTTCCCTTTTACCTCTCGTATTTGAACCTTCATTCCACTCCCCTGTCAGTAACCAGCAGTCTACTTAGGCGAATGGACTGAAGCTTGGGGGACATGTACCTAAAATTTAGTCACCATGCTGGGGGCATGCAATATTTTTCAAGCATATTTTATCTTTTTTTCAAGCTTGTGTAAAAATGAAACCAATTCCAAGCATAGTTTTCCATGTTTTCAAGCTTGTGTAAAAATGAAACCATTCTTATTTTACCTCTCGTGATTTCCTTTTTGTCAGCTTTTTTTTCCAGATCAACCTTGGTTTTCTCATTCCATCGTCACCATCTTCTTGGCCGATCATACGCTTTCACTTGATTGTTTTACCCATTCCTAAGGAACAACTTCTATGAGTGGCCTTATTAGCTAGCCTTTTGACTTTTATCATGTTTTGAGCAGTTTCACTTGTAGAAATTTGAATAACTGATATATTATTCACCGATATTCTCCTGATCACACACTATTTTAACTTCATGCACAATATAGAATCTCTTCTACCATTGATCATTAATTTCGGAAATAAAAACAATCGCATACACACATTAAAACCATAAACAATCACACATATGAACACAGTATTTTATGGGAAAGCTTAAAGCTGAAAACCCCCAACTATTTGTATATTATATGTCATAGAGATCATGTAACAATCATTATACAAATCTCCTCACAAGCTCTCAGTATAATCTCCATTTGCTACACACTAATCAAGCCCCGATCTAGCAAATCACATGCTCCAATCTCTGCCACCTGATAGCCTGCCTCTACTACGCAATCCATGTTGAAGAATGGATTTGAATGAACTTGATTGGTCCAGCCTTGCTCATGCAATCCTCATTGGCATCTCCAATCACTAGTTGTTGCAAATCATGCAACAGTATAGTCACAACTGATAGTCACACTGCTCTTTCACCTACCTCTTCACTAGTCTCCACTGAAATTGTCCATGCACTGTAGTTAACTGATGTATTCTTTAGTTGATTAATGAGTTAATAATTAGTGAATTAATTAATAATTAATTCACACCACTCTCACTAGTGTATCAATCAGTTAGACTAGATACAACTAGCTCAACTATGTTTAACTCAGTTAAACTGAACACAACTCCATCAACTAGCTCCATAACTCCACCAAACTCTGTCACATGAGTTCTAACTGAAGTATCCATGCAATAGCTCCACTTAACCCTCAGGAATAGCGTAATTCCTTTTATCAGCTCCTGTGCCACATCTATGCACTTAACTGAAGTGCTCCAAGAGAATAAGATAATGTTTATAGTCCAAATATTATTAAGAGCTAATAATATTCGACATATCTATTTTTAGACTGGCAATCTAAAAATAGATTCCGCCCAATATGTCTAAAAATAGAAGTCCATCTATTTTTTTCGACTTGACCAACCATCCACAAATAGCATCTTGCAACTCATAGAACATGATCCATATGTCTAAAAATAGACATAGTCTAAAAATAGACTTTGCGCCAAAAATAGCCTGTGGGCCCACTTAGTGAAGGCGACTTCTTTCCACTAAGCTCATCATCTTGTTGCAATCTCAACACTCCCTCTCAACAAGATAAGGATTATCTACCACCCCTATCATGCCTCTGTAGTATTCGAATTTGCTCCTGGTGAGTGCCTTCGTCAAGATATCAGCATCCTGATCCTCCGTGGGAATGTATGAAAGTAACATGATCTTCCGCTGCACACAATCTATGATATGATGATATCGGATGTCAATGTGTTTAGATCTATCATGAAATACTGGATTAACCGAGAGTTTAATGCAACTCTGATTATCACAATAAATCACAGTAGGATCCAAGTGTGAACCGAACAACCCGACCAGGATCTTCCTCATTCATATAGCCTCGCATGCAGCCAAACTCGCTGCCATATACTCTGCCTCTGCTGAATTGAGTGCCACGGATCTCTGCTTCCTGCTGTACCAAGAAACTGCTGTCAACCCGATACTGAAAATCCCTCCAGATGTGCTCTTTCTGTCCATTGGGCTCCCTACCCAATCTGCATCCATGAAGCCACACAACTTCACCTCATCCGACTGTCTGTACCATAATCCATATCTCGATGTGCCTCTGAGATATCTCAATACATGCTTGCCTGCCTTCCAGAAGAGCTTGGTAGGCTTAACCATAGCTTGTGAAAGCTAGTTAACAGCATAGCATATGTCGGGTCGTGTATTGACCAGATACATAAGCGACCCCACCAACTGTCGATAAACAATGGCATCCACTACCTCTGCCGATGTAGCATCCTCTTTCCTCCAACCACCAGGAAGAGGAGTGTCGATAGGCTTGCAACCATGCATGTTGAACTTCTCCAATATCTCCCGAGCATACTTGCCTTGAGACACAAATAGTCCATCACTGTGCTGCCAAATTTCCAATCCCAGGAAATAATGAAGGAGGCCCAAGTCCTTCATATCAAACTCTTTTGCAAGATCATCCTTGCATGAGAGTATCAATAGCTCATCACCTGACAAAATCAAATCATCTAAATAAATTACAATGATCAGCAACTTACCCTCCACCACAATCTGGTATAGGTTCGGATTCGCCTCACTCTTGGAGAATCCAAGTCCGGTGAAATCACTGTCTATCCGTGTGTACCAAGCACGAGGTGCTTGTTTCAACCCATACAACACTCTCTTGAGCCTGCACACATGCGACTCGCTGCTGAAGATCTCGAAACCTTCGGGCTGCTCTATGTACACCTCCTCCTTAATCACTCCATTAAGGAATGTAGTCTTCACATCCATCTGATGAATGTGCCACCCCATCTGCACTGAGAGAGAAAGAATCGTTCGTATGGAAGAATACCTTGCGACATGTGCAAAGGTTTCCTCATAATCGATCCCCTCAATCTGTGAGAAGCCTCGGGAAACAAATCTTGCCTTGTACTTCTCCACACTCCCATCAGCTGCTTGCTTCACTTTTTAGATCCATCTTGAACCTACCATTGATTTCCCTTCCGGCCTTGGGACAATCTCCCATGCACTGTTTTTGACAATCGAATCATACTCTTCCACCATGGCATCTACCCATGCGGGATCCTCCACAGCTTCCTCGAAAGAGGATGGCTCTGTCACGATACACTTGCTCATAAGGGCCATGTATCCAGTGTACCAGTCAGGTGACTGTCTCTGTCTGCACTGTGATGTAGGTGCTCCTAAAATCTTCTCTGCATCTTGAGCCAGTCGCTCAGCTTCTGTAGTGCGCTTCCGCCCTCTGATGGTTGGCGCTGCATGAGTGGTCTCTTCCACTCCATGAACCTCCTCTTGTGGTTGATCGACATCCAGAGACTCATCCTTAGGAACTAATAGCTCCTCATCTACATGCAAGTGTGGCTCCCTCTCAAGCGAACACTTCATGGCTTTCTCCTCATGAAATTTGATATCCCATCGCACAACAGTCTTGCGACTGTCTGGAAAATACACACGATAGTTGTGGGGTTTATCAGTGTACCCCACAAATATCCCAACCTCTGCGTTTGGCTCCAGATTCTTCCTGGCATCCTTTTTGACATGAATGTAAACAGGTGAACCAAAAATCCTCAAATGGGAAATATCAGGCCTCTTACCAGAAAACGCCTCCTCGGGTGTACTCATGCCAAGTATCCTGTGAGGACAATGGTTCTGCACATATACTACAGTATTTCATGCCTCAGCCCACAAGTGTATGGGAAGGCCCTGATCATGCAACATCACCCATGCATCACCCACGATCGTTCTGTTCTTCCGCTCAGCAACCCCATTCTATTGTGGGTTATGAGGTGCTATGAGCTCTCTTTGAATTCCTTCTGTGCTGCAAAAGTCCTTGAACTCGCCAAAGATCAATTCGCCATCATTGTCGCTCCTAAGAGCCTTCACCTGCTTCCTTGATTCTTTCTCAACCAGTGCCTTGAACTCACAGAAATTTTAGTATGTCTCGCTCTTCTTTTGCATGAAGAAGATCCATCACTTACAAGAAAAATCATCAAAAAATATCACATAGTTCCTGTGCTTTGTTGTCGAAGCTACTGAGAAAGGTCCACACACTTCTGTGTGAATTCTCTCAAGGATCGTCGTGGCGCGACTATCCTTCTCGTGAAAGGTGGCTTTCACAAATTTTCCCAAGGTACATCCCTTGTTCTGATCTGACTGCGCAAGAGTACCCTTAGGAAGCCCAGTAGAAATCTGCTGCAGTATCTTCAAAGCTCCATGGTGAAGGTGGCCCAATCTCCGGTGCCACAGCTTGCCATCATCCTGGCTTACCACTCCTTCTGCCTTGCTTGCCATTGCTGCGCAACCATCTACCTACAATTGATAAAGGTTCTTAACTCGAACCCCTATCCTCCGAGTTTCACCAGTTGCCTTACTGTGCAGGAAATCCTTTCCCTCGCTAACGACAACATCATATCCCTTGTCTTCTAACATTGCCACAGAGATAAGATTCTTCTTCAATCCTGGAACATGCATCACTTCCTTCAATACAAAGCGTTTACCAGACTCCCTCTCAAAGGAAATGGTACCGATATCGGTCGCACTGTATCTACCATCATCGCCCATCTCGATGTGTACTCCAAGATCTTTCTCATCCAGATCAGTAAACAAATATTTATCTCTTGTCATGTGAAAATATGCACCACTGTCAAGAAACCACACTGAACCCATCACACTTGAGACCAAGCATGCGATCAGCAAAAAATCCAGCTCAAACTGCGAGGCTAAGGCCTCTCCAGCTGCAGATCCAGCAGCCTGCTTATTTTTCTTCATCTGTGGACAATTAGTGGCGTAATTTCTGTGTTAGTGACAGTGAAATCACTTCACCTTGGACATGTCCTGCTTCTTGCCTTTCGCACCAGATTGAGAAGCATTTTTCTTGCTCTTCCCCTTCCTTGCTTTGGCAACCAAAGCACAATTTACTTCATCTGATTTCTTTGATGAATATTTGTTGTGTAACCAGCTCCAAAGAGAGAAGAAAAGAGATATTCACGCCTTAGAAATGAGCCACTTCGAGGGGGCAACCTCCAATACATTACATGAATGAACAATTCTTGGATGCTACAAATGAACAAAACCTCCTTCTATATATAGGAGTCCATGGGGCCATAATATAATCCTAGTGGGGCCACAATGTAATCCTAGCCGACCTAACAATAATAATGTAAGGGCACAATAATAACAATATGGGGGTTACGGGGGTACAATAATAACAATAAGGGGGGCTACACTAACATAATAAGGGGCTACACTATTAATATAGGGACTTAACATGCCCCTCTCCTTCAAAAAAGTGTTGTCCTCAACGCTTGAGTAGCTCTGGGTGCTTCTGTATAAAATTCTCATCCTCCCATGTAGAATCTTCAGTGGGTAAGTTCTTCCACTTGATGAGATACTCTGAAAATGATCGATTCCGTAGCTGTCGAGTTCTTGTTTCCGTGACCGCTTCAGGTTCCAATATGATTTTTCCTTCCTCATCAAGTTCTGGCAATATTGTTTGAACTGGAAGATTTTCACCTATAACCTTCTTTAAGCATGAAACATGGAAAACTGGATGTACTCGTGAAGAAGTAGGAAGCTCCAATTTGTATGCCATAGAACCAATATTTTGCAACACCTTGTAAGGACCATAGTACTTTGGTGATAATTTATTATCCTTCTTAGCTTGCTTGAGGGACATTTGTTTGTATGGTTGTAGGCGTAAAAATACCCAATCTCCTACATCAAAACTTCTCTCACTGCGATGTTGATCTGCCTATTGTTTCATTCGATTTTGTGCCAAATTCAGGTTATCCTTTAAGAGTTGGAGAACTTCTTGCTGATGCTCGATGTGATCTTCCACTGCTTGAACCTTCGAATTTTCCCTTAAAGATGATGTGATGGATGGTGGATGATATCCATAAAGTGCCATAAATGGGGTCATTTTTGCTGCAGTATGGAAGGAAGTGTTATACCACCATTCAGCTAGAGGTAACCACTTGACCCATTGTGTTTGTTTATCGGATACAAAACAATGAAGATATCCTTCCAAACGTTTATTTACTATCTCAGTTTGACCATCGGATTGAGGATGATAAGATGAGCTATGAGCTAATTGAGTACCCAAACAAGAAAATAATTTTGTCCAAAAATTTCCAGTAAAAATGGGATCTCTGTCGCTCACAATAACCCTTGGGTTTCCATGTAGCTTTTGAATTGTGTCCATAAATGTAGTAGCAACTGTACTTGCTTTAAATGGATGAGATAATGCACAAAAGTGTGCATGCTTGGTAAGTCTATCAACTACCACCATGATGACACTCTTTCCTTCGGACTTAGGTAAACCTGTGATAAAATCCATTGAAATCTCCTCCCAACGTTGACTTGGAATGGATAAAGGTTGTAGAAGTCCTGGGGTCTTAATTGTTTCCACTTTATTCTGCTGGCAGACCAAACATTCCGCCACAAACTTTCGAATATCAGATTTAAGGCCATCCCAAAAAAATTCTTTCTTCACCCTGTGGTAAGTTTTTAAAAATCTGAGTGTCCTCCTAAAGGAGAAGTGTGCAATTCCAGAAGAATCTTTTGTTTTAGTTGGGAATTCTTACAAAGATATAAGCGATCTTTGTACCATAAGGAATCATTTTTCCAACTAAATGTATCAGATGTACTAGGATCTTCTTGCAACTTTTGAATGAGTGTCCATACATCTTTGTCCTTCTTCCATTCATCTCTTGCTTCGGTTATCCAATCTGGTTGGATAATAGAAATGGCACAAAGCAATGCTTCCACCTCTTCATTCTTTCTTGAAAGTGCATCTGCAACAACATTAAGCTTTCCTTTTTTGTAGATTATTTCAAAGTCATAACCCAACATCTTTGTGACCCATTTTTGCTGCTCTTTTGAAGATAGTCTTTGTTCCAAAAAGTGTTTGAGACTATCATGATCAGTTTTTACCTTGAAGTGTCTTCCCATTAGGTAAGTTCGCCATTTCTTTAGTGCATGCGGTATTGCTAACATTTCCTTCTCATAAATAGGTTTTTGTAAATACTTTCCTTTGATTGGACGACTTTCAAAAGCAATGGGTCTTCCTTCCTGCATTAAAACAGCACCAATTCCATTTCCTGAGGCATCACATTCCACGATAAAGGTTTTTGTGAAGTCTGGCGTAGCTAAGACCGGTGCTAGGCACATTGCCTCTTTAAGATGTTCAAAGGCCTTAGTTGCTTCAGGAGTCCATGAAAATGCATCTTTCTTCAATAATGTTGTTAGAGGTGCTGCTATTCTTCCATAATTCTTAGCAAACTTGCGATAATAGCCTGTTAACCCAAGAAATCCTCGCAACTGCTTTATTGTCTTAGGGACTTTCCATTCCTTAATGGCTTTAATTTTGTTAGGGTCTACTTTAACACCCTCGTGGGATATAATATGACCTAGATATTCCACCTCTTGTACTCCAAAGAAACATTTGGATGCTTTTGCATATAATTGTTTCTCCTGCAATAGTTTGAGCACCCTGTCAACATGTTCAACATGATCCTTCCAAGACTTGCTATAGATTAGTATATCATCGAAAAATACTAGCACAAATTTTCTAAGGAAGGGTTTGAAAATGGAATTCATCAACCCTTGAAATGTAGAAGGTGCATTGGTGAGGCCAAAAGGCATGACCAAAAATTCATAATGACCCTCATGAGTTCGAAATGTTGTTTTTGGAATATCTTCAGTCTTCATTCTAATTTGATGATATCCTGAACGAAGATCCGACTTGGTAAAATAAATTTCTCCATGTAATTCATCCAATAATTCATCAATCACAGGAATGGGAAATTTATCTTTAATGGTGAGCTTATTGAGCTCCCTATAATCCGGACACATTCGCCATGATCCATCCTTCTTGTGTACCAATACTACGGGAGCAGAGAAAGAACTTTGACTGGGTTGAATTATACCCGCCTCTAACATTTCTGCAATCATATGTTCAATTTCGCTTTTTTGGAAGTAAGGATATCTATAAGGCCTAATGTTTGGAGGAACACTTCCTGGAATCAAATGAATAGCATTATCATGATCACAAATAGGTGGGAGTCTTTTGGGAGTTTCAAACACCTTGGAATGATTGTCCAAGACTTGTTGGAGATCTGCAGAAATAGATGATTTTGATGTCGGAACTTCTAGTGAGCATAATTGTGCAATTACGCCTCGTTGTTCTTTCTTTAGAAGCTTTGTCATGACATTAGAGCTTATTATCCTTCCTGGCTTCCCTTCAATACCCGTAATTCGACTTCCTTTCCTTCTGAAAAAAATTTCAAGAAAAGTTCTTGAAAATTAAAAGCTACCGTCCCCAAAGATTGTAACCATTGTACTCCTAGTACAACATCAGCACCTCCATAGGAATGGAAAGCATTGGACTAGTCAATACATATTCCCCCATGGTTAACTTGATATTATGGCATTTTCCAGAGCAATTTATAGTTCCTCCATTTGCAACCATCACTTGACATTCTGGTGCTGGGTATAGGAAACAATTTAATTCCTGGGCTACCTTACAATGAATAAAATTATGGGTGCTACCTGAATCAATCAACACTATTACATTTTTCTTATTGATTTTTCCTTCTATCTTGAGAGTTTGAGGAGTGGTAATTCCTACCAGTGCATTACACAATATGGTCGGATTCATTTCTTCCTCTTCTAGGGCTGGTTCCTGGTGTATATCCTCTTCTTGTTCATTTTCTTCTTCCTCTTCACAATCTATGTAAAATAATTTCTTCTCGACACACTTATGACCTTTAGTGTATTTGCTATCACAACTGTAGCAAAGCCCTTTTGCTCTTTTTTCTTCCAATTTTTGTGGTGTCAACCTTGTAGGTTGTGGAAATCTAGGCGTAGCAACACTTCCTTCTTTATAGAAGTGAGTGGTAGGCTTCCTTGTCGCCATAATTTTACATTCAATTTTTCTTGCCAACTTGAATGCCTTCTCTAATGAATCAGGTTCCAAAATGTGAACTTCATGTTGGATGTTATCCTTTAAAGTGCCTATGAAGAGATCAATCCTGTGTTCCTCTGGAATATCAGTTACCCTTATATTCAATTTTTGGAAGTCCTCAATGTGCTGCCCCACTAAACCCTTTTCTTTGAGATTTATCAATTGGCTAAAGAAGGTGTTGCTCTTTGTATCCTCATAATGTGCTATCATTTCCTCCGTAAAAATTGACCAAGTGACAATTTTTTTACGAGAGCAAAACCATCGATACCATACAAATGTATTTTGTTCTAAATGTAAAGTTGCAATGCGTACCTTTTGTGTGTTTTGCACGTTATGGAGATCAAAATATTGCTCCATCTGTAGTATCCATGTTACAGGATCCTTTCCATCGAACTTCCTCATATCCATTTTTGGAATATGGTGGTTCTTCCCGCCAACATTCGAGTTTATGGAATCATGATTAACATTTATTTTGTTCTCATCAGGAGGTTCTTCTCCTATATTTCCGCCATTAGGAATCATTTCTGGTTTTAAGCTTGTCATCGAGCCTTCCATGTATGCTTTTAGATCATTCTTCATGTTTTCCATGTTGTCTTTCATGTCATCCATCTTAGCTTCCATGCCCACTTCCATGCCATCCATCTTAGCTTCCATCTTAGCTTGCACCCCATCCATCTTAGCTTCCATGCCTTTCTTCAAACCATCCATCTTCACTTCCACACCTTTCTTCAAAACTTCCATTTCATTTTTTGCTGCTCTTTGCGAGAGTGAAATTTGTTGCACTTGCTCTTGTAATTTTGACATGTCTGTTGCCATTCTTCATCTTCATGAGTAATAGTAGAGCCTTCTAAAGGCTTAATGGGTGTTGAATTCTTTTTAGGGGCCATTTCAGACTCCAATATTGATATCTATTCTACAATAGGCCCTTGCAATCAATTCAACTTGATTCTTCAAACAAGACTTATGCAATTCGGAAAAAAAATACACACCTTTTACTAGCTTTGAGAGCTCGATATTGAAATTGTATTATCTCTGTGCTTGAAAATCTTCGATATCTGAAATTCAGCCGTAGTAGCCCTCAGATTTTCTTTCAAATCTCTGGTCGACTTTCGATTTTGATGCTCCAAGACAAAGTTGTGTCCAATCTCCCACAATGACCTAATTCTGGACTGGTTCAGTAGAGCGAACTTGTACGACTTGCCACGTGTCACTCTTTTGTCCTTTGTCTCTGAAATTGATAGCGAAGAAACTTCAGTCTGTGTACTTGCGACCACTTTTTACGGCACTTCAATCCAATGCCCAGAGAGAGAGTTATTGAAGTTTTCCCACGATCACCTCTTTGAGATGAAATTCAGGAGCCTGAAAAAGCACTACCTTCCACAGATCATATCTCCAAAAATATTGCGAACCAAGCTCTGAAATTTTTTTGACGAATTTCCTCAGGATTTCAGCTTCGCACCATATGAATTTCAGACTCTGAAACTTCGTACAAAAAAATTTATAGCGCAATTTCCACGATGACCTGTTTATGAGCCTGAAAAAATACCTAACTTCCACAGATGATATCTCCTCAAATATTGCGAACCAAGATCTGAAATTTTTAGACAACCTTCCTCAGGATTTCAGCTTAGCACCCTAGAAATTTCAGCTTCTGAAGCTTCGTAGAAAAAACGTTATAGCGAAAATTCCACGATGACCTTTTTGGAGCAGCGAAACCCTAGAATCCCAAAGCTCTGATACCAAATGTTGTGTAACCAGCTCCAAAGAGAGAAGAAAAGAGATATTCACGCCTTAGAAATGAGCCACTTCGAGGGGTAACCTCCAATACATTACATGAATGAACAATTCTTGGATGATACAAATGAACAAAACCTCCTTCTATATATAGGAGTCAACAGGGCCATAATGTAATCCTAGTGGGGCCACAATGTAATCCTAGCCGACCTAACAATAATAATGTAAGGGCACAATAATAACAATATGGGGGTTACAGGGGTAAAATAATAACAATAAGGGGGGCTACACTAACATAATAAGGGGCTACACTATTAATATAGGGACTTAACAATATTCATCCCTGGTACTTCGCCTTATCTCCTCTTGCACAAGATCTAACCAAAGTCGCTCCCATCCTAGCAATTTCTCCCGACCATTGACAGAGTCCTGATAGGAATGCCAACTCTTCAGAAGCCCAAGGAGAGCGAAGCTCACCAAGTCCTTATCAACAACAGTAACCCCCACACTTCCCATCTCATCCCTGCATTGGATGAACTTCGTGAGGTACTTGGGCATATTGTCGCCTTTCTCCATTTTTATGTTCTTGAGTTTATCCTTGAGCACCAACTTCCTCTGGTCGCTCTTGCTTTGGAATAAGTCTGTCAACACTTTCCACATCAAGAATGGAGAAGCCTTACCATGAAGGATGGACACTATGTGATCCTTTACACCTTCCAACAGAATTCTTCGACACTTTGTTGTCTTCTTTTGTCATGCGTCAAGTGCGGTAGCATCGCTAGAAGTAGGTTTTGGAATTTCTACATCTATGAACTCCTTCAACCCATTGTCATCCAGCACCTCCTCCATCCTATCCTTCCATGCAATATAATTTGAGCTGACCTCAAGGGCATACTCCAATCACAATCTATTGAAAGACATCTCAACTTCGACACCAATAAAACACTACTGCAAATTCGAATTCCACCAGCACAAAACTCAACCGCTTCAATGTTTTGCAATTGCTCCAATGATCAATATCGCTTTGATACCATGTAGAAATTTGAATAACTCAGATATTATTCATCGATATTCTCTTGATCACACACTATTTTATCTTCATGCACAATACATAATCTCTTCTACTATTGATCATTACATGCGGAAATAAAATCAATTGCATGCGCACATTAAAACCATAAACAATCACACATATGAACACAGTATTTCATGGGAAAGCTTAAAGCTGAAAACCCCCAACTATCTGTATATTATATGTCATAGAGATCATGTAACAATCATTATACAAAGCTCCTCACAAAGCTCTCAGTACAATCTCCAATTGTTACACACTAATCAAGCCCGATCTAGAAAATCACATGCTCCAATCTCTGCCACCTGATAGCCTGCCTCTACTGCAAAATCACTGCTGAAGAATGGCTCTAAATGAACTCGAATTGGTCCAGCCTTTCTCACACAATCCTCATTGGCATCTCCAATCACTAGTTGTTGAAAATCATGCAACATTATAGTCACAACTGATAGTCACACTGCTCTTTCACCTACCTCTTCACTGGTCCCCACTGAAACTGTCCATGCACTGTAGTTAACTGATGTATTCTTTAGTTGATTAATGAGTTAATAATTAGTGAATTAATTAATAATTAATTCTCACCACTCTCACTAGTGTATCAATCAGTTAGACTAGATACAACTAGCTCAACTATGTTTAACTCAGTTAAACTGAACACAACTCCATCAACTAGCTCAATAACTCCACCAAACTCTGTCACATGAGTTCTAACTGAAGTATCCATGCAATAGCTCCATTTAACCCTCAGGAATAGCGTAATTCCTTCTGTCGGCTCCTGTGCCACATCTGTGCACTTAACTGAAGTGCTCCAAAAGAATAAGATAATGTTTATAGTCCAAATATTATTAAGAGATAATAATATTCGACATATCTATTTTTAGACTGGCAATCTAAAAATAGATTCCGCCCAATATGTCTAAAAATATAAGTCCGTCTATTTTTTCCGACTTGACCAACCATCCACAAATAGCATCCTGCAACTCATAGAATATGATCGACATGTCTAAAAATAGACTTGCGCCAAAAATAGCCTGCGGGCCCACTTAGTGAAGGCGACTTCTTTCCACTAAGCTCATCATCTTGTTGCAATCTCAACATCACCATTATCGGAACCAGTTGCTATCCTTTACACCACTCGTTCCTTCAGTTCGAGTCATATTTCGGCTCTTTTATGTCTCTCTAAACATGAAAATATTGCTAAGCTCTTGTCCTTTTGAACTCGCTAAAGGCTGCAAAACATCATCTACCCAGTATACGTTTACCCCTTTTTTGGGTTGGGACAGGTTATTTACGAAAAATGAATACTTTAGTTGAACATGGCTAAAAGGTTCTCTCAGATATTATTTTTGACCTTTTTGGATCCGAGGGACAACCTACAAAAAAGGACCTTCTGGAGTTTTCTTTTCTTCCTCTTTCAAACTCTCCAAACATGAAAAGGCGTTGATTTTTCCCTTTGTCAGACTCGTCAAATCTAAATTACATTGGAGCCGTCGCCATGAAATTACCAATTTCCTCCTTCCTAGGGCTCGAAAAATGTACTAGGATGGATTTGTCCAAAGGAAAAACTTACATGACAAGCATATGTTATCCCCTTCAAGCTTGTTTTCAAAAATAATTGGGGTACTCACCAAAAATGGTGGGGGGAATGGAACTAGTTGTCAGTTGCGTCGACAGTATGTCGCTCTTGAACACGACACTTGTCTACAATTCATGTTAGGTCGGGACATCCCACATTTGTTATTTTTCCTCCATGGGTTCAGGTTATCCGTTTTTACCTCTCATCTACTCTTTGCCTCGTCACCATGGCCTCAGATCCCTTGATGTCAAATCATTAGGAGAATTTTGAGGTCTAAAATGGGCCTCCTAAGGAAATAATAAAATAATAGCTAAACCAATAAAATAATATTTATGAATTTTCAATTCACTTTTTGCACCAAAATCCATGTAACCATGGTCAAATTAAATTCAAAAGTTGTACCAAAATAAAAATAATAAAAATTTTGTATTGATGTGACTATAAATAAGAATGAGATTTTTAAGAAAATTTTATTATCCTTGCACAACTAATGCATTTGTCCTTTGTACTTAAATAACTTAAAATAAAATATAAATATAAATTCATAAATTCTTAATTATAGAAAATACTATTAATTAAAATTTATATTATTTAAATTATATAATAACATGCAATTAATATACTATATAAAGATAATATAATATAATATATTGTTTTATGTATGAATTTTATATTGTATATTGAATTGATTTGATTTATAAATAAATATTTAAAAATATACAAATATAATATTTATTAAAAACTGTGTAAATACATGAAGATTGTGTAAGGATATGCATTGTTTCTTTCAAAAAATATGAAATGACAATAATAATATTTTATTCAAAAAGTGTGAAATTACATTTATTATGAGTACTTTACTTTATGACTTTAAAAGTACTTAGAGCACTATTATGGTTAACCATGAGTCTTTATCCACCATTGAGAATGTGACAAGTAAGTACCTTTAACTCAAGCAATGCCACCTCAACCATTAGGGATGATGTCATCCCCTCTAATGTGATTGATTCTCATAAAGTGAGCTTTGATTGTACATTTTCCTTAGGAGGCCCATTTTAGACCTCAAAATTCCCGTAATGATTGCCAAATTCTGGATTCGTGTTACCAATATTTTCAATATAAGTCCCTTCTATAGTTTTCAACCCTTGATCCTATGTTCATTCTTGATTCAATATCATCTTATTCCTCTATCTCGTGTCTATGATGTGGGAAACATTATGGCCCTCATTCGACCGATTGCTTCCTGTCGACTTCAGCTCATTATCCAGGAAGTTGATCCAGAGACTCCCTTCTGATACCTTAGAGCTTGCATGCCTCAATGGCAAGTTCTTCGCATTCGACGACATGTTCTCATCATTGGCCTTCGATCGGGTGGTTTCACGGATGTTCAACTCCAGTTCATTTTTCACATTCTTTGGATTATACTAGAAGTACCTTGAGAACCATTGTCATTACTAGTGTTTTCTCTCACGCCTATTAACAACATCCATCATTAGCTGGTAATCAGGCGAATTTCTTGCATGTTCAACTTCATCTCATTCATTCACATGCATGAATTTGTACTTGTTCAGACCCTGGGTTTTGTCTGATGAAATTCAGGCTACAGGATGATTTGGTTTTTCATGACTGTATACATGACTCTTCTGATTGGATGGCTGCGACCATCTCTGAGTCTATTTTATGATCCTTTTCATTGGATGGTTGTGTTCATACCATGGATCTTATTACATGTTCTCTATTATGGATGGTTGCACCCATACCTCGTACTCATGTATCAGAGATATCAGTCGTACTTGATCTTGCAGGTCCTTCGATGATGGCATTTTGGTTTAGGCATGGTCTCATAAATAATTTCACCCCTCCCCCTCTCTCTAACTTCATGCTTTAGGGGGCATCTGTTACACATCATTTTTTCACCGTCCCTGCATTCCCTATTCTGAATATTGTAGGACCATCATAGTGACCCTTGTGTATTGTCACGCATCATAATGAATGTCATTCCATCCCTCAACATGCAAGGAACAAAATATCTATGGACCATTCCTGAAGTAGACCCTTAAAAACATGTAATTTTGGGTCGGCATTGTGGTGTGGTTATGTCCTCGCGCCCACGGCCAGATTTTCACTAGGCCTCGTGACGTGGTCACTTTGTCTCTGAAGAGCCCCCACGCCAAGCTACTTTTGGAAGGTTTTTTTAATATGGAAATGAAGCTTCGAAGATCTAATAGCTTCGTGGGCAGAATCATGGATGTTTGTTCGACTGGATGTGGTCGAATTTCTCCCTTTGGCCTTCTAGCTCCTACAAAAATACAACTTCCCAAAGGGATAGACCGTTCCTCCACCATAAGTGGATCCCAAAGCTCTTCCTTGACTCCTATAAATTCCTCTTCATCCCATTGATTCTACTAGATAGAATAGACCAAGAGATGGTGTGCAGAAGATAGTAGAGAATAGTCCATATTTGTGAGAGAGAATTTGAGCCTTTCGCCTCTTTGAGAAAATTCGACGAATGAATGCTTTGGAGACGTGCCCGACTAAACCTGTCAAAGGAGGTCTACAGCGTCAAGGCGCAGGTTTTAAACTCCCTTTTATACATTAATATGACATGACTTATTTATAGTTCCATCATTTTCTATGTTAATACTCAAAGTTTCTAACTCTCCTTGACTAGTTAGATAGTCGTAAATGAATATGTATTCTTGTATGATTTTAGTGTTTGCTTGATCTTTGTGCAGGTGTGTGGATATCGCTACCAACGAAGTGCAAGGCTTGATGAACAAAGATCGAGGGATCATTGCAACATACTATTTCAAGAGCGTTGGATTGAGGTAGGACATCTACTCCATTCCACATTTCGTTTATAGACTAGAAAATTAGAGAGCAACATGTTCTCTTGTTGCTAGACCCACCCTAGGGCTAGAGGGATCGCCTCTGTCCGCAAAGGGGATTTTCTTGCACAACACTAAAAACTTGAAAATTATCATATAATAGACATGAAATAGTTTATGAGCTTACAAAACATTCATAAAAATTATAACAGAGAAGAAACAATGCCAAACATTCATACCATAGGTATCCCAAAGAAATAGTTGCAAATCTTCATTAATTTCTGGCCAAACTGATTACACTATCCTTGATCAATAATATAGCATCCAATTGATTCCAACCCTTTCTAAGAGTGAAGACAGGGAATATATAGACATAAAAACTACATTCTCTCATCCTCAGGGGTCGAATCCCTTAGTTGAGGATGAGATCCACAAAAATCTGAACTGAAAGTTGGAGTGTAGGAAGCTCTAAGTGACTCCTCCTAAATTACATTGAAACTTTTTCATTTGAATTTGATGATTACATTTACATCATGAATCTAAACCTAGGTAGCTTATACATATCATAATTACATTTACCATCGTTAATTACATACGTGAAATCATGATTTTCAAGATAAAAGTCAAATTTGTAGTGAAATTTCAAAAATATCAACAAACTGTCAAATGCGCCCTCTATTTGCCAGGCACGCCCTCCCTTTGTTAAATGTGCCCTCCATCTTGCAGGTTGCTTTTGACTGGGTTGAAGGTGTCTAAATTGGCTCCAATATGGCTTGTTAGAAAGCCCTTCAAGTCTGCTTTCTTGATATGCCTTTAGTTTGCAAAATTAAGCTCATTTTCCCTATAAAAACTCAATCCTCCAAAGACTACTCAGCTCGTTGTGCCAAGGCTAAAAATCAGGCAAAAACATGATTTTTTGCTTGTTTTTGACATTTTTACCTGCAGCTTGTTTTGAAAAACAAGGCTGTAAAAGTGGTTTTCTGAGATGTGCTTACCATTTTTCATCCAATGGTGGTGGCATTTTGGTCAAAATATGGCTAAAAAAAAAGCACAATGCCAAGGGCGTTGTGTTTTTAACACTTTTCTCTGTCACGTGACTGTCCAAAAACACAGAACTTTGCAAAAATGGCCCAAAACCTTTCAAAATTGGTGAAGTGAGTGTTGATGATGTGGCTAGGCTTGGAGTGAAGCCTCTGCAAGTATATCCAATTTCCTTTTCTCTTCTTGCATGGTCAAAACCTCAATTTTTGCATTGGCTCTTTTGAGCTTGGCCATTGCAATTTTTTCCTTTTGGGCATAGTGTTTGACCTTCCTCCTCAATATGTAATTGTCTTTGTTTTCCCTCTCCAAAAGATTCTCCAAGTGTTGGTTAGCTCTATCAAGCCATGGCTCCCAATTTTCATTGATTACCATTGCAAGTTGTTCATTCAAGGTTGGATAATCAGCAAGCTCAACCTCTTTTTTCCTTTCTAGAGCTAGAGATCTTTTCAGCCCTCTAGTTCTAGGTTTGCCTCTTAGTGCTTGTTATTCTTTTTCTTCAAGAAAACCATGCTTTTCAAGTGTCTCTTCTAACAAAACATTGGCTTCTTCTGCCCCCCTTTGAGCTGTGATGTATTTAAGGTCATTAATGACATGCTTTGTCTTCAACTGATGGTTCTCCTACTCAACGAATTTTATGACAAATTAGGACCTATCAAGATTAGTTTGTAGCTCCTTAATCTTGACTTATTTCTCCTTGATGACTATACTAGTGATCTCATCATCATCATGCTCATCTAGGTCAACAAGGTCAAAATCTTGCTCTGTCTCATGGAGGTCATCCTCATCATGAATGTTTGCCTCATGTACATCCTCCTCTACCATCTTTTATTTCCCCTTCTGTACCTGATTTTTTGGTGAAGAAGGTAGGTCCCCTTCCACAATCTGTGGAGAAAAAACCTGCCTATGACCCCTCTGGTTTTTTTCTTCCAATGGCCCTATCTCAGTCACATCAGCCTACTTAGGCTCATTGATCTTATCTCCTCTAAGTAACCCAGTCTCAATGTGGGATGGAGATGATGGTGATGAAATAGGTGAAGAAGACTGATCTTATGATGATGAATGTACAATGGGATGAGATGGAGGAATGGAAGTGGAAGGATGAGATGATGAAGGCACATTTTGGGCATGCTGAATAGGTGGAGCAGTGAATATTTCATTAGCTATGAATGAACTCCATGGAATTTTCAATTTTTTGAGGTGATGCAGGACTATGATTTTGATGAGCGAGTGGTGGAAAAGACTATTCGTTTGGTGTTCATACTCTCTCTTCTAGACAATAAACTCTATCTTATCAATGCTCCGAAAGATCTAGTAGGGTTTGTTGAGCATATTTACCCTAGTGAAGTGCATAAGTATCTGGATGTGATAGGCATACAGTCTAAAAAATCTACCTTGACATGAAAATTATTTATTGATGATCTTCATCATGGGAGCATATCTCTCCAGAAGATAAGAGAAAGGAAAAATCCTCTTGCTCTCATTATTGTACCTAGGTTTGATGAAAGGCTCATAGTAATGCTCCTCCAAGTCTTTCTGTTTGAACCATTTCTCCCCAACATTTGGGATCCGAGTGGCAGCTGAGATGATGGCAGTTGACACAGTGAAAGTGACACCAACTAGAGTAACTTGGTTGTCATGGAGATTAGAAATGAAAATTTTGGTCAACATAGCATGGCGTTGGACCTTCTGAATTTTCTCACAGAACTAAAAACATCCAACATGTTTGAAACATGTCACAGCCATAGGAGATGCCAAAAATTACCTGGTATTTGTTGGATCTAATCTGAGTATTCTTCCCCCTTTGTGTGGCCTCTTCTCCTCTGTTTCTTCTCCCTCACTATATGGTTTGTTTTCTTCTTCTACCATGATGTCTTAGTGTCAAAACCCTAGGGAGGTGTGATGATGGTGGAATGTGATTTTAGGAATACGGAATGGGATATGGTAATTGAGGGAGATGGGGGTATTTATGAGTTGAGGAATGTGACAGGGAGTAGCGATTTAGAGCGATTTGGAATAGGGAATTAATTACAGGTGTAGGGAATTGGGAGCCTAGGAAAATAGTGTACCTAAGACTTAGGGTTTTAAGGAGATGAAGGCTTAGGGAAAGGAGACGTCAATGTAGGGATTTGGGGAAGGGTAGATTGCAATGTGGGAAGGGTTATGAAGATTTAGGGACTGAATTTGAACTATGATTGGGTATTTGAGGAATACTAGGGTTTCAAATTTGAAGAAGACACCAAATTTCCTTTAAACAAACTTCACACATCCAAAATGACTTGATGGAGAAGAGGATTGGAGCAATGGTAACTTGCTTGTTTGAGGTGTGAAGTGTTATCACTCTGCCATATCCCTAAGACTGAAGAAGAGATCCCAACAGAGGTAACCACAGACCAACCTTTTAACTTGGTATCTATCCCTACCAAGTTGGAGAGGGATGTCTCCACAAAAATCATAGCCAAGAGGGCTGGATGAAAAGGTTTTAGGCTAGGTATGATATGCAAAAGTGTTTGATTTGTTTTGATTTGGTTGGGGTTGTTGGATGAGGATTAGGTCAAGGGGACTAGGTCAGGGAAAATGAGATGGAATTGTAGTCCATTCGATGGGGCAAAGTAGGTAGAAGGCTCACCACTTAAAGGTGATTTGGTGAGATGGTTTTAGACTAATGAGGAGCTAGGAAGAGCATAGGAGATGTATTCTTCCTAAACTGGAGAAAATGTAAAAATTATGACAAATTTCCCAAAACAAAGCATGAAAAACATGTATTATACCTATCAACTTGAAATTTATCATATAATAGACATGAAATGTTTATGAGCTTAAAAAAAAATTCATACAAATGATCACAGAGAAAAAATAATGCCAAACATTCATATCACATATATCCCAAGGAAATAGCTGGAATTCTTCATTAGTTTCAGGCCAAACTGATTACACTTGATCAATACACTAGCATCCAAACCGATTACAACCCTTGATAAGAGTGAAGAAAGAGAATATATAGACATGAAAACTACATTGTCTCATCCTTAGGGGTCGAATTCCTGAGTTGAGAATGAGCTCCAAAAAATTCTGAACTAAAAGCTAGAGTGTAGGGAGCTTTAAGTGACTCCTCCCTAATTACATTGAAACTGATTCATTTGACTTTGATGAGTACATTTACATCATGAATCTACCCCTAGGAAACTTATCCACATCATATTTACATTTACCATTCTCAATTACATAAGTGAAATCATGATTTTCAAGACAAAATTCAAATTTGCAGTGAAATTGGAAAAATATCAGCAAATTGTCAAACGTGCCCTCTCTTTAGTAAACACGCCCTCCATCTTGCAGGCTATTTTTTACTGGGTTTTAGGTGTCCAAATTGGCTCCAAGATAGGATGTTGCAAAGCCCTTCAAGTCTAGTTTTTGAATATGACTTTAGTTTTGAAAATGGAGCTCATTTTTCCTGTCAAAACTCCATCCTCCCAAGACTGCTCAGCGCACAGCGCCGGGGCCAAAAAATGAGGCAGAAACATGATTTTTTGGTGGTTTTTTGACATTTTAACCTACTTGTTTTGCAAACCAAGGCTTGAAAAGTGGTTTACTGAGATATATTGACCATTTTTCACCCAATTGTGGTGGCATTTTGGTCAAAATATGCCTCAAAAAAGAGCGCATTTCCAAAGGTGTTGCGCATTTGACACTTGTCTCTGTGACCTGACTATCCAAAAACTCAATAAAAACACAAAATTTGCACAAATGACCCAAAACTCTTCAAAATTGTTGAAATAATTTCTGATGATGTGGCTAGGCTTGGAGTGAAGCCTCTGCAAGTATATCCAACTTCCTTTTCTCTTCTTTCATGGTCAAAGCCTCAATTTTTGCATTAGCTCTTTTGAGATTGGCCATTGCAATTTTCTCCTTTTGGGCATGATGCTTGACCTTCCTCCTCCATATGTCATTATCTTTGTTTTCCCTCTCCAAAAGCTTCTCCAAGTGTTGGTTAGCTTTATCATTCCATGGCTCCTGGTTCTCATTGATTAACATTGCAAGTTTTTCATTCAAGGTTAGTCGATCAGCAAGATCGGCCTCTTTTTGTCTTTTTAGAGATAGAGCTCTTTTCAGCCCTCTAGTTCTAGGTCTACCTCTTGGTGCTTGTTCTTCTTTTTCTTCGAGAAAACCATGCTTTTCAAGTGTCTCTTCTAACAAAACCTTGGATTTTTCTGCCCCCCTTTGAGCTTTGATGAATTTAACCTCATCAATGACATGTTTTTTCTTCATCTGTTGGTTCTCCTGCTCAAGGAATTCAATGAAAAATTTAGACCTGTCAAGATAGTTTGATGCTCTATAATATTTACATCCTTACCCTTGATGACTACACTAGTGATCTCATCTTCATCATGCTCATCTAGGTCAACAAGGTCAAAATCTTGTTATGTTTCATGGAGGTCATCCTCATCATGAATGGCTGCCTCATGTTCATCCTCCTTACCATATTTTCTTTCCCTTTCTGTACTTGCTTTGTTGGTGAAGAAGGCAAGGCCCCTTCCACAATCTGTGGAGAAAACACTTTCCTGTGACCCCTCTGTTATATTTTTGTCAATGGCTCAATCTCAGCCACATTATCCTGATTAGGCTCATTGATCTCATCTCTGCTAGGTGATACAATCTCAATGTGGGATGGAGATGATGGTGATGAAGAAGATGAAGGAGACTGATCAGATGATGATGAATGTACTGTGGGCTGAGATGGAGGAATGGAAGTGGAAGGATGAGATGATGAAGGTACATTTTGGGCATGTTGAATAGGTGGATCAGTGAATATGTCATCAACTATGAATGAAATCCATGGAATGTTTGATTTCTTAAGGTGATGGAGGACTATGATTTTGATGAGGGAATGGTGAAAAATATTGTTCATTTGGTGTTCATAATCTCTCTTCTGGAAAATAAATGCCATTTTATCAATGCTCTGGAAGAGTTAGTAGGGTATGTTGAGCATCTTTACCCTAATGAAGTGCATGAGTAGTCAGATGTGATAGGAAAACAATCTATAAAATCTACCTTCACATGAAAATTATTTCATGATGATCTTCATCATGGGAGCATATTTCTCTAGGAGGTAAGAGAAAGGAAAATCCTCTTTCTCTCATTCTTGTACCTAGGTTTGATGAAATTCTCATAGTAAAACTCATCCAATTATTTCTGTTTGAACCATTTCTCCCCAACATTAGGGATCCTGGTGGAAACTGAGATGATAACAGTTGACACATTGAGAGTGACACCAGCAAGAGTAACTTGGTTGTCATGAATATTAGCAATGAAAATTCTGGTCAACATAGCATGGTGTTGGACCCTCTGAATTTGCTCACAAAACTCAAAACATCCAACATGTTTGAAACATGTCACAGCCATAGCGGATGCCAATAGTTCCCTGGTATTTTCTGGCTCTAATCTGAGTAGTCTTCCCCCTGTGTGTGGCCTCCTCCCCTCTGTTTCTTCTCCCTCACTGTATGTTTTTTTCCCTTCTTCTGTCATGATGTCTTAGTGTCAAAACCCTAGGGAGGTATGATGAGGTGGAGTGTGATTTTTAGGACTATGGAATGGGATAGGGTAATTAAGGCAGATGGGGGTAGGGATTTATGAATTATGGAATCTGACACAGAGTAGGGATATATAGGGGTTTGGAAAAGGGAATTTATTTTAGGTGTGGGGAATTGGGAGCCTAGGAAAATAGTGTACCTAGGGCTTAGGGTTTTAAGGAAATGAAGGCCTAGGGAAGGGGAATGTCACTGTAGAGATTTGGGAAAGGGTATACTGAAATGTGGGAATGTTTATGAAGGATTAGGGAGTGAATTTGAATTGTAATTAGGTTTTTTATGAATACTATGGGTTTGAATTTGAAGAAAGACACCAAAATGCTCTTAACAAACTTCACACATCCAAAATGACTTTGATGAAGAGGAGTGAAGAAATTTTTAACTTGCTTGTTTGGAGGTGTGAAGAACCACTATTGAGAGATTGAAGGTAAGTTTGTGAAGTTTAGAGGCCTTTTTTAGAGTTGTTGAGGAATATTGATAGGCGCGCAGTGACTTTGGCAGGGACGCAACACAACACACAGCTGCGCAGTGCCTTTGGCGGGCACACAACGCCTTTGGCAGGCATGCAGCGCCTTTAGAAAATGGGCCCTCCCTTAAGAAAACGTGCAACGCCTCCCCTGTTTTTCCAATTTCGCCTTCAAAACTGAAAACCCTACTTTGCTTTGAGGATGCTCGCTAGTAGAGGAGACAAATGAAGTCTCTCTTGATGTCATGGGGGCTTTTATACTTGTGTGAAATTGAACTTTTCATTCAAAACCCATTTTCTAATGTTTTAATTTCACCTTTGAAAACTTTAGAAAATACCCTTTACACTTTGACTTTGTCTTTTGCAAGTTGATGATGTTGGAGTTTGGCACTCTTTACACTTTGAATTTTGGTGTGTTCAGTTTGGCTTATAAAGTTGAATTGGTAGCTTGGGAATAGTACTTATTACATATAGTGAACATAAAATTACATAAAAAAATAAAAATAAATTACATCTCTGTTTTTGAATAAAAATTACATTGCAGAATAAAATCATAATTAGAACTTTGGAAATGTTCCTTGGAGATCATATTTACATGTTGAAAAATATTTTTCAAATGATAAAGGAATATTATTCAAACACTCTTATTATTTTTTTTGACCTTATGCAAATGAAATGGTGTTTTATTGAACCTTGGAAAATGAAACCTAGTGACCTAATGGGACCTTGAATGACCAAACTTCATGGTGACTTTAACTGACATAATGACATGATGAAATATACTATCATGACTGAAATATGCTCATCAGGACATGAAGGTGGGCCAGCAAGTATAAATTTTGAGGAGGATTGATATTTTATGACTAGCGCTACCATCAGTGAGTGATACATGACCTAATGGAGTGATTAAAAATTTCTGAGTGGGACTCCTAAAATGATATGAAAATAGGATTTTGATCACTGATGGTAGGATGCAACTACTGATGCTAACATGAAGAACCACTATTGAAGTCTGGAGGGTGATTTTCTGAAGTTTGAAGGCCCTTTTGGAAATTGATGAAGAATATGGGAAAGCATGCAGCGCCACAAGTAGGCGTGCCCTCTCTTTGGCAGGCGCGTAGCACCATAAGAAAACATGCCATCCCTTTGGAAAACACGCATTGCCTCCCCTTTTTTGCTGATTTCACCCAAAAATTTGAAAACCCCGCTCTACTTAAGGATGCTTGATGGTAGTAAGAGACAAATGAAGTTAAATGTGATTATGGTTTTCAAACTTCTGTGGTTGTCATTAATCATAGAATCCGGATTCTGTAGTTAAATTTGATGCTATGAGGGCTTTAATACTTGAGTGAAATTAATCTTTTGATTTAAAACCCACTTTCTAATGTTTCACTTTCACCTTTGAAAACTTTGGAAAATACCCTTTACACTTTGATTTTTTCTTTGCAGGTTGATGATGCTGGAGTTTGGCACTCTTTGATTGCCTTTTTTGGTGTTTTAGTTTGGCATATGGAGTTGAATTGGCAGCTTTGGAATAGTACTTATTACATATAATGAACATAAAATTACATTAAAAAAAAATTACATCTCTGTTTTTGAATAAAATTACATTGCAGAATAAAAATCATAACTTGAAAGCAGAATTAGAACTTGGAAATATTTTTTGGAGATCATCTTTCATGTTGGCATGTCCTTTTAAAATGATAAAGGATATTATTTGTATCACTCTCATTATTTTTGCTGACCTTATGCAGATGAAATGGTGTTTAATTTGGACCTTGGAAAATGAAACCTAGCAACCTAATGAGACCTTGAATGACCAGACTCCATGGTGAGTTTGACTGACATAATGACATGATGAAATAGACTCTCATGACTGAAGTATGCTCAGCAAGATATGAAGGTGGGCCAAAAAATATGAATTTTTGAGGGAGAGTGAAGTTTTATGACTAGGTCTACCATTAGTGACTGAATTTTTTACATGACCTAATGGAATGATTAAAAATTTCTGTGTGGGACTCCTAACATGATATGAAAAGAGTATTTTTTATCACTGATGGCAGTATGAAAATAATGACTCTAACAGGTTCCATATTATGTTGATGCTTTCTTCCTTAACCTCATCTCGTGAGTTTTGTGGGTCTTCCTCTATTTTTTGTTTAGATCTTTGTTCATACAACCAGAGGAAGGAAAACATTTAAATAAAAAAAATTATGCTCGGGACCTAGAGCAGGGCAAGAACAATTCCCTCCCTAGGACGAGAGATTGGGTTTCTAATGGAAAGAAAAGAAAGAAGAAAAAAAATCAATGAAATTTTAAGCTCAAGAATTGGATCAAGGTAGCATTTCCCTCCCCAGGACGAGATGTTGGGCCCTAAGAAATTAGCAGAAAGAAAATAAAAGAAAAGAAAAAAAAACTAATGCTCAGGCCCTGGAGCAGGGTAGCATTTTCCTCCCTAGGACGAGAGATTGGTTCCTAGGAAGTCAATTAAAAAAGAAAAAAAAAATAGAACAACTACGCTCAAGACCTAGAGCAGGGTAGCATTTCCCTCCCTAGGACGAGAGATTAATCCTTAGATCAATATGCGTCGTGTTCTTGCACCTTTGTTAGCCTCCCCGACAATGGTGCCAAAATTTTGGTGTCCAGTTGTGAATGATTATTCAAACCCTTTCCCATATTAATTATCAATCCATGTGTGTTGGTTATTGGAAGGCTAACGCACAAAATATATGCAGATGACAATAGCACAATTATGTATTAATCGTGGATTCAATGAAATAAGTAAAGCAACAAATCATTGTAACATCAATGAACTGTAAAACTTGCAATACATTCACAGCAAATAAGGATTTCATCAATTACATCTACTGTCACAGCAATTAAGAAATATACAAAACAGGAAATGAAATTAACACACACACAGAAAGCACGCAGCACCTGGTCAGGAGAGTGGGCCCAACTCCCTGATCAGGGCTGTGATGTATTCACGAACTCACAAGAAGGACAGAAATATAACTTTCATTGACTTAATGAAATGTTATGTTACAAATCTCCATTCCCTGCATAGACAACCCTATATGCGTTATATCCTCATCTCTCAGATTTGTGTCCTTTTAAATATACAAACAACAAAGGGAAATAAACTGATTACAAAATATACATAAACAAGATGACATCTTAAATATATTTCCATCATGATTCAGCTGGCACAAGTCGAATATGGTAATTACAATTGGGGAAATTTGGAAAACCGCCACAACAGAAAATCTGTGAATATGTCCTTATAATAACCTTGAGCTTCTCTCAATCAAGACCTAATTTGGGAAAAATTCTCAATGGAAAACCAATTTTGTCCATTCTGCACAAAACCCATGTTTTGGATTTTCAGGGTTCTTCTTCGTTTGCACAAAACGTTCAACACAAAACTATATCTTTTTATCCCAGCGAATTTATGAGTTGGAACATTTAATTATTAGTTGTAGATCAAGTCTACAATCTGGAAGAGATCTTGGAGGCTAAAATCGTGAGTGATGTTATAACGAATTCATTAATAAACCATCATTGGATAAATCATGCATAATAATCATTAATTTGTTAAAATAAAGGATAAAAAGTATTACTTATCCAAAAGAGCATAAATAATTATGAAATGGAATTATATAATAAATTATGATAAATAATGTGATAAAATAACATTAGAAATGGATGAAATGTATGTTAAGAAGTGATAATAATGATACAAATTAGTGGCCCAACAATAGGATAGCCAATATTTGAGAAGTTCTTGATGACCTGTATGTATTAACCTGCTTGTCCCATGAATGATCTTACCTCATCCACATTCCTAGTAGTTAGGCACTCCATGATAGCTTTAATATTTTCCGAGTCCACTGTTATGCCCTCCTTGGAAACAAAATGTCCCAAGTAATTAATCTGAGTCTGAAAGAAACTAAACTTGTTTATTTTGGAATACAATGGATGCTCTCTCAATAATCTCAATATTGTTTCCAAGTGTTTAGCATGTTCTTCCTCATTCTTAAATTATATCAATATGTCATCAACAAAAACTATCAGAAACTTGCTTAGGTAAGGATGCAACACATTGCTCATAAAACACATGAAAGTAGTTGGAGCATTAGTAAGACCAAAAGAAACCACCACAAACTCATAATACCCATACCTAATATGAAATGTGGTCTTGTAAATGTCTTCTTCTTTGATGTGCACCTGATGATATCCTGATCTCAAATCAATCTTTGAGAACACTGCTACTCCCTTCAACTGATAAAACAAGTCATCAATCCGCGAAATTGGATACATGTTCTTGATCATCACCTTGTTCAACTTCCTGTGGTCAATACACAATATGAAAGTACCATCCTTCTTCCTCACAAACAACATTGGTGCACCCCAAGGTGACACACTTCGCCTTATGTATCCATTATCAAGCATTTCCTTAAGTTGTAACTTTAATTCCACCAAATCTGGAGTGCTCATCTTGTATGGTGCCTTAGATGTTGGTGGTTCTCTTAGTGCCAACTCAATAGAGAAGTCTACTTCCTTATGAGGTGGTAACTCTGGAATATATGCTGGAAACACATCCTAAAACTGCTGCAAAACAAGATTCTTCTTCAAGACTTCATCATCCTCAACATTTTTCCCTTTGTCACTAGAAATATGCACTACAAATAATAAGAATCATTTCTTAGGGTTGCAATTTTTATGCATGGTTGTGACCATTCTCACTGATGTAGGCTTCTTCTTTCCTTGCAATATTCTTCTTTCCCCATCATCATCCAGGCACTCAATAGCCTTGTCATAGCAATCCATTTTAGTCCTATGAATGAATAACTAGTCCATACCCAAAATCATATTGTATGAACCCAAATAAAGAACATTTATATGTGTTGATGTAGGCATACCATTTAGCTCAAATGCACAATATCTCACCTAATGACTAACTCTTCTCTTGGTCCCTATAGCCAACTGCACCAACCAAGATTTTGCATGCACTTCTTTACTCAAACAACACTTATCCACCAGGTCGGGAGGTATATAACTATAGTTAGATACATGTTCAATCAAAATTGAAATAACTTGATCATAAAGCATACATTTCGTATTGATAATAGATGTTCTGTGGTTAGCCTTCCTACTATCCACTGCTACATAAATATGGGGAATACTATGACCAACGTCTCCAACTATTGGCACCTCCTAAGCACTATAAATATGAGGTGTGCCACCCTGATGTTGTGGACAGTCTCTCTTGCAATGCTCTCCACCATAAGTACAACACCTCAAAGGTTTCCTACCATCGCCCTTGTCATGCTCCTTAGGCTGAGATCCATGTCCTCTATCAACTACAATGAAATTCTTATGCGACGCTACATTCTCCTTGTCACCTACATCTATAATTCTTCCTCACTTCTTAGCCCACTTTCCTTTATTCTTCTCATTGCATTTCCAATCATGCTTATACTCGGATTTGTGTGTTGATTATTCATAGCTATTCTTTAGATTCCTGGTGGCTTCCTCCAATGATCTAGGCTCATCAAACTCGATCTGATCCTACAATTCTACTGGCATCCCACTAATGAACCTTTAAATATTTTATTTTTCCTCCTTAAGATAAGGCACATACCTCAATAGCTCCATGAATATGCTAGTGTACTCATCATCGGTCATAAATTCCATCTACAACTCATAGAAATCCTTTGCCATGTCATCGTAGTACACATCAAACAAGTACTTCTTCCTAAAAAGTCTCTCAAACTCATCCCAAACCAACTCCTCTTCCATAATACCTCTGACATTCTTCACATTTTCCGACCAAATGTTTGCTTCCCCTTTGAGACTGAAAGTATCTATTTTGGCTTTCATTTTCTCTGAATAATCATGTAATCTAAATAACTTTCCCAATCCCAGTAACCATGCTTTCACATCTTGTGAGTTATTCACCTCTCCATAAAATGTATGATGCTTGGATTTATTGAAATCCTGTAGAAAGTATTGCTTCTCACTCTTCCTATAAGGATGATGGAAGTGATGGCAATGATGTCTCTATGAACCAGAACTAGAATAGAACGCATGATCACTACCCCTCTTGTCAAGTGTATACAAGAATATTCCACCTTTGACTGTATCCTCTCTATCCAACCTATGACTTGATCGAGACCTACTGACATATGCCCCATTAATCCTTCCCTCCTGTCCATGAATGATCCTCAATAGTCCCTATCTCTGCAAATCTGATGGCTTTTGAAGTATCACTGCATTGACTTCCACTTTATTTTCCTGTGATCTAGAAAGCCTTTCTTGTGCCTCAATAAACCTATTATTATCTGCCTTGCAACTTTTTATTTTTTTCCTTCAAACTTCTCAGTGTGTTTGTTATATCAGGAGAGTACTCATGTCCTTGTCTCTAATCTTATATGTAAGGAGATTCACATGAAATATAGTCCACTATTCTACTAGTAATCTCTGGCCTTTTATCTCCTATAAAAATGTCATGTTATATAAACTAATAGAAACATAATCAAACCATACCTCAGTGAAGTTCAGGGGAGGCTATCACATATGTGCAAGTCTATCCAGATTAGCACAATATTATATCATAAACATATCAACTTGTATATAAATATTCATAATATCCATAGAAATAATTATTTAACATGCATACATAATAGACTCATAAAAAACTAACATGCATCCATAACAATCACATCTACCCCGAGGTCCAGTGTTGCAAGCTCACTCTAATACCATCCTGTAACTGTCTCCTCCCAAATTTACCCAATTTCACAAGCCTGCAAGGGTAAATATGAGATGAGTTTCACTATGATATGAACCAACCTCTAAGTTCCAGTTATGGAAGTGGGGCTGACAAACTAAAACCTTCCTGACATCTCTAATGGGCTATATACCACTCAGGGGACAAATAAATACCCTAGGTGACCAATCCTTGAGTTGGGGCTCTTTTTCACTACCTTAAGTCTGAAACCGCACCCACAATTTTGCATGCATGCAGTTATGACACTCCAAATGCACTCATAATCCCGCCTCTATGTAGTTATGACCTCAAATCCTTAGTTTTGTGCCTGTGGTCTCAAAATCTAATCCACGTTTTAGACTAGACTCCATACCACTACCTAGAACTGCTTGTAAATTTATGGAATAATAAATAATGTGATAACAAATATAACCATATAAAACTTACAATTTCTTGACCAGGACATGCCTAGTCCATGACAGAAATTTCATTAAACATGTGAGCTACAGGTCATGAATGGATATCTGATCATAAACTTGAACATCATTTGATAATCACCAAGAATTTCTAATTCTCTCTCCATAAAGTTGCAATAATAGTTATTAGTCCATGTATTCATCAACCATTCATTAAATTATCAAAACATGTCAATATCCATAAGTAGAATACATAATATAACAGCCATATAACCAGAAAATTTACCATGACAAAGCAATCATAAGATAATCATCATAATCAACACATATGTTCATAGATCACAATGGGAAAATATCTCATATTAACATACGAAAATTCCAACCAAGTCAAGGGCTTCCATGTACCACCCGACCATAAATTAGGATGAACCAAATATCTCTTTCAACGAATCAACCTCGTGCCATATTCCAAGCATGAATGTGGTATCTCATTGAATACACCAAGACAAAACCAACCAATGCTTCCATAAGCCAAACCACATCAACCATCAAACATAATTATTCCACCTCTACGGTCCGCAAATCACTAACATCAACCAGATCAATCTCTACTCAAGTTGTTTGGGGCTCCAAGGACTAATAACTCAACCCACATCCTTCCAGGGCTCCAAAGTGTTTGTCCCAACCATGGCTCTAGTAACTAGTAACTCAACCCACCAAGGGATCTAAAGCATTTGTCCCAACCTATGGCTCTAGGAATTGATAACTCAACCCAAGTTGTTCCAGGGTTTCCAAAGTGTTTGTCCCAATCCAGAGGCATAAGGAAACATGAGAACCAACCAGAAAAACAAGTGGGAACCCCAAAACACCATGATATCTAGGAAATGGAAAGGAAAGGTTGAAACCATTTTCAATCCAAACAAAACTCCATGTAAATGAAAACACATAACTAGGGAACCACATGCATATATCATGCATCCAAAAATCAGCAAAGAAATCACACATGCAACTTATTACCTACCAAGTATCCCTCCTATAGATGTCAATCCAATTGTTCCCTCGCGCTTTCTTTCTCTCATTTTATTTCCCTCTTCTTCCTTCCTTGTCTTCTCCCAAATCCAAGTGATTACTAGAAAGCTCCACACACGCTCCAAGAATGCTCTAAGTTTGCAAGAGTATGAGAGAGAGAATGAATGAAAGGAGAGAGCCAAAACTGAACTAACAAAAGTTTTGAATTGTTTCTCTGAATCCTTTTTATCATTTAGGCCTCTATTTTCTTCATTTTAGCAGTTGGTTCTAGTCATGATGGAACTACTAAAAATATGGAGAGGTCCAGAATAAATTTAATAAGACCACTCATCACAACGGTTCCTCCAAGAAAATGTAAAACACAAAGTGAAAGTGAATGATCGATTGAGAAGATGGTGACGATGGAATGAGAAAACCAAGGCTCATCTTGAAGAAAAAATATGATAAAAAGTGGAAATTATGAGGGATAAAGTGTGGAATCCTTCCAGGGTAAACCCATAAATATGACAAAGAAGAGGACAAGGGTCTCAGATTCTAGGTCAATGTCGGTCATAAGGAGGAATTCCAAAAATATAATAAAAATGACTACATGGATACCAAGATGGTAAAAAAGTGAAATATTGGTCCATCCATGATCAGGTAGGCTCTACTATCAAGCTACAACATGCGTAAGAGAGAGGGCTAATGTTGCAACTTGATGGGGTCGAACCTAAGTCACAATGATGGCAAACCAAGACCAAGCTCAAAATAAGTTTCATTTTTACATAAGCTTGAAACAAAGAAAAAGTATTCTTGAGAGTGGTTTAATTTTTGCACAATCTTGAAACAAAGAAAAACTATTCTTGATATAAATACATTTCCCTGAGCATAATGTTAGATCCATGCCCCCCAACTTCATTTCGTACACTAACTCTTCTTCTGGATGTAAACAGACTGCTAGTTACAGATAGAAATATGTTCACTAGGAAGGAAGGAGGATGACCATGTAATATCAGCGGATGAAATGAAGGTGACATGAAAAAGAACTGTGTTCACAGGTTTGTTTAATTTTAATGTGAGCTTTCAACATAGAAGAAACTATGCTCGTGGTGACCTGTTTCATTTTTTAACAAGCTTGACCTAGTAAAAGAACTATGTTCATAGAACCTTGTTTCATTTTGTAATGAGCTTGACATAAGAAAAGGAAATTTGGTCATGGAACTATTTACCTTGATCATGGTTTCCAAGAGATTCTCATCATATGGAAGAACAATGCTCCGAAAGGAATACATATCAAGGGATCCAATAGGGTTAGGAAGATCAAGTTTCAATTCTACCAGTAAACAATTTACCATATTACCTACTAGATATAGGTTAAAATAAGTCGAGAAAACAGTGAGAGACTCTTCTTCGTCAGTAGGTGTAGGCATGGAACAGGTTGCTACGTGATTAACATATGGAAAGGGGGGTACTACTTGCATAATAATGTTTAATGAAGTTGGATGGTTGGAAGTCAAATCAAGACAAACGAATGAAAGTTGATCAACAGTCACATTTTTTCCATCATGCGTAAAAGAGATCACTCGAAAGAGTGTGGACATGATAGCATTCATGGCAACAAAATAGTCTCACCCAAGGAGAAAATTTAAATCCAAAGGGCCTTTGACTACCATAACATCAATACAAACAATTTTGCCTTCTAAGGTAATAGGAAACTAAGGAAGGATCCCTAAATATTCACTGGCTCTTTTGTTAAAATCCAAAAAATTCTAAGTGACAAACCCAAGTTGAGGGGAACCTAAAGCTTTCCAAGTATTCGAGGATAGAATGCTAACCAAAGCACCTTCATATATAGAAATGTGATATATGTTATTATCCCTAACCTTCACCATGATTTGGAAGGGAATTTAAGAAGGGATAGGAGGCTTTGTTAATTGATTCCAATCAAAGGAAATGACCTCATTACTTGGAGGGGTTTCCGTGAGAACAGGAGAGATGTCCCCTTGTTCAGTGGGATTAAAAAAAAGAACCTGGGCGGTATTAACTTCACTCTCTAAGGGGAGAGTACAATTGACTAGAGATGAAATCAGTCTAGCCACTTTCTCAACCAATGGTTGGTTGGAAAATGACTCATGGGATTCACGTTTAGGGAGAGCAAGATTGGATGAAGATGGAATCAGATCAATCACTTCATAAACTAATGGAGGATTGGGGGAAAACTGATGATAACCATTTGGAATTTGTTGTTGAGAAACAGTAAGGTTTTCCAACAATTTTTACGCCTCATCGATATGAGGGAAATTTTTATTTTGATGACTCCCTTCACATAACCTACAGGGAAACCTAAATTCGCCCTTTTCCCAGGAACCTTATTGTTACTAGTTGATGGTATTCACCAACATTATTTCCCTAGTCAAATGACAAGGGTTGATGTGAGCATGTGGACCACACTTATAATACTCGAGGAATACCAGAGCAATCTCTAAGAAGGTGGTCACCCTTGTAAATATTGCAAGGGAATTTAATTTTATGAGGCTTGTTGGAAGGTTTTTCGACATTCCTAGAGTCATAAAAATGGTTTCTTGGTTGCCCCCTTGATTATTTTTCTTCTTCATTTTCCTTCTCTTCTTCTTCCTAGCCTCCTAGTTACTAGCATCAATAATTTCACCAAGCAAAGAAGAAGAAAGGGGAGAAGAGACAATGAGTGAAGAAGGAAAAGGGTCAACTTGAGATTGGTGTTGTTGAGGAGGGCTTGCTTGTGAATCATTTTTTATATTCAGAACCAAGGGGGTTGAAAACAACCATACCCGTAAAACTATTGTGAATCCGAGAAGTGACAACGTATCCATGTGAGGAGGACCAATATTTCCAAAAGAAGGAAAATGACCAAGATTCCCATTATATGGGTTTCCTTGAATGGCAGACTCCGAAACTATTGTCATCAGACTCAACCTAAGGTCTACAAAGGAGTAAAAAGTGAGAATTCAATCAAAGAAATAGTGACAGTGAAAAGGGTCACTAGGTATGAAGGGTTTACCAGCTTGTTTTGAACTACAATATACTATTAATTACGTTCAATAAATATCCCCGAATGATATGTTCAGTGTATCACAACAACAAGGCAGTCGACTCATTTACCTATGGCAGGTTTGCAACCTAATTGGGATTTCAAAAATATACCCGCAGGTATGTGGAAGTGTAGTCTATAGTAGTGTTGTCTAATGTGTAACCGTATGATGGGGGTGTTCCAATATACTCATTGTATCTGGATCATAATCCATATACCAAAAGGTACATGGAAGAACATTCCAGTATACTTCGATGTACCTGGAAAACCAACGATCCCTGGAATGTAACGCTAAAAAATAATGACATCTCCTACGCTTAGAGACGTTGAAACATGTCTTCTAGTCTAGACCAACTAATTTGTTTTTAATGTTTCAAATTCTCCTTAGGTTAATTGATAAATTTTAATGTTGATCTTGATTAAGGTTTCGGTTTCAAGGATTGAAACGAATTCACCTAAACTCCTAAAATGAAACTAGCATGAGAAAGAACTAGTTTCATTTGATGAATATATAACTAAAGAAGGAAAGAAATTTCAAACAATGATGTTGAAAACAAAAAATTCCAAACAATATCCTAAATTTTATTATTCTAATTCAAAAATTCAAATCCCTAATGCACGAGAAAATGAAACTTTTTTACTTTTTTTTTCAATTTTCAATGTAATGAAAAATAATAAAAAATGTGACTAGATTATTGAATCAGAAAAAATCCAAACATATTGAAACCAAAACATGCAAACTCCTTTAATAAAACAATAACCAAGTCAAATGATAAAAACTCTAATTGAAAAGAAGAAGCAAACTCTTATCAAAATGAAATCACATTTAATTACACACAAGTTGTTGGCTTTATAGAGACCTTGGATAGACCATATACTCGGGAAGACACTACAAAAAAAAAACAAAATTCAGAGAAAGATAGAAGAAATGAATTTTTTTCATCTTTCAAGGATCATCATAAGTATTGTAAGTCACTAATGTGATGTAATGCACCTTCTAAATAGACAAGTGATTTGGGTCGCTCTGTCTCAGAAGAAAAAGTGTGGTGCGGAAAATTTTCTTAAAACTCGCAAAACAAACCCTAACCAAGCTCTAAATTGAGTTTTCCTAAGTCCAATAATAGTTTGAACAAGAAAAATAGAGTCTATTTAATAGGTCTTAAAGGGCTAGGCAAAGAAAACCACTAAAGAACATCTTGCTCCCCAATGGAGTCACCAAGTTTTTTTTTCGATAAATTCCTTTTGCAGACAGAAGAAATCTCCCTAGACCTAGTGGCTTAGTATAGAAACAACCAAGACAAAACTGCAATGCTTTTCCTTAGAAATGTCTGAAATATGTATGGAAAACCTACTTGGAATCCGATGCAGGATTCCTTCTTCTCCTTACTTGTTAGCTCCAGTTCTAACTCCAATTTATAAAAGTGGAACCTCCAAATCATCCAAAATAAGAAAGATAAAAAATATATAAAAGATAACATATATAAATAAATCTAAATAGAAAGTCAAGGATTCATGTTCTAGATATGCATAAATGAGACATGATGTGTAGGAGAAACAAAGCACTTCTGTAATAATAATGGTAGGAAAATATTACAACACTTGTAGGCCTTTACTTTGTGAATCTCTCCCAACTATATTTTCCTTCCTTTGCTGCAATAGTAAGCCTTCAATCACACCTCAAACACATGCATGGATTATAGACCTCTAGACACAAATGTGCAGCATAAAGGTGTAATTTAGAGTCTCCAAACTCCAACCAGGACTCTATGGAAGGTGTTGGATTTATAAGGTAAATGAGATGGTTTTGGATTTACCATTCTATGGATTAGATCCACTTTAGAGGGAAGTAATTTCTAGGAGATAAGAGATAAGAACTCAAAGTAGGAGTTCAAGATTTGATCCAACAGTAAATAATTTAATCCATTATTGAAGCTTCTAGAGGGAGAAACTTTGAAATTAATTTTTTTATTTTTACTCATTTCAAACTATCAACACATTTTTTGTGAAAGCAACCAGTGATGACCAACACAAGTTGCATGTGTGAAAACTGCACCGTCGCAAGTTATATTAAGGAAACAACAATGATCCACAAAATTAGGGTTTTAGCCAATGTAATCCAGGATTCTTGTAAAATTTGAAAATGGAATGCTTTTATCTCTTTAGGGGATGATTAAAAAGTGTAAATAGATGATGATAGATCCAGGTTTAGGGACATTTGTTTGAATGTGACAAAATGAACTGTAACAATTTGCATCTAGGGTTAATTAATTTTCTATGCCAGCAATAATATCATAACATAACAGGTGAAAAAATCCTAATATGCCCTAAAGGTATACATAAATTCTCTGAAAACATTCAATAACAACATCAACCATAACCAAATTTAAAGCTTCACATCACCCAACTTGTCAATTTATGTAATGTCTCTCACTTTCACTTTATTCAATAATAGAAAAGGGTGTCTGTTATTTGAATTTTTTAGTGCTAATGGAAGATGTAAGCTTCTTTGAAGTTTCATATTGTGACTCAGTCGGAACATTTTTCCAAAGTCCATTGTTTGTGTTTTTTTCTCTTTATATGTGAAACCAAGACAATGGTAGCTAATCATGGCTCTAATATAGAATATTTTTGACATCAATGATGACATCACCAATACTACCCCCCTTCAACATTGATAGAAACACTAATCATTGCTTCTTCATTGCTTAGTTTTTATAGTTTGGTCCTACTCCTTTGGACCTAAGAATTATCTCTCCTTATTGCTCCCAATATACACACCATTTGGAATTTTTGCATATTACCTCCCCCCATTACATCATTGGCAAGGGATTTGTTTCTAAGAATAATTAATTTAGCCTAAAAATAAACAAGCCTGCAAAATTTGAGTGACAAATCATTATGCCTCTTTTTATTCTAAGACATCATAAGATTCAGATGCGTTAACACCTTTTTTTATTTCCTTTCATTGTTCATTTGTAGCACACAATTCTCCCACAACCATAACTTTCATGTCACAATGTAATGATGTCGCTTGCAGTTTATCATTCCATGCTCAGTCCCAAAATGTTTATGCCTTTGTTATTTATTTATGTTGTTATCCTTGTCCTTTTCGAAAGTAATACTCATTTCTACCTCTTAGTTTTCCCAGCATTTTGACTTTTTCCATTGATTACTTGTTTAGGAGATTGGGAAATATTTACAGTTTCTTGAAGAGAAGCATCAACTAGATCTATTGTGGCTTCAACATATGCATAAATTTCAAAACTCTTGCTCTCTTCAACATAAGCTTCACCCACCAACTCCTTTTTCGCCCTTTAGCACTTTGCGAGTGACCATATCTTTTGACAAAAGGCTTTGCATTTTTTTCAGAATAGAAGCATTAACTTGTTGACCCCTTAAGGTTCCTTGAGCATACATTATTTTATCACCCTTCTTCCTGTGCTCTATTGTAACAACTTCTCAGCAGAAGACACTTGTCAACAATAACTTACTTTTTATTTTATTCCTCTTCTTCTTTGTCACTATCATTAACCAAATCTATTATGATTGGTGATCTTCTTGGTTTCTTATTCCCATTTTTGGAACTGAGTTTGGTCATATTTTCTTCATCTCCATCCGAGACAAGAAATTTTGGCAGCAACAGAACGATTGTCCAATTCATGAGTGACCTCACAATCCCTAGTCCTAAAGTATTTCTTACAAGGTAATGTCACTTTAGCCTCGCTATTTCTTCAGCGACACCACTAACATTGAGTTCAAACAATTTCACTAATTCAGCATTATTTCTAGGATTCCTTATATTTCTTCTTCCACTTTGTAGGGAAAGGCCATTTTGCAAGCTTTTCTCTATTTCAACAGGCTCTACAACTTTTTCTTTGAACAACTTCGTTCAACGAAGTTTTTTTCTTTTTATTATTATTATTACCCACCTTTTGTTCCTTATATGTAGGACGAGTATTCTCTTGTTTTTGTAGTGCCTTGAGCTTCACAAAGAAAGCATGGTATGTGATTACTTGTTGAATCTTACCTTTACTTAGAATTTGATATGAGGTGGGTATGTTGGAACCATAAATATTTCTATAATTACGGTGTATGCTTTGGAAGGTTAAGGATTCATATATGGGTTAAGGGCATACACCGTAGAAAATTTTACTTGTATCTGAGGCCAGATGGTTCTTGGATGAACCATGTATATGGGTTTGATATATTTTCAACTCCTCAACGCAAATTACATTTAGATATGCAGAGGGGGTGGACGTGGGTAAAACTAGAGAACGTGTTTAGTGATCCGAGCACCCACCTAGTCATTTCTCATGTACACCAGGAAGTACATCAAATGTCGACGGTCCTAGATTTCTAAGGGAAATCATAGTAGGGCCGAATGTTGAGTCATCTTGCGGATGTATCTGGTAGTCCAAGAAATCTGGTTGATCGAGGGTTTTTCACTTTAGATACAATTCATATTTCCTCATGAGTGGAGGATGTATCCAATATGAAATACATCTAATGGTGGAGGCATGGTTCATGTAAGAGAAGTATCAGATAGGATTGAGACCAGGTTCCTAATTGAGCCTGCATGTGATTCGGGGGTCTGGGGAACCAAGGGTGTGCCAATATGGTTTATTTGTGTGCACCTAGGTTACCCTTAGGATAAGATATAAGGAAAAATTGTAATATACAATGGGGTTTTCCCTGGTGGGACCCACAAACCTAAGTCTACATGGAAAGTTCCAATAGGTTAAGACAATTTTGTACATGGATGTCATGTAGGAGCCATGAAAGATATGCGACTATCAGGGATATCATTGCAGGTTCATGTGGGTCACATATGGGTGCCACATGGTGGTACCTTACTAATGTGGAGAAATTTAGTTGGTCAATCTTCAAACGAGCATAAATTTTGATCTAGGATTCATATTTAGATAAATTTTATAGGACCAGAAAGCTTCGACGAGTTGAGCGTGATGGTGAGATTAGAAATTAATTCTACAAACTTTTTAGAGGAAGTATTTTTGTAACCCCATCTTCATAATAGACCTTGGAGGTCAGGTTAAATTATAAAGAAATACCTCCCACGGACTGAGAAGGTACAAGGGGGTTGGAGGGAGTGTTATAAAGCACAAGCTTCTTGCTAGAATGCACACTAGAGGGAGGGCCACCACCTACATCGAAATTTTAAGAAGCAATTAGAACCATAGATAACATGAATATGATAATTGGAAAATGTGAAAATTTGACATAATTCTTAAATATATTTTTAATTGGGTAAAAAATAAAACGAATTTAAACAACTATTAATTTTAAAAAATAGCTAGTGGTGTTAAGATTATGGGTGCTATTTTATAGGCATATTGGTGATTAAATAAGAAATAAATATTAAATTTTTCCACGGGGTCTTGGATAGACAGTGATTGGGTGTGTTGTTAAGGCACTCATAGATGTTCTATATTTAGCTCAATTGCATGCCCTATTGGGGTGTTATTATTGGACATGACCATGATGTAGCTTCACCATTGTCGAACTTACAAAAAAAAGTTTTTTTTTTGTAAGCTATATCATATTAATTTGATTATCTAAAAGTATATCACACTACATATCATATGCCTTTGGCTAGTCAGCCACATGAGAAACCCAACCAATCACAAAGAAATAAGTTGTCTATACATATTGTTTGGACTAGATTCTAAGTTAATACATTACCAATGTATCACAAAAAACTATAAAGTATCTAAGCTACATATCCCTATGATAATTGATAGGCCCTAGTAAGTCATCATAAAAAATGTAGATATATTCATTATAAAATAATATATGTCATGGAGATGGTTGCCAATTATTATATGAGATCTTGCACATGTTGCAACTGAGTGGTCTAGGGAAAGAGAAGAAGAGGTTGACAATATGTCCTTGATTTCCTTTAGTTGGAACCATACCTCATCCAATTGGATAAAAATATTCTCTCTTGCTTCATCCCTATCTTAAAGAATATTTCCTATCATTGTTTTGGTATTGCCAATATATTTAAGCAAATTTCCAATATTTGGTGTCTCTAGACCATGAGTTGTCTACATCGGATGCCCAATTTCTAGTTTCATCATTAACATCCTAGTCGTGCATCACCCTACGATCAAGCTGGATTTCATCCTCAGCACCAGATATATGCTCGCGTATATTGAAAGGTGTTTGTACGTATATATATTAGCATCCTCTTACATTGCCTCTATAATTCTCAAATCATAAGGCCCTCTTCATCCTCAAACACCTTTTCTTTGACTACCATACTCACTGTGACCACCCTTTCTCTTTTCCATGACTTCTAGACATAAGATTAAGAAAAAGTAGGGGGATGGAATAAAAAAGGATAACGTTGAGTCTATATAGTTCAGCATTGTTAGGTAAAGGAGAAAATAGAAAAGCAATGACATTGAGAGTAGCAAATAGATATGGGACATCGTAATAAGGGACATAAATAGACGTGGAATCATTAGTAATTTTGAAAAAACAAAGAGATTTTTTTAGGAGCAGATCTATAACCCAAGGAACTAATTAGGTCCTTATAGGAACCTCTTTCCTATGGAAAAATATACCATTAATAATAAGCATGAGCTTATTGAGCAGAAAAAAATGTTTCACATACTTATTAACTAAACTTCCCAATTACTTATAGATGCAGCATGAAAAATAGAGAGCACACTAAGTCTTATGCAGTTGGAGAGAAAGCCAAGGGGTTAAACATACCTATAAAACCACAATAAAACCCATATAGTTAGAGTAACAATCCTATACAATCGTTGATTCTTGATAATCATGATGGATTTAGAACCCATAATGACATCGTTAAGCAATATTTGTTCCACTAGAAAATCGATGCAACGAGGATATGTTATGCAGTGTAGTTTTTCGAAACATGAGATCTTGTTCACCTCCATTTGCATAGACATTATTAATATTAACCTCATTTGTTTCCACCCTTCCATATATGTGCTTCTATTACATATGTAAATCCCCATCTATCCTGACCATTTCATGCAATGGATGGGCATTGCAATTGAGGCGTTCATGGGGTATTGATCCCATCACAGTCACCTTGCTCGGGGAACCCAGGTCTCGATCAACTATTAATTAGAAATTTTGCATTATGGAGTCATTATTTGAAGGATCCCAAGGAATATCTATATGTATTTTTGTATCCATGGATCCACCATAATCTAATTTATTTGCAACCTTATTATTTGAATGCTTAATATGAGAAGAAATGAGAGCATAGTTTTGGGGTAAGATGAGAGAAACTCACTCCAACCTAACTCCAAACTCCAACATTAGGAAACCTTGATCAGAGGAGATCCTTGTTGAAGCCTCTTAATGGCAAGGATGATAACTTAAGATTTTCCTTCCATTATTATTTTAAGAAACACTTTCTTTTGGCTATTAATGGGCCCTAATCCAAAGCATATGGCTCCATTGCATTGTTGTTAACTCCAATACCTCCTGCATAAATTTGAAAGAGTAAGCTAAAGTGATACCTAGACGCCCCCACCCTATACCTATCAGGCCTTAGGTTTCCCTCAAATGCACCATCAAATTCAGACTTCGTAAAATTTGAATGAGGAGGTAACAAATTGTTTAAGATGCAAATGGAGGATGAAGGGATGGGTTTTGAAACTTGGGATTGCTTGGAGCATAGATAAAATTACATTAAAATTTCCATATTTTATTGCTTCCTTACTAGTGTTTAGTTGAGTAAGGTTCTTTAACAATAGTGTCTTAAATGTCTCTTAGATTTATTTTTCATGTATGGTCAACTTTTATAAGTTTTAATTAAAGTATCCTCATATTCATTTTTTTCTAGGTTTCCTCGAGAATGGAACCTAGAAGAAGCTACCATGATTTTTTGAATGATGGGATCATTTCCTAACTTGGTGAAGATTGTTCTATTATGAGGGTTATGTTGTTCTTTTGTTTTTCAAATTTGTAAAAAAATATGGCATCTTTGTCCTAAAAGGATCAAATGAAGTGACATCCATTGAAGAGATGCTTCATTGTTTCTCCCTAGATCTGACATAGGTGGCAGTAAGAAGGCTCGATGAAACCTCTTTTGAGTAGATTACCCCAAGTTAAGAATATATTGTGAGAAATTAACCATATCAAGGTGTATATTTTTAGCCATATCTTTTGCCTACGAATATTTCCCTATATTTCCTAAACTGGGAGATTTTGACTTCTTATAGCATTATAATAGGATTCTTTAATGTTGAATTTGTTGGCAGGCTTGTAGCCCCATCTTAGCTTATCTAGCTCCTTGCTTATATGAATTTTTCTAGATTGGAGAGTTGTTCAAAAGTTATCTAGGTTTCATGATTTTGGGTGAATTCACCATTATATTGGAGGAAGCCATGATCACCATTGCCCATTATTGTTGTGGGGGTCCCAATAATGAATTTATTTATTTTTTCCTAAATCTTTCATTAACTATTTGGTGGCTACAAGTTCTAGATGCCAAGTCCATTTTGGGAACTACTACTAAGAATCTTCACAAAAGAAATATTTTTTCCATTGTATTTTTCCCATAAACTACATTACTGTATTAAATCCTTGTGTTGACCAGTTATGTTCCATATTGTTAATTCAATGTGTACATTGCATATTCTAATTAAATCTAGCTCATTATGATTGTGGATATATTTATTTTTCCATAGTCTTCCCTATATTATTTTAACCCATTGAATACATCTCCACCAAATTTTGGTTTCTAGCACAAAGTTCAATTTCTCTAAGTCTCTTAATCCTAAACCATTATCATTCTTCGGGAGACATGCCTTTCCCAGGAGGCCAAGGCCCACTTTTTTATTTTCTCTAGAACCCCTCATAGATTATTTGTATATCACAAATTTCCTTGAGAAAAAATTTGGTTGTTGCTAGGGTAGAAAATAGATAAATAAGCATGACTCAAAAAACTGATTTGATGAGCACCAAATGCCCTACTAGTTAAGAGCTAAAAAGGACCAGTTTCAAGTATTTTCTCCATTTTGTTGAGAAGGTCTTCCCAGGAAAATTGTCTTAACATATTTTCTACCAAAGGAGCTCTTATATTTTGAGAGCAAGGTGCTAGACTAGAAGCATATAATTTTGAAAATATTTACTTGAACAACCAGAGGTGCATTAAAGAAGAAGATCTAATATTTACCTTGATCAATAGTGGTTCCATAGGATTCCATGGATTCCAAAAGTATTTGTCTTATTTATTTTTCTTCTATTGTCGTTGGAGTTGGCATTAGCATTGTGTCATCTTCAAATTGATGATGTGAGGTAGCATTATTTTCTCAATGCATATACAACCATTTTAATCCACCTTCAAAGGTTATTTATTTAATATGCTAACTTAATATTTTAGGCATTAATATAATTATAAAAGGAGAATGAAATTTGCCTTGTCTTATACCATAAGAGGGTGAAAGTGCTAGAAGGGAAGCCATTTATCAAAATGGAAAAGAAGGTCGTTGATATTATAGCCATGATCCATTGTATCCAAGGTCTTGAGAAGCTGAAAACAACCAAGATTTGGTTGATGTACTAGCTAAGTTTGTCACATGCATTTGACATGTCTAGTTTTTTTAACATGTCTACTTTCTTTGAAGATTTAAAAGAGTGAATAATTTCATGTGTCAGTATAATTCCATTTGAGATTTGTCTTCCTTCGACATAGCTTGTTTTCTCTTTAGAAATGATATGTGGAAGAAGATATTTTAGTTTCTCGACAATTAAATTTCTGATCATTTTGAAAATGACATTGCATAGAGATATAGGTTTGAAAATATTAGGATATTCCACTTAATATTCCTTCAGAATGAGAGTAAGGAAGGTATAATTAAGAGCTAAATGTATTTGCATTTAACACCTATAGTCTTTAACTGCATACTAGATGTCATTTTTAATCAATTGCCAATAAACATGGAAAATGTTTGCAGTGAAGCCATTAGGACCTTAGGCCTTGTATTTTGAAATTTTTGTAATAGCCTATTCTACTTTCTTAATGGATTCCTTCAATAATCCTTCATTTTTCTCATTTTTTACCACTTGCTGAATATGATGAGTGATTTTTTGAAGGCCTCTCGCTTGTCAATTTGAGTTTCCCTTAGCATAGAGCTAAAGCCTTAAATTAACTCTTCCTCCATTTCTTTCTATTTAATTAGCTTATGTTTATGTTCATCACTTAAGAGAGCATTTCAATTTTGTTGTGTGTGTTTGATAATTGACTTGTTAAATAATTTGGTAGCCTTTTGAATTTGGTAGATTCTTGATTTCCACCTCCACAATATTTCCTCCTACTTATTCCTTTTTACCAGTTGTGCTTACTGTTAGTGTCAGTATTTGCATCCTGCCATTAGTGATCAACTCCTCTTTTCATATCATTTTAGGAGTCCTACTTAGAAAATTTTATTCATTCCATTAGGTCATGCAAAAATTTACTCACTAATGGTAGCCATAAGTTAAAAAAAAAAAAAAAAAAAAAAAAAAAAAATCACTTTTTCTAAATTTCCATTACTTGTTGGCTCAATTTCATAACTTGCTAATTGTACATCATCCATAAAGCTAATGTCATCATTAAAACTACTCTTTCAAAGTCTCATTAGGTCTTTAGGGTTTTTTTCAAGGTTTCATTAGGTTTCTAGGGTTTTTTCCAAGGTCCAATAAACACACCATTTCCATTGCATAAAGCCAGAAAAGTAAGAGAGTGAACAAAATGGCATCTCTTTACCATGTAAAGATGATTTTCAAAGATGTAATTCTGATTCCAAAGTTGTGATTTTCATCCTAGAATGTAATTTTTATTCCAAAAAGATGTAATTTTTATTTTTATTTTGTAATTTTATGTCATTTGATATGTAATAAGTACGAGGTTCCCAAGCTACCAACTCAGAGTTCCACATGCCAAAAATGCAAATATCAAAGTGAAAATATTTCCTAGTCCATCAAAATGATCAATTGTCAAAAGGAAAGAAGTCAAAATGAAAGGAATAGTTTCAAAGGTTTAAAGTGAAAGCAAGAAGGAAAAGTGGGTTCCAAAGCTCAAAAAATCCAATCCATCAAGCATAAAGCCCATTCAAAGATCAAAAGACATTCATTTTCTCTCTATGTTATCAATCCATCACTCATATAGCTAAAAAAATTGAAATTGAAAGGTGAAAGGTCGAAATTCTTGGAGGCGTTGCTCACCTGGAACAAGGCGTTGCACATAGAGCCAAGGCATTGCGCATAGAGCAAAGGCATTGCGCACCTGGCAGATTTCACTTGCAAGCTTCCAAATTTTGTATAGGTCCTCCAAACCTTCAGCAAATAATTTCTCCACTTCCTAGCAAGTATGTAAGACATCATTATGCCATCCTTGCATTTTATAAGTGCAAATTTCATGGTGTCAAAATTCTCATGAGAAATCTCTAGTTTTTTTTCAAGATAGAAACCCTAGTTTCACTTCCTAATCCAAAATTTGATCCTTGAAAACCCCTTTTACCCTTCCCACATCACAATAAATCCTATCTATACCCCTATATCATTAAATCACTATCCCAAAACCTTTTATCCCCTAAACACTAAGATCTAGGTATTTCAAAATTCCTAGGCTCCCAAATCCACATACCTGTTGTTAGCTCACTAAGATGTCTATTTAAAAACAATCGTAATGCCTACATTAATCATCAAACCAAGGTAAGTCTTTTTATTTCAAGAGTTTTCAACATAGTCTATGCAAGTGAAACAAGAGGTTATTAAATCGAAATCGTTGCAAAAGTAAAATCTAATTCTTGAAGTTCAATCAAAGCAATAAAATCAATCATTAAATAACTTCAACCAATTAGCTCAACTTAATTCTAATTTTTTCTATTAAAGAATATGGAAATGAAAACTTAAAGGAATTCACAATAAACTAGAATTACAGACTAGCATATACATCAATCTATTAACATCTAAATCAATCTATTAATCAGGCAGGGAAAAATGTTGTAACCGAACATAAAGTAACACAGTCACATTCTACAATTGAAATTCTCAATGGATGATCAACCAACAAGCTTACTCAGAATGAACATCAATCTAATTATTAAAATAACTTGTAGGAAATAACATTCACGAGGAAAATGAAAGCACTTAAGACTTTGAATCAATAAGTTTAAAACCACTAAATGCTGATGAAATTTGAATCAATTATGAATTATATAAAACAAAGAAATGATTAATTATAAAACAGGGAAATGAGAATATATTAAAAGACAGTAGTAGAAATCCCAGTGACTCGGCCCAGAGTCTCCAGAGTCTCTCCCAGGTGATCTTAAGAATACGATTATAGAAAAACCAATTTCTCTTTGATTAAATTTAATAGTCAGGGTACAACATCACTTGGTGCAAAAGATTCTATTATGATGAAATTTAAATAAAATATAATTATAACATACAGATTACCCACCTCCGTTCTATTCCATCTATTGATCTTTTATATCTTTACATAGAAACAGAACAGATAATAGTGAATCCTCAAGATCAGGATATCCTGAGGATTTCACTGTTGTCTAACAATTTGCGCTATAGAATGAGTGATTCCCTCCTTGATTTTATTTGGCTTATATAAACATAAATGATACCATTTTCCTTTTCCTATCCGGTGTTGTTCAATCATTTGAACAATGGTTAATCAGTTTAGATTCCCTTCACCTAAAAACAACGGAAGTTAGCATTTTCCCCTCATAATTACATAAGTTATTGATAATTAGTTTTACCCTTTTTTTATAATGAATTATTCTAGATTTACTCCCAAAATGAAGGTAAACATATGAAAGTTAATAATAAATTAAGTTAATCATGAGGGTAAAACGTACCTTTTTTGTGACCTAACATACTCCATAGCTTAACTTATTGCATTTCCTCATGCAATGAGATGATTGAGGAGTAACAATGTCAAAGAATAAGATGGGTAGACTTCCTCTTGATACAGTTTGAAACCATGTTTCTGTTTAAATCTTGCAAAAGCCTATTTTTCATGACCCTCTGGAAGATCATAATTATGGTGGTAGCCTTCAGGAGGGTACCATATGATATGAAACCTGTAGTGGCACCCTATCCATGTAGTACCCATGCATAAAATGATTTTACTGTATGTGAAAAAACGAAAAATAACTATTTTGAAGTTTATATAATTAAAAGGCTCTCGATTCTTAACACTGTTGGTGGATGCCCGCCATCTTTGCCTAGTTTCTAACAAGGCATCTTCTCTGATCTCCTGAAAGTATTCTCTCCCAGCTTGTACAATATCCTTGTGGAGTGGTCCCAATTTGGCTATAACCCCTTCCTGTTTCATAAATATTTTATGTTGAGTGAAGAGATGCCAAGGTTTAGTGGATTACCCTCTCACCCAAAGATCTAGACCATGTTCTCTTTTCTGAAAAACGTTATAAGATTTAGCCCACTTGATTTTATTACCAACAAAAGAGATGAATTCTTGAAACTTGATGTCTCCTATAAAGGGACTTGGATTACTATCTCTTTCATCCTCCAAAAATAAGTTGTGTAGATATAGTTCACACCAAAGGCGTTGAACTTTCTCATATTGTTCCCCACAACACTGAACACATTCTGTAGTAGTATTAAAATTAGTGGGTTTCCTTTCTCTAATGGCCTTTACTTTTAATAACAGATATATTTTTAATAATAATAGAGAATAATTAGTAGCAGGTGATCTAGAATACATGACATCTGAGTAAATTGAGAAAATAGTGTTTCTTTGCTTTGTGGCTTCTTCAAGATGAGCTTGTGCTTTATTTACTTTCTCCTTTTCACTTCTGAGGATGAAAAAAGTCTCATATTCAGCTGCATTAAGTTTCTTGAGTTTTTCCAGTAGCTCCCGATGTACCTGTAGTGGTACCACTTCCTTCTTATAGTTAGCCAATTCTTGTTGGGTCTACGTCAATGTGTCTTGGACACTTGAAATAGCGGCTTCTTTTACCAAAGGAGTATAAAATGGTGTTTCATCTCTCTGAGTTTCCTCTGTGTGCATCTAGAATTTTGGCTAAGTTACCATTGTCTGTGTTTTTAATTTTGTTTGGGTTTCAGCAGTGTGTGTCTCTACTTCTGTCTGAGTCTCAACAATGTCTATTTCTTTCTAAGGCTTCCAAGCCTTATCTACTTCTTTTAACGATTCCCTTAATTTCTTGACTGTTATTTTCATCATTTTGTACTTCTGCAATTTCCTCAGCTTGGCCCTTGCTAACTTACTTTTATTCATAGGGCTTCTAGTAGAAGAGGGCATAGTACCCTTTTAGGCACAGGCGGACCTGTACCATTTTCTAAGCCATAATCTAGTAAAACAGTATTTCTGTCAGGCACTGAAGGGGTTGTGCCTATATCAGTATTTTGATCCAATGGGATGGCATTTTGTTCATGAACCATGGGAATTGTGCCTATATCAATACTCTTTATAATGGGATGGAGTCACTTGACTGTTTTTCAAAATCAGGAGTTCTTTATCCAAAGTTTTTTCCTCCACATATTTACCACCACAGAGTGTTGAATCCCTTGAATTTTGTATTTCCTCCTTAGATGGTAAAATCTCAGTGTGACCAAAACTACCATAAGAAGCAGTCTGGTGTAAGGGATCACTCAATCCCTTAGAATTCCCGGAGGGGTTTCTTTCTCCATGAAATGCACTCATACTTTCTAGCACTCTGGCCATTTCCTCTTCATATCATTGTAGAATTCACTCTTCTATGTTTAAAGGAGGTGAATGAGATGGTCCTGCATCGTCGATCAAGGTTGAAGTGTTTTTTCATGAACTCAATCGCTTAGAGTGTCTTCGTTTCACTGAACCTGAGGTCAAGGGATGGTTCCTTTTTCCTTTGGCTTTCCTTGAAATTAATATTTCCCTTCTTGGCTAGTTAATTTCTCTATTTTTTAGGTTTTCTTCTAATGGGGTTTGGACAGGGTTTACAAATTTTTCCTAAGTTAAATGATGCTCATTTAATCCATGAGTGATAAACAAATTTATTATACCATGATGGCTGATAAATCTATGCATACTTTTAGCTCTCGTAACCCTACTAGATATGTCATGCAACAAAGAATTCAAGAAAAATGGAAAATTAACTGAAATTTTCTTCTTCAGTATGCCTAGAAGTTGGATTTTTTGGGGTTTTACCACATCTTGGCAACCGTCTCATGTAATATACTTTAGAACGATGATTTATAGTTCTTTCCATGGTTCCTTCAAAGTCTCAGGGTGAATCCCCTTTCCCTTGTGTACCAAATCCTTGTCTCGATATTGGAATACTGCAACTGCTTCATGTAGCAGAATGTCCTTGTCAGTCCACTTTGTTACTTATGTCGGAAGTCCAGAAACCTCAGCTATTACAGTTTCTGATACTGTTATGTCTCTGCCTTTCACATTTGTGTGTCCATTCTGCAAGTTCTGCAGGAATTCTAATGTTATCTTAGTGTGGAATCCCTGCGATTTTTCCAAATATGAGAGCCACCCAGCATTCTGCAGTATAGCATGAGCATGTTCCGTAATATTGAGTATTGTAGGCTCGTTTCAGACAAATATTCCACCCATTACTATTGTGTCTTATAGGCTGAATTTTACTTCTGCATGCACTACTCATGACTACATAAGTTTAGAACATCACAAATACTACATGCAAATACTTTGAAACTGTTAAAAAGGGTGTAAATGCAATTATATTTGTTTGTCAAATCGATAGATTTTGATTATTAGTTCGCATGCTTTCTCATCATGTATACCTATGTACACCTTTTCCTCCTCCAATGAGAGAAGGGCTTCCACGCCCTTAGAGTGCAAAAAAAGAGAAAGAAGTTGGGGATCATTTAATGCATTTAGAATAATAATCAGAGCGACGTACAATGCGGAAGAAATCGATCAAATCAGCTCAAATCATGAGGATGGTGGGGAAATGATTAAAAAAAGGAAAACGGAGAAATAATTATTATGAAAATTATTTTTTCTTTCATGGAAAATTGTGACAGAACATGATATGTAAAGAGTGGTAACAACTGCTATAATTTAAGTGATCAGACATAATTAAGTTAATTCATATGTAGTTTTACCATGCATACTGGTTTTTATAAAGATAACACTATTCACATGATAAATTTTCATTTAGGAATGGGCTAGTAAGAATGAGTGAATATAAAATGATTGGTTGTTCAACATGAAACTCCAATGCCACAAGCAGAGCCACTGCTGCTAGCAGTCGTCCATAGCCTCGATGGGGTTTCTTTCTCACCCAAAATGATCCATAATCCTATATTTAGTGTTTAGATAATTTAAATATTCTCATATAGAGACCACTGTGCTGGCATGGTAACCAGATAATCACAGTGCCATTCACTAGGTTTTAACAAAGTAATCAGGTCGGCTCGTGATGAGACCTCCTCTCCTTCAGGCTTTTCTGGCTAGAAGGTCATTACCCTGGTGTGGTGGCCATAATGGGAATGTTACTTGTTATCTCCTTATGATCATGGTAGGTTGGCTCATGATGGGACCCCCTATCCTCTCTAGAATATTTACATATTATTTTCATATTTGTATATTTTTGAATCATAAATAGAGCGAGGCTCATTAACTCCTTAAGAGTTAGGTATGGTGTGAGGAGTGAAAATAAATGCAAATGATCAAATTTATACACTTATTCCTAAGTCACCCTACCCTAGAATATAAACCATTTATAGTGTAAAAATATAGACCAACATAGTATTAAGATAATGAATTTTTTTCATAATATCTCCGAAGAAAAGATACCCAGCAAGCCATTGCATAGTTTGGATCATATCAATGTCTGGAAACACCCATCAAAGGTAAAAAAAAAAAAATCATAATCTTTATTGATATCACTGTTTTTCTCCTTCTTAGATGCATATTCCTTATCCACAAGATGATTCCCATGACAAAATGTATGAGAAAAAGGCAAAAAAAAACATTCAGACAACTACCTATTACAAAAATGTGGTTGTTCATTTGACCAAACAGCGACTGTTCAGTTGATTGAATAGCAGTTGTTCAATCGATTGAACAGCAAAAACACACAAAAAGAAAATACTTTGTTCTTTTTATCGAACAGCGGCTGTTCATTCGATTGAACAACAGTTTTTCAATCAACTGAACAACAAAAAAGGAAAATCCGTTGTTCATTTGAATGAACAATGGTTGTTCAGACGATTGAACAACAACTGTTCAATCGTTTGAACAACAGTTGTTCAATCATTTGAACAACAAAAACACACAAAAAGAAAATATTATGGTCGTTTGATCGAACAACGGTTGTTCAGTCGATTGAACAACAGTTTTGCAATCCTTTAAACAGCGAAAACACACAAAAAGAAAATCCATTGTCCTTTTGACCGGACAACAGTTGTTCTGTCGATTGAACAGCAGTTGTTCAATCATTTGAACAGCAAAAACACGCAAAATGAAATCTATAGTTCTTTTGACCGAACAGTGGTTGTTCATTCGAATGAACAGCAGTTTTTCAATCATTTGAACACAAAAAACACGCAAAAATAAAATATGTTGTTCTTTTGACCGAACATCGGCTCTTCATTTGATTGAATGGCAGTTGTTCAATTGTTTGAACATAAAACACACAAAAATAAAATTCATTGTTCTTTTGATCGAACAACGGCTGCTCAATCAATTGAACATTAGCTATTCAATCGTTTGAATAGAAAAACATGCAAAAATATAACTTGATGTTCTTTTGACCGAACAACGACTATTAAGTCGATTGAACAACAGATGTTCAATCGTTTGAACAGTGAAAACACGCAAAATGAAATCCGTTGTTCATTTGACCGAACATCGTTTGTTCAGTCGATTGAACAACAGTTGTTCAATCGTATGAACAGCAAAAAGACACAAAAATAAAATCAGTTGTTCAATCAACTGAACAGCAGTTGCTCAGTTAATTGAATAAAGAACCAAAATTTTTCATATTTGTACAGTGATGGAATCACAATCAAATGCAAGTTAATATGTACATTATTTACAAATTTGAAAAAGAAAAAAAAAATATATTTTTATGAAGGTAAAGCTGATGGGTCATTACTCCCTAGAGCTAAAATTTTCATGGCGGAGTCGTCACATACCTTCTAGCAGAAAGACTCCTTTGTGAGTGGTTTATGATAACATGTACCCGATGTCCATTTACACTAAAGGAAGAGCCAGATCCATCTATGGTGGTCAAAGTGAGATTTCCATTGTTATGCACTTCTTGAATTTCATATGGGTCGAACCACCTTGTTTGCAGTTTACCTAGGAAGTCTTGAAATCTAGAGTCGTAGAGGAGTGCCCAATCTCCTTCTTGAAATGTCTTCTTCTTGATAAGGTTTTCATGTCACTTAGCCCATTTCTGTCGAATGATCGTGGTGCGTTGTAAAGCAAGAAAACGGGCTTCATCTAATTCATTCATCTGTTGAAGTCTTTTACTTTGAGCCTCCGTCAAGTCCAACCCCGCTTCTTGCGTTGCTCTAAGAGTCATTTTTCAAATTCGATGGGAAAAAATGGCTCTTTGCCAAAAATCAGTTGGTACGAAGAATATCTAGTATTATTACACCAAGTTGTGTGGTAATACCACAAGGCCTCTGGTATTCTGGTAGCCCAGTCTCGTCGATGTGTCGAGATCGTTTTAGTCAAAATAGATTCAATGACTTTATTGGTACTTTTGACCCGCCTGTTCGCCTGCAGGTGATATGGAGAAGTGATTCTATGCGTGATGTAGCGGTTCCGTAGAGTGGTTGTAATATTATGTCCTACGAATTGCGCCCCCCGGTCTATGATCACTTCCCTCGGTAAACCATATCGCACAAATTTCTCAAAAATAAAATTAATAACCATTCCCTCTGTAGCTCTCAAAAATGCTACTGTTTCGACCCATTTTGTTACATAATCTGTGGAAACCAGTATGTAAGATTTTTGGTTTGAGGGTGGATTTAATGAACCAACAAAATCTATTGCCCACCTTTCAAAAGGTTATATCACCAATTGTGGTTGTAGGGGAATTTCATCAAATTGACCAAGGCGGTCCATTCTTTGGCAATTATCGCAGGCCTGTTGATATTTCTTAGCATCCTTAAAAATAATGGGCCAATAATAGCCCATTTGTAATACTTTGTGCCTGGTTCTATGGTCTGTGAAGTTTCCACCACAAGGTTCATCGTGGCAAGCCCTTAGGATGTCAAAAATTTCATTTTCCCTGAATGCATCTGCATATATGCATATCAGCTCCTGTGTGTAAGAGATACCCACAAATCCAGGAAAAGCGAGTGTTACGTTAGATGATCAGCTTCCTTTCTTTTGTTGTTAAATGTCTGGTCAGTTTTCCTATGGCGAGATAATTTGCCACATCCGCATGCCACGGTGCTTTCACTGCCACAGCAAACAAGTGCTCATCAGGAAAATGGTCCTCCACTGCTAGCGGATCATTTATCTTAGAGACCCGAGATAGAAAGTCTGCGACTGGGTTCTCCCTCCCTAGACGGTCTTTAATAGTGATATCGAATTCCTGTAAAAATTAACAGCCACTGAGTCATTCTCCCATTTGTAATTGGTTTATTAGCTAAGTAACTAATGGCAGAATGATCAGTATACAGAACTACTTGATAGCCAATTATGTAATGTCTAAATTTATTTATGGCATATATGACTGCTAGGAATTCCTTTTCAGATACTATATAATTTAATTCAGCAAGGGTGATATTTTTGTTGATATAATAAATAGCGTAGGGTTTTTTATCTTCTTCTTAACCGAGAACAACTCCAATCGTTGTGTCTGATGCATCTGATGAAATGTGAAATGGTATTTCCCAATTGGGACCACGCAATACTGGTGCAATCGAGACTAATCTCTTTAAATCTGAAAAAGCAGTGTCACACTTATCAGAACATTTAAATTCAATGTTTCCAGTTAAATCATATAAAGGTGCAACAATTTGTGAAAACTTCTTTATGAATCTATGATAATATCATGCATATCTGAGGAAACTACGTACCTCCATCTGAGTACAAGGTGTGGATAGTAATAGAATTAACTCTATCTTTGTCGGATCTACCTGTATTCCAGCCGTGGAGATATAGTGTCCTAGGATTACGCCTTTCGTCATCATCATGTGACACTTTTCGTTACTCAAACATAACCTGGTGGCGATACATTGTTCCAACACTTTTTCCAATGTCTGCAGCGTTTGTTCAAAATCATCCCCATATGGGGTGAAATCATCCATATAAACCTCAAGTCCTTCCTTGATTACATCGGCGAAAATGCTGAGTATGGCCCTCTGAAATGTAGCTAGAGCATTACATAAGCCGAAGGGTAACACTCTATAATCAAACGTACCCCATGGGCAGGTGAACGTGGTTTTGTCCTGATATTCAGGGGCAATTTGAATCTGATTGTAGCCGCTGAAACCATCAAGGAAGGAAAATAATCGTTTGTTTGCCAATGTATCAAGGAATTGATCGATAAATAGAAGAGAGAAGTGGTCCTTCTGTGTGGCGTTGTTCAACTCCCTGTAATCCACATAGATTTACCACTAGCCATTTTTCTTAGTGACAACTACCAGCGGAGAAACCCATTTACTATCTAAAATAGGATAAATAAAGTTTACATCTAGCAACTTCTATAATTCCTCCTTCACGATATCTTTAACGTGTGGGCTTGATATTCGTTGAGTTTGCCTAATGGGGCAAGCATATTTTTCAGTATAAATGTGATGGGTACACAGTTGATGATATATACCCTTCATGTCCGAATAATCCCAAGCAAAAGCCCCCTTGTATTTTTGTAAAACTTTAATGAGCTTTTGTTGTTGGTCACCGTTCAAATTGTCATTGATGTTCAAAATTTTGTCCGGTTCAATTTTAATATGTTTGCTATTATGAACAACAGTTGTGGGTATGTGCTGGTCATCGCTATCCTTTAAAGGATCTCCATGTGCCTCGTTATCAAGAATTGCTTTTAACATTTGGCACTTCACATTTCCTTACGCAGCTAGTTCATTAATAAAATTATGAATTATGTCATCCTCAGTCTAATTTTTGAATTCAAGTGCTTCTGCTATTGTGAGCGGTGAACGGATGTTTTCTTCCAAGTATGCACGTGGGTGTTTGTGAATTTTTACAATGGGAAGACTTGGTTTGGCAGGGGGATATAGAACAATATTTTTTACAATGTCTCCCTTATCAATGGTCATACTGCCTATACGACAGCCTATGTAAGCATCGACTATGGCCAACCAAGGTCGACCCAAAATCAAAGGATGTCCATCCAGTCAACTTTTTGGATTGATGACTAGAAAATCTACCAGGTACTCCCATGAGTCAACAGAAACCATGATTTCTTTTAAAGTTCCTTCTGGTTTGAGAACCGATCGATCAGTGAGTTCCAGCAAGGTGTAGGTTGGTTCTAAAGTGGAAATTGCAAAAGCTTCACAAGTTTATGCAGTGAAAATATTAATGGTTGTGCCTAAGTCGACTAGCGTGTTTGGGAAAGAGTGGCCATAGATTTGGACTGTAACTATAGGACTCCCTAGATCTTCATACCTTATGGGTGTCTCTCAGCCCAATAATAGATCAGAAAAGGTTCCTACGACATGGATGGTTGGCGGAGTTTTTGTTTTCCTCACAGGTTTTTTTTGTACATAGTTCTTTAATTATCTTAGCATAGATAGGGATGGCTTGAAAGACCTGGAGGAGAGGAATTTTAATACAAATATTTTTGAGTTCCCCCAAAAGATCAAAATTTGGATAAAAAATTGGTTTAGGTCTCACTAATCTTTCGGGGAACAAGGGAGAAGAATTAATAAGTTTCCCAGAGTATTCATGTTCACTTGTGCCTTCTTCCTGTCTTATTTTTGTATTGGTTATTGTTGATGGATTAATTTCAATTGGGGGTTCTTATTTGTCTTGTTGCGGATATGTGACTTCCCCGAGCTAGTAATGCGCCCAGATCTCAGCCTAATTTCACTGCATTTTTTTTGCTTGATTTCAAGGTTTGGATTTTCAATAATTTGGATCAACCCCATTGGTATATTTTTGGGATTCGGGTTCAGTTGAGCTGGTAGTTGAGGGCATATCAGAGGTTGAGAATTCGGCGGTACCAGATATGGAGCTGGTAATGTGGGTTGAGGTTGAGGACCCGTTCCCATAGGTGAATTGGTTATTCACAGGGGTTGCTACCATTTTTTAGACCAGTTGGGATTTTGTGAGGTAGAGGCCGACCACTCGGATGAATATGGATTTTTCTACCAAAATTGAGGAGAAAAAAGAAGAATTTGGCCAACTGCTTCCTAGAAAGGATTGGGTTGACCAAGGGGGCATGGAGAATGGTTGGGATCGCCGGGTAGAAAAATCTGATTGATTTTTCCATGTTCTCCCAGGGTTTTGTTGATTAAATTTCGAAGGTGGAAAGAACAAAGATGGTTCTTGTGACATACCTGTAGTTCAGGCTTGCCACTGTCGATTTTGATTCATTAAATATACTGGTTCAGCTTCCTCTTATGCTTCTTTGAAGAGTGATTTCAACCCCGATAGTGACAAGCACTATTTAGTGGCATGGTCTTTGGTAAAAATGGCGCATGTTTGGACCATGTACAAAGGGCATTCTCGATGGTTGTGCTTCTTTCGACAGTATGGGAAAAAGAGAGCCAAGTTTTGTTCTGCTAGTGCTTGTTTCTTCTTGGCCTGCAGGACGTCTAATTATGTCGTAAGGGTACCCAAGATGTCAGTCTTGAAGTCTTCGAAGAGATTGATGATTTATGTTCGTGTTACGCTGCCACCTGAAGTCCTATTATTTATGACAGTTGAATCTCATTTGTTGGTCTCATCCACGTGCTGCCTCTAGAGCACCTAACACATAATGAAATAATATCGTCATAACTTTCCTGATAGATGTCTCCTTTCCCCATTATATTTAATGTTTCTATCCATTCATCTTTCATTCCTTTTATCATTTTTACTTTTAGGACATCTTTAGACAATGCAGTATAAGGGGACCTTTGCAAATTGTATTGGAATCGTTCAACATATTATTCTAATGTCTCGCTATCTTTTGCAGTCATGTTGAATATTTCATCTTTTAATTCTCTAGTCCGGTAGTAATTTTGGTGTTTAGAAAGAAAATAGTTTTTCATTTGATCCCAATTATTAATGGTTCCTCCATCGAGCCCCATAAACTAACGTAAAGCTTCCCCTTTCAATGTAGAGGGGAACAGTTTCAATTTTTGGGTCAGTGGTGTAATCGTATCCCCTACATAAAACATCAAATTCAAATAAGAACGCATCCAGATCTTCCGAAGTCAGTCCATGGAAAGTGGGGATGTTTTGTAATAGAATAGCTTTCATAGGGGCATTGGCAACCGGGTCAACAATGGGGTACTCCAATGTTGATTTTTTTCCCTGCGGTTGATTTTGCGCCATCTGATCAAAGATGTGCCAATAACCTTCAGGGATTTCCTGGTCTGGGAGAATAATTTGGGCTGGACTAGAAATTAGTTTTGGAAAAGGTCTTACAGTACTACCACGGTCTGGGATGTTGGGCGTTTATTCTTCAACCAAGATTTTAGGAGATCCAGGCTCTTGAGATTTTAGATTTGTTTCCATAGCACCACTGGTTTCCCCCTCTCCTTCTTGCAAGTTGCAAGAATTTCCCTCTTGCGAAGGGCCAGGACTTGGATGTTTTGTTATTTGAAAACTTTGTTCATACTCTTTCGTTTCGATATGGATCTCGGCGTAAGCTGCAGATGGTGAGCCTAATGCCTGACGGATTATAGTAGGAATATTTTCAGAAATGATTTGGGTCCTACAGATGCTTAAGATTCAACTTTTCTTATAATTTCGTCTATAAATGTTGTACTTCCAAGGGTCATCGGTCCCTCGGGTTTCGTTGATTTGGATGGAGGGTTCAGATTTTTTTTTATCTTTTTCTTTCTAGCCATTCATAAAAAAAACTACTTCTATTCAACCTCTATATTTTTGTTGAAAATCAGGACAATGGGCAAGCATTTTTCTTGCTAGTACATAGGTTCTTACCTTTGGTTTTTAATACCCCAATTCTTCTTCAACAAAAGACAAATAAAAACATCACTTGTAAACACTCTCCCTGGAAATGGCGCCAAAACGTTGGCTCACTAAGCTGTCTATTTAAAAACAATCCTAATGCCTACATTAATCGTCAACCCATGGTAATTCTTTTTATTTCAAGAGTGTTCAGCATAGTCTATGCAAGTGAAACTAGAGGTTATTAAACTGAAATCATTACAGAAGTAAAATCTAATTCTTGAAGTTCAATCAAAGCAATAAAAGCAATCATTAAATAACTTCAACCAATTAACTCAACTTAATTATAATATGTTCTATGAATGCATATGGAAATGAAAACTTAAAGGAATTCACAATGAACCAGAATTATAGACTAACATATACATAAATCTATTAACATCTACAACAATTTATTAATCAGGCCGGGGAATACTGCAGTAACTGAACAACAAGTAACACAGTCACATTCTGCAACTAAAATTATCAATGGCTGATCAACCAACAAGCTCACTCATAATGAACAACAATCTAATTATTAAAAGAACTTGAGAGAAATAACATTCATGAATAAAATGAAATCAATTCAGAATTTAAATCAATAGGATGCAAACCACTAGACGTTGATGAAATTCGAATCGATTATGAATTCTATAAAGCACATAAATGATTAATTATAAAACAGGGAAATGAGAATATAACACAAGACAGCAGTAGAACTCCCAGTGACTGGGCCCGAAGTCTCCAAAAGTCTCTCCCAGGTGATCTTCAGACTACGATTATAGAAAAACCAATATCTCTTTCATTAAATTTAAAGGTCAGGGTACAACATCGCTGAGCGCAAAAGCTTCTGTTCTGAGGAAATGTAAATAAAATATAATTACAACATACAGATTATCAACCTCTGTCCTATTCCATCTATTGAAATTTTATATCTTTACATAGAAACAGAACAGATAGTGGCGAATCCTCAGGATCAGGAGATCTTGAGGATTTCACAGTTGTCTAATAGTTTGCGCTATAGAATGAGCGAGGCCTTCCTTGATTGTCTTTGGCCTATATAAATAGAAATGAGACCGTTTTCCTTTTCCTGGTTGGTGTTGTTCAATATTTGAATAGTGGTTAATTAATTTGGATTCCCTACACCTAAAAAAAGTGGAAGTTAGCCTTTTTCCCTCATAATTACATAATTTATTGACAATTAGTTTTACCCTTTGTTTATAATGAATTATTACATATTTACTTCCAAAATAAAGGTAAACACATGAAATTTAATAATAAATTTAGTTAATCATGAGGGTAAAACGTACATTTTCCGTGACCCAACACCTATAATAAAATTCCTATTCCCAAATCCCACAATATTTCTAATCCCTGTCACCTCCCTTAATTCAATAATTCCTTCCCCCATCTCCCTAATTATTTCCATCCCATTCCCCACTCCCTAAACCTACATTTCACTCCCAAGTCATCTCCCTAGGGTTTCTAGCCAAGACACTATGGAAGAAGAAAACGGATAATTTAGTGAGGAAGAGGAAAGGGAAGAGAGGAGGCCACACAAAGGAGGGAATATCATTATACTTGAACCTACAAACACCAGAGAACTCATGGCCTCTCCCATGACTGTCACATGTTTCAAACAGGTAGGATGCTTTGAATTTTGTGAAAAAATACAAAAGGTCAAACATCTCCCTGTTTTGAGCAGGCTTTTCATCTCTAATCTTCATGTTAACCAGGTAACCCTTGCTAGTGTCACTTTCATAGTATCCAAAGCCATTATAGCAGATGCCATTGGAATTCCAAATGTTGGTGAAAAATGGTGCAAGGCAAAGGACTTGGAGAATCATTACTATGACCCATATATCAAGCCAAGGTACAAGAATGAAGGAAAAAGGTTCTTTCCTTTCTGTTACCTCCTAGATAGGTATGCCCCCATGAAGAAAATCATCATGAGGTACTTTTCTTGTGGAGGAAGGTTCTTTAGACTCTATACCTACCATATCAGGTTATTAATGCACTTCACAGGGGTCAAAATTTTGAATATACCTTATTTTCTCTTCAGGGATATTGAAAAAATGGCATACATTGTTCAAAAGAGAGATTTGGACCACCAAATGAGAAGTATTTTTCACCACTCTCTCATTAATATCATTGTCCTCCATCACCTTGATCAATTGAATATTTCATGGGACACTTTCATAGCTAATGACATCTTTATTTCTCCACCAATTCAACATGCTCAAGTTGTGCCTACACCATCTCATCTTTCCACATCCATTCCTCCATCTCAGCTCACAGTACCTACTTCTTCATCAACTCAAACTACTTCACCCATTTCACCACCATCATCACCATTTCATGCTCAAATTTGGTCATCTAGCATGGCTAACAACAGTGAGCTTGAAAAGACCAAAGTGGTTGAGATAGAGACATTGGAAAAAGCATATCAAAGAGGGCATAGGAAGGTGTTTTCCCCATAGATTGTGGGGGGGGGGGCTGCCTTCTGTTATCACCTGATCTGGACCTCAGGCTGAAAAGGGAAAATCAGGGTAACATCTAAACCACGCTCAGCCTTGTAGCTAGCCCTACAAGGTCAGGAGAGGGCTCTCTCTGTGAAAGGATCTTCAAAAAAACACAAGTATAAACTGATTTTAGGCTAGGTATAATAATGGGAAAATGTTTTAATGAATGAATTTTCAGGAATGTATGGGACAGTTGAAACTGGGGAATTAAATCAGGATACAGGGTATTTCATGGGGCAAGGTAGGCAGGAAATTTTAGCAAATAAAGTTTAAATAAGGATGGAATGGAAATACTGGTGAGGAGCTGAAAAGGGCATAAAAATGGATCCTTTTCAAATAGAAGAAAAACACAGAGTATTGAATGATTTCCCAAGGCAGAGAAATAAAGTGGATTCTACCTTTCTATCTTGAAAGCATTCAACCAGAGATGTCTATGAATGAATGATACACATAACAATTTACATATGAACACAAAGGAGAGAACAAATGCTAAATTTCATACCACATGGATCCCACAAATCAGAGCTGCATATCTCATTAATTCCCTATCCAAAACTGTTACAATGGAGCGCAGAGCATCCTCCTTAATTTTCCACACTATTCCCCTACTTATTGATTTACAGATTGCTTTACAAGTGATTTACAATTACATTAAATAGACTGAAATGTGGGACATAGATCCACAGAATAAGGGAGTTGTTTTAATAGCTGAAGAACTGAAATCTGAATATAGGAAAGAGAACCAACAATCTATTCCTGAAAGGGAGGAACAGCATTACATTTGACCATTTTGGCAGATTCACTGTTACGTTGTTGAACAAAAAATAGGCAATTTGAAGAGCAGATCCCTATTTTTTCTACTTCTGTAGAAATATCGGTCTCATTGTAGCTCTCGACCTTTGACTGTCGCTTTCCATTGTTCCTTTGAAGAAAACTAACTTTTAACAAAATGCTTTTGAAATAAAATAAAATGAAATTATGCCTTTAGTGAAGGGAGGAAACTCATTTTTGAATGAAAGGATCAAAGGGAGAGGAGGTGGGGCCAAATCACAAATGCAATCGAAACCAATGGGCAGAGGGGATACAATATATAGTGGAGCATTTAAAATACGCATTGCGATTGAGCAATCGCAATCGGGGATCGGAGGAATAGGGATAGTGGGACAGGTCGTAAAAATCCCGATGCGATTGGGTAATACTATAATAGAGCGGGGAATCCCTTTGAAAATGGTTTTTCATTTTTTACAAAGGAAAAAGACCAAAATTATTTTGAAAAAAAGGGGAAGGGATCAAGGTGGGACCGGGATGTAGCACGATCGCAATCAGAATCGAGCATGGAGGAGGGGAAAAATATAATGTGCCAATGGATTTTGTCGATGCGATTGGGGGAGGTCCTTTTAAAAAAAAAAAAAAACGAAGTTTGATTTTTACAAAGGGGAAAAGCCTTTTTATTATGAACAGGCAGAAGATTACATGCCGGGACCCAAGATCAATCGGGATCGGGAGATCGGAGGAGGGCAGAGGGAAAATTTTATTTAACAACGCCGATTGGGACAGCGCGATTGGCTGTGGGCCGTCCGATTGGAAGGGGTGATCAACGACTCAGGAATAATCGGGCGGAGGCAAATCGGGAGGGACTCTTTGGAAGTGCTGATGAAGTATGGGCCATCCGATCAAATGGGCAGATTGACGGCCAGGACAACATCAGGTGGGATCAATCAGGGGTTTTCCATCAGAGATATACAATCAGGTGAATGGAATCGCATCGGAGTTTTTATAGTTACAACGGTCAATCGGAGCGCACATAAATATGGTGCGATTGCGATGGAAAGGAATGGGAATTGGATCGACGGAGGTTTTTATAGTATATAATTTCAAACTTTGTTATAAAGTTTAAAAGGGTCATGCAGGGGAAGTGGTTTGATTATTTCGATTGCGACAGGAGGGATTTATCATATAAAACTTTAACTTTATTATAAAGTTAAAAGGTATGGAGGGGAAATGGTTATTAAATCGCATATATGTCTAAAAGATTTTAGTAATGATATTTTTCCATTGGATGGGGAAAAAAGGGGTTTTATAAAAGAAAATATTAAACTTTAATAATATAACGTTTAAGGGAAAGGTGGGAAAAAGGGGAAGGTTTAAGGTATAGAGGACTTTATTCATTTAGGCATAAATTTCAATCCAGAAGTCAGTTTTGAGAGTGTAATATACCGTTGGAAAGCTCTTTCCAGAATCTTTCTGTTGAACCTAATTAGAACCTGATTTGACACTAAAAATGTTGTGGAAAACTTCTCTGAAAAGCAGGGTGGTGACTTTGTGGAGATAGCAGCTTCTGAAGTGTGACTTATTACATATGATGACATAAAATTACATAATAAATGATAATAAAGGCAAAGTATCATGTTTTCACCTCAAAACATGGTTTTGAGGTGAAAATTACATCAAACTGAATAAAACATCTCTTTGATCTTCCAGGGGTTGTGACTTTGATTTTATTGACTTCCTCATGACCTTGCTGATATTTATTGACACTTGATTCATTAATTTGACCATGGTGAGATCCTAGAACCTAATGAGACCCATCCTAAGACCTATTGACATGACTCACAAAGTGAAAGTAACTCATGACCAAAGACCATAGAAAGGAGAATCAGCAAGTTTTACATGAGGGAAAACTGATGAAAAATCACTACCATCAACGAATCCATGACCTAGCAGAATGGTGAAAATTTATGGTATGGGACTCCTAATATGCAAATGAAAAACAATAATTTTGATCACTGATGGCAGTATGACTAGACTGACAATAACACCTTCTTTACCAACAAATCAGATACAAAAGGGCAAAGAAAAGATGGTAGAGGAGGATGTACATGAGGCAGCCATTCATGATGAGGATGACCTCCATGAAACAGAGACTGATTTTGACCCTTTTGATTTAGATGATGAGCATGATGATGAGGAATCCAAAATTATTATCAAGCAGAAGGATGCCCAAATCAGTGAGCTTCAGACCAACTTAGATAGATCTAAATTTTTCATTGCATTTCATGAGCAAGAAAATGAACAACTCAAGACCAAGCAGGCCATCATGGAGATTCAGCGTCTCAAGGCAAAAAGAGAAGAAAACAAGGCAAAGGATTTGCTTGATGAGGCATATGAAAGGTATGGTGAAACCAATGAGGTAGAAAAACAAGTGCCAAGAAGAAGACCTAGGACTAGAGGGCTAAAAAGAGCTCTAGAACTAAAGAGGAAAAAGGAGGTTGAGCTAGCTAATCAGCTCACTTTGAATGAAAAGTTTTCCATGATTGTAAATGAGAACCAGGAGAAATGTCTTAATAGGGCTAACCAAAACCTTGAGAAGCTTCTGGAGAAGGAAAACAAGGATAATTATATATTGAGAAGGAGGGCCAAGCACTATGGCAAGAGAAACAAAATTGCAAGGTCAAAACTTAAACAAGCCAATGCAAAACTTGAAACCCTAACCATGAAAGAAGAGAAAATAAGGCTTGATATCCTTGTTGAAGCCTCACTCCATGCCTAACCATCATCATCAGCCACCATTCATCAAATTCTGACAATTTTTTATACATTTTTGCAAATTTTTGAAATTTTTTTGCATTCCTGGACTGTTAGGTGCGTAGAGCTCTAGGAGTTGCACACCTGTTTGAGGCATATTTTGATCAAAAGTAGACCACCATTGGATTCAAAGAAGGGAATACATGTAGGAAAACCACTTTTCTATCCTTGTTTGGTCAAACTAGCAGGTGAAAAAGTCAAAAAACATGTAAAAAATCACAGTTATGCCTCGTTTTTCACCTTGGCGCTATGCATAGAGAAGTCTTGGGAGAATCACTTTTTGGGGGGTCAAATCAAGTCAAATCTGAAAACAAAGAACATATTCGGAAAGTATATTGGATAAGATTTCCAATGAGCTCATTTTGGACATCTGGAATTGATCTGAAATGGATGGTTGACTTATTATGCTATGCAAGCACCTCCCTCTCAGTTTAAAACAATTTAAGATCTTGCTTATACTTGATAGTGCAGAATTGAATACTTGAATCATGTGTATGTCTTTTAAACTATTTTAATGCTTTAAGTGTGAGGAATTAAACATTTTTTGTTCCTGATAATAATCATGTACAACAACCATAAAGTGCAGCAAATAAGCATCAACACATAACAGCAAATTTAATACAGGAGTTCACCCGAATGTTGTGGGCTACATCTCCTTGAGCTTTTGTCAATTGACTTGGCTCTTTGGGATTAATATTGATAATTTATTTTACAATTAACTACTAAACTCTAATGGTTTTTTATGTTGTACCAATGGGTTTATAATACCATCATACCCCTGGAATGGTTTCTATCTCTTTGGAAATGGACCTAGGCTCCCTTTGACTTGACCTCTGTTGTCGGTACCCTTAAGTTTCCCTAAGCTTATCTGTGGAAAAAAATCCCTTAGAAGTAATTTTTTATCCCTGAAACCTTTTCTATTGTCTCTAGCATATATCAAACATCCAAAATAGACTGTTCATTTGCTCCAAATGAGCTCCGGCTCCCCAATCTAGGCCTCCAACCCCTGGTGGCCCTGGGCTGCCCGAAACTTCCTTGTGGCTTCTTCAGATCTATAAGTCTCCAAATGACTCTTAAAATTCCTCCAATGGATTCATAATGTCCAAAATAGTTATAATATACTATTCACTTGCTGAAATTGGCCTATGGCTGCTCCAGTTACGCCTCCAACACCTGGTGGCACCTTGTGGCTCTAGGCTCATTAAAAACTTTCCTGAAGAATCTCGGCCTTCAAAATTCTCAAAAATATTTTGAAAATTATTCCATTTGATTCATAAGGTTCAATATAGTCATAAATGACTATTGGTTTTCTCAGAATGGTTACTAGTTGCTCTGGATAAGCCTCATTCTCTTGTTGGCCCCTAGCGGTCCTAATGGCCCCTAGAACTTCTCCGAAGAAAAATCACACTGAGAAGTCCTATGATGGCTTTTAAAACCTCACCAATGGATCCCTCATGTCTAAAACATCCAAAAATGACTATTGGTTTCCTGAGTAAGGCCTCTAGCTACCCTGGCTAGGCCTCATTCTGCTATTGGCTCCTGGTAGCCCTAGTGGCCCTTGGAACTTATATGAAGAAAAATCCCCCCCCCAGAAGTTCTTTGATGGCTCTGCAACCCTCACCAATGGCTCTGGAATGTCCAAGAAAGTTGAAATTTCCTATTCACACTCTCATAATGGTCGAAAAATGGGCCTCCAGCTCCTTTTCCCAGTTACACCTAGGAAAACTCCACTAAAAGTGGAGAACTCTAGTTAACTGGAGTCAAAATAGCACTTCCCACCCTAAATTTGGGTGTGCTCCATAAAACCCGCCTGAATAAACCGCAATATTTATTTTTATTGTTTTTGGGTGGCCACAGGCCAACCCCAAAACCCGCGGTCACATTGGAGGTTAGCAGAACTCAAGGGTTAAACCACGGTTACAAAGGCAGAACTCCGGGTTAAGTTGAGTGGTTAGCGCAAACCGTGGGGATTGTTGACATACATTTGGCATGTGATATCAACTATCGGAACCATGGCGGACAACTATCAGATAGACCGTGAGTTGTAATATTTACAGTTTTTCATGTGAGCTTCTCTATGGACCACTGGCGAGTTGGGACTGCCGGCGGTCCCAACCCCCATATGCCAACATCATAAAATTTAACATTAACCCAATTTATTAATAGGTTAAGATTCATTTACGTAGCGTGGTAGTGTGGCGGGTGGTTGATCTGTCGAAGGTCGCGGGGTCGACTCCTACAGACCCAAACAAAAATTTTTACATGCCATTCGGGGGACACATAGCGATCTTAGGTTTGGCCACATGTCACCCCTTGATTGGTCCATAAAAAAACATGTACAACCATTGACTAATGAAAATCTGCCACTTTTCATTCGGTGACTAGCCTGGAAGGAATATTTTGGGGAATATTCTGAGGAATATTCGAGGAATATTCCCTGGAATATTATTTTTTGTTGATTGTTCAAATGCCCAGTCAACCCTTGTCAAATGTCAAAATTTGCAGTTTACTGGACTTTTAAAAACGCGATAACTTCTTTATACGGTGTCGGTTTTTCGAACCAATCGCAGCGTCAAAATCAGGAATACGAGATCTATCGGTTCGGCACACTTTCAAACACTTTGAAATTTGAGCTATCACTTAGGTCCCGATCCAAATATGATCACTCCTCCCCATTGGGAATATTTTGGACCCCAAAAGACTTGATTACATGTTTAGTAGATGAGAGTACATCACCCTCACCTTTCCAATCCTCCATCCACTTTTCTTTGCTTGGCTTAGTTCCTTTGAGCCCAAATCGAAGGTAGTCAACACTTCCCCTCTTTGATACTCTTGTCCTCCTATCAAGAACCACAATAGGAACAACAACTCTTTCTTCCATTCATGCATGCAGATAATCAACTTGACTATGGGAACAATTATACCTCAAAATTTGATTTGCATGTCCATCTTTTCTACCTTCTTGAGGAGATGAACTTGAAGAGGTTCCATCTTTCTTTTGAAGACCAAAATCAGTGTTCATGTCATGATAGCTGTTAGAAATCTCTTGCTCGCCATAAGTTGCATGTCTACAAACATCTTGCTGCAAAATAGGCTTCAAACAATGGCATTCAAATTGAAAACAAACTTAACATGTTTGTGGATTTGAACCTGTAACAAAAGTTCTTTTTGGAAATGCCTCAAGTGTCTTCATGGCTTTGGATTTTTTTCCATAATATTGAACATAGCCTAGAACAAACTTCTTAGGCCTTTCCTAAACCATAATAGGCTATATCATGCCTTGTGCATGTATGCCTAGACCCTTGCCTTCATAGCCCATTTTTAATATCAATTTCGACCCTATACCTCTAGTGTGTTTTTCAAATGAACCTACACATCTATCTGAAGAGGAAATTGAAGACAAATTTGAGTGATTTACCTCTGCTTCAAGCATGTGTTTGGTTAAGGCCTCTTGGGAATGATGGATCTCCATCTCCATCTCATGCATTCTTTGAAGAAGTCATTCTTTCTCTTGCTTCATAGCAACCAATTTCTCATGAAGTATAGTGCTTTCCCTTCCATCTTCATACAGAATTTGCACCATATCCTTTAGGATGTAGAAGTCCCACTTCATCTCTTCATCAACGAGTCTTGTAAAAGAGTATTTTGAAACCTCACTTGCAGAAGTTGTCATCATTATGTAAATGAATTAAATAACTTCAACAAAAATACACAAAGCTTCAAACACAGTTGATAAAGCTTCTAAACAATATGGCTGTAGTTTCAAGCTCTTTTATGCAACTTGTATCTCTTCTTCAAGCAACCTCTTGCAAACAATCCCTCTTGTGCTTCAATGGTTGCCTTGAGGTCCTTTGGGTAAGGAGAATGCTTTCATCCTTATTCCTTCTTGTCCTCTTCTATACTTAGCTAGCAATATCTCCCCTTCACCTCAAGCAAACTCAAACTTGTAAGCATCAATCAATTTGCAAACAGTTAAATTCTTTGCACTGTTAAACACCTTTCAAGTCAAATAAGCAACCTAGTGCTCTATCAAGCAAGAAACCTATTACTCTGATACCACTTGATCTGAAATGGATTTCTAACTTGTTATGTTATGTAAGCACCTCCCACTCAATTTAAAACAAATTAAGATCTCGCTTATACTTGATAGTGCGGAATTAAATACTTGAATCAGGTGTATGTGTTTCAAACTGTTTTAATGCTTTAAGTGTGAGAAATTAAACATTTGTTTTTGCTGATAATAAGCATGTACAGAAACCATAAAGTGAAGCAAATAAGCATCAACACATAACAGAAAATTTAATAAAGGATTTCACTCGAATGTCATGGGCTACGTATCCTTGAGCCTTAGCCAATTGACTTGGCTCTTTGGGATTAAGATGGAAAATTTCTTTTACAAGTAACTAATCAAATAAAATGGTTATTTATGCTATACCAATGGGTTTATAATACCATTATACCCCTGGAATGGTTGTTGTCTCTCTGGAAATGGACCTAGGCTCCCTTTGACTTGACCTCTATTGTCAATGCCCTTAAGCTTCCCTGAGCTTCTCTCTAGCACAAACTCCATTAGAAGTCCTTTATTTCCCTAAAAAAATTTCTACTATCTCTAGCATATATCAGACATCCAAAATAGACTATTCATTTGCTCCAAATGAGCTTTGGCTCCCCAATCTAGGCCTCTAACCCCTGGTGGCCATGGGCTGCCCGAAATTTCCCTGTGGCTTCTTCGGCTCTAGAAGTCTCAAAATGGCTCTAAAAATCCCTCCAATGGATTAAAAATGTCCAAAATAGTCAAAATAGACTATTCACTTGCTTAAATTGGCCTCTGGCTGCTCCGGTTATGCCTCCAACCCCTGGTGGCACCCTGTGGCTCGAGGCTCATTGAAAAATTCCCTGAAGCATCTTGGCCTTCAGAAGTCTCCAAAAGCTTTTAAAAATTCTTCCATTGGATTTATAAGGTTCAATATAGTCATAAATGACTATTTTTTTGCTAAGAATGGTTATTGGCTGCTCTGGATAGGCCTCATTCTCCTATTGGCCCCTAGTGGCCCCTAGAACTTCTCTGAAGTAAAATCACACTCAGAAGTCCTCTATTGGCTCTGAAAACCTCACCAATGGCTCCATAATTTTTGAAACATCCAAAAATTACTATTGGTTTCCTGATTAAGGCCTCTAGCTGCCTTGGGTAGGCCTCATTCTATTGTTGGCTCCTAGTGGCCCTAGTGGCCCTTGGAACTTCTCTGAAGAAAAATCTCGCCCAAAATTTCTCTTATGGCTCTCCAACTCTCACCAATGGATTTTTAATTTCCAATAAATTCAAAATTTCCTATTCACACTCTCAAAATGGCCAAAAAATGGGCCTCCAACTCCTTTTCCCAGTTAAACCTAGGAAAACTCCACTAAAAGTGGAGAACTCTAGTTAACTGGAGTCAAAATAGCACTGACCGCCCTAAATTTGGGTGCGCTCCATAAAACCCACCTGAATAAACTAAAATATTTCTTTTTAGCTATTTTGGTTGGCCACATGCCAACTCCAAAACCCGCGGTCACATTAGAGGTTAGTGGAACTCAAGGGTTAAACCCCAGTTACAAAGGTGGAACTCCGGGTTAAGTCGAGTGGTTAGCGCAAACTGTGAAAAATTTTGACGGGCCATAGGCATGTGATATAAAATATTGGAACCATGTCCGATAACTATCAGATAGACCACGAGTTGTAATTTTTACGTTTTTTCATGTGAGCTGCTCCGTGGACCGTTGGCGGGTTGGGATCGTCGGCGGTCCCAACCCCCATATGCCAACATCATAAACTTTAACATTAACCTGATTGCTTAATAGGTTAAGATTCATTTGCATAGCACGGTGGTGTGGCGAGTGGTTGATCTGTTGGAGGTCGCGGGGTCGACTCCTACAGAACCAAACAAAAATTTTGACATGCCTTTCGAGGGACACGTGGCGGCCTCAGGGATGGCCACGTGTCACCCCCTGATTGGTCCATAAAAAAACATGTACAGCCATTGACCAATGAAAATCTGCCACTTGTCATCCTATGACTGGGGCAGAAGGAATATTCTGAGAAATATTCCCTGGAATATTCTTTTTTGTTGACTGTTCAAATTCCCAGTCAACCCTGGTCAAATGTCAAAATTTGCAATTTATTGGACTTTTCAAAATGCTATAACTTCTTCATACGGTGTTGATTTTTCGAACTGTTCATGGCGCCAGAATTAGGAAGATGAGATCTATCTGGTCGCTCGGATTCGACACACTTTCGAACACTTTTAAATTTTAGCTATCACTTAGGTCATGATCCAAATCTAATCAGGAACCCTCTCAAAACTCAACTTGAAGATGGCGTTGCGCACCCGACCAATGTCTAATTTTTCTAAGTTTTCTCTGCAATTTTGATTTTCACCTTGAGAAATCATGTATTTACTTATGTAATTGATGGAAGTAAATGTGATTATGATGTTTTTACATTTACGTAAGGGAAATAAACTAGGTGAAAAGCTTTGATGACATGTAATGAATCAGTTTGCAAAAAGTGAGGGATGAGTCAGTTTGATCTCCCTACACTCTAGGTATTCAGCTCAGTTTTTGGTGGAACTGCTCCTCCTCTCATGGATTCAACCCTTGAGGATGGGAGGATTTGATTTGAGGTCTATATCATGTAATTTTTTACTCATTTCAGAGGTTGGATGTTGATGCATTGATCAGAGACGCTAATGTAATCAATTTGGCAGGAAATTAATGAAAAGGTTGCAGTTATTTCTTTGGGATACCCGTGGTATGAGAATTTAGCATTGTTTTTCTTATGTCTCATTATGTATGAATGTTTGTTTCATGATCCATTTCATTTCTATGATTTGTTGTTTTTAAGTTGATAAACAGAATACATCTCTCATTCTCTGTTTTGGGAAAACCTTCATAGATTGTCGATATTCTCCAGTTTAGAAATAATTCATGCTTAACCTTGCTCTTTCTAGCTCCTCACCTGTCTGATCCATCCCACTCAAGACACCCTAAAGTGTTAGGTTTTATACCTACCTTGCCCCATTGAATCTCTGCAACCCTAATCCTATTTGCCCTGACCTAGCCTCTTTGACCTAATTCACCCATCCAGCAACCCAATTCAACTAAGTCAAACCCCTGTATTTATACCTAGCCTAAAACCTTAATTCATCCAGCCCTCTTGGCTGTGATTTTGTGGAGAGAGCCCTCTCCGATTTGGTAGAGCTAGATACCAAGCCAAAATATTGGTCTGTGGTTACCTCTGTTGGTATTTCTTCTTCAACCTTAGAGATCTGGTGGAGTTATAACATACTGGCATTGTTTTTGGGGAAAAAAATATTTATTTTCCCTAGGTGTACAACAAAAATCATTGGAATTTTATCCTTTGGATGATAGGGTTAAGTTTCAGAAAGGATGATTTGATAATTGCAGTGCCAAGATTGTAGAGTTGTCTTCTAGAAGATATACCAAAGCAAATCCCGATCCTTATCCAGCTAATCTAGTAGATGATCCAGAGAATATTTTTTGAAGGCATAGATATCAAACTACAAACATTCAGTCACGACCAATTCCATTGGTAAGATCTGCTTCACTACCTGCTAAAGTACTGGCTCTTGAAGATATACCGTATGATATGAAATTTGAATTGCCATTGTTTAAATCTAAGTCGTAAACCTCTTTATCCAACATAGTCTTAGTCCTATGAAAGATTGGTTCTTTGAAGAGATTAAACCCGAATTTGACCTTGACATCAAAGATTGGATCCAATTCTACCATCAAGAATAAATTCTTGTCTCAACTCAAACTCAAACTCAATCAATTGTATTTTATTCATATGCACCTTCGACCTCATCATTTATACCTACTACTTCAGTACCTACAACTACTATTCCACTACCTATTCATCCAATCCCTCTTGTTGTCAATCCAGCACTTCACTCAGTAGGAATCATGGCAAGATTTTCCCCACTTATCTTACCTGCCCAATTGAATGATTTACCTTAGGTTTATGGCCAAATACTCGCCTTGTTTTATGAAAACTCTACCATATATGCAAGACAATATATTGTTAAGGTCACTGAATTCATAGACTTGGAGGAATTTGATGTTGAAAATGAAAAAATGAGGATTATAACCCAGATTTTCTCTGGAGATGTCAAAGTTTGGTTTAGGTCCTTAACTGCTAATTACATTTCCACTCCATACTAGCTCATTGATTCATTTATATCCCAGTGGGAGGTAAATAAAAATTATTTACAGTTGCTTGTTCAGTATGAGAACATTAAAAGAAATCTCAATGAATCAGTCCAAGATGTCAATACTCTCTTCAATAGAATTTATACTGCAATTCCTGTTGAGATCAAGCCTCCTCTAGGATTAGCTCTCATATGTTATCTAGATGCATTTTATCCTAACATGACCTACCAACTAAGGGAAATAAATCCAGCTACACTGGAGGATATGCAAAATAACACGGTCAACATTGAAGCAAATATGTTGATGAAGAGAGCTAGAGCTAGAAATGACAAAAGAGTTACTATTAAAGATGAACCATCCACCTCATCTTCCGATGCAAAGATGGACACACTAATAAGAACTATTGAAAGGATGGTTGATAGGATTTCCATCACTGAGAAAAAGTCTGAGGTCAGAAATCCTAACTACAGAGGTCAACAACAGCCTCAGTTAAGCATTAAGCAGAGAGAACAATGAGCTCCTGAGCAGCCACCACAGCAGCAGCAGAAAATTAGGACACCCTTGCAGCAGAACTATGCTCAAGGAGAAGAAGAAGATAAAGACACAAATTTTGAGGAAAATATCCTTTTCAAAGTTGATGATCTACCTATGTTTTTGACCGAAGATGAGGAGTATTTTGAAAATAAAGATCAGCCTAAAGATGAAGATTTTATCCTTGCCAATGATCATGAATTGGATACTGAATCAAATGATTATCAACGGGGGTAATTTAATGCACTTAGTTCACAAAATAGGTAGATGTCATTGAGGGGTAGAGATGTGCTGGTTAATCCCATTCAGAAGAGAGCATCTCAGCAAAAAGACACTCAAACAAGGCAGAATCATCCAAGAAATCAGAGTAAGGGAAAAGAGCCTGCAGTCACAAATCTGAATAAGGTAAATCAGCCATCCACAAGTTCAGCAAATAAGGAAAAGTACAATCATAAGAAATAAGTTCCATCAAAGGATCATGTTGGACAACGAGACATTGTCATTAAAGAGGTAGACAAAACCACTCCCTTCAGTATAGAAACAGAAATTTCAAAGTTAAAAGTGGTTATTCCTTTAACCGAGCTTGTTAAGAATAACCAGTGTAAATCCCATGTTTCCAAGATGCTTAAATTAGATCCTTTGTCCCACATGGTGAATGTCGAAGATGATCAGCCCGAACTTATTTTTGGTCCTGCTAGCGAGGTTCCTCCTTTTTACTTGAGCCTAAGAATCCACCAATGCATCTTACACAATTCAACGTTAGACTCCGGAGCCTCCCAAAATCTAATGCCAAAAGCCATTATGGAAAATTTGGGCCTTGAGATCTCTTGTCCTTACCATGACTGATACTCCTTCGATTCAGGTAGAGTCCATTGTATTGGCCTTATTAAAGATTTGGTAGTCTCCCTAGAGAATATTCCAGCAAACAATATTCTAATGGATGTGGTGGTAACTGACATACTGACATGATTTCACATGTTGTTGTCAAGATCCTAGGGGGGATTACGAGGCACAATGCAATTAGACTTTTCTTATGCAACTATCCCTATTTTCGGGAAATTGAGAAAATTGTACCATGAAACAAAGATTAAATATATGATCACAAGCAAAGAAAATCCTAACAATCATCTGATAAATGTTGTATATACATATTTAGAGTCATTCATTTTGTTTAATGATAGCGGCTTAAATGATGTAGATAGCCAGCTAGTAGATGTAGAAGATTTTCCAGAGACTCATAATTATATTAGAGAAGTTATGGCAAAGGAAAAATTGAATCTCCGGAGCTCATCATAACAGTCATCAAATGAAGCAGTAAAAAATTCAGAACATTCATCAGATGAAGCAGTGAAAAATTCAGAACAATCATTGGATAAAGTGGAAGAAATTCCGAAAAAGCATGAAGAAACAGTTTAGAAAATTCAGCCAAAACAAAAATCATAGTTTCAACACTTAGAAGATGAAAATGGTCTATGGTTCATGGACTTTTATGGTGCCCTACGGAAAGATGGGGCGGGCATTGGAATTTGGGTCCACAACCCTTTTCATCGGCAGAATAAGGTCCCTACAAATGTTAGATTGTGCACTTATAAGTTATCTTTTGAGTGCACTAATAATGAATCGGAGTATGAAGCATTGATTACTGGCCTAAAGATCTTGAATAAACTGGGAGCAAGAAGGATTGTTGTGTATGGTGATTCAAAACTTGTGATCAAGCAAGTTAAAGGTGAATATCAATCTAAGCATCCTCAAATGAGACAAAATAGGAATGTTGTACTACATATTTTGAAAATTTTTCAGGAGTGTATACTTACAGCGCTGCCAAGGAATCAAAATCTCATGGCAGATTCATTGGCTAAAGCTGCAAGCAATTTTAAGATCCCCATATTTTAAAACAAGAAGTTTGAGATTCATGTGAAACACCATCCCATTGTTCCCGATAATTTGCGGTATTGGAAAGTTTTCTAGGATGATAAGCAAGTAAATAAATTTCTCCAAGGTGAAGAAGAATTTGAGAATTTTTCGATAGATGAAATTTGTGATAAAGATTACTAGGATATAGAAGCAACTCAGATGGATATATTACAGTTGAAAGACAACAATATTCCAAAAGCTCTCATACCTTTGGAAGAATTGTTTGACCAAGATGACGTAGCAAGGAAGCCTATATCGGTGCCTACGGAAAAGGGTGGTGAATATGTAAACATTGGGACAACCGACAAACCAAAGATGGTTAAACTATCCAAGTCCTTATCTCCTGAGGTAAAGGTTGAATATGTTAAATTACTTTCTGAATTTTTTTATTTTTTCACATGGGAATATGCAGATTTAAAGCTGTATGACAAGAACATCATTCATCACACTATTCCGATCAAGTTCGATCAAAATCCATTTCGGAAAAAGTTGAGAAGGATAAATCCCATATTGATACCATCTATTAAAAAAGAGGCAAATAGAATTTTCAAGGCTGGTATTATTGTCCCTATCAGATTCTCTGATTGGATTTCAAATTTGGTCCCAATAAGAAAGAAGATTGGATAAATCTGGCTCTACGTAGATTTCAGAAACTTGAACAAAGTGTCACCCAAGGAAAACTATCCACTTCCCAAGATGGACCATATACTTCAAAGAGTTGTCGGTTCTTCCCGAATGTCACCGTTAGATCGCTATTCGGGGTATAACCAGATTTTGGTGCACAAGGATGATCAGGACAAGACATCATTTACTACACCTTGGGGCACATTCAAATATGAAAAAATGCCATTTGTTTTGAAAAATGTAGGGGCCACATTTCAGCGGGCCATGGAAATAGCATTCGCCAATGAAAAATATGTTTTCTTGGTTGTCTATTTAGATGACTTGACAGTGTTTTCACATTATGATGATGAACATTTGCACCATTTAAGAATTTTTTTCGAGAGATGTAGGAAGTTAGGAATATCTCTCAACCCAAAGAAAAGCCTTTTTGCCATGGAGGAGGGAAAACATCTTGGGCACATCATCTCCAAGGATGGGATCTGGATTGACCCTTCCCGGGTTGAAGCAATTCAGAAGATTCATTCCTAATTTGGTGGAGAATCTTAGAGAATTGACAAATATGTTGAAGAAAGATAATGATGTGAAATGGTCTGAAGATGCCCGAAAATATTTCCACTCAGTAAAGTTTACCTTTACTACTGCCCCTGCTTTGATAAGTCTTGATTATACTACTGGTTTCATAATATTCTCATTTGCTTCTTAGCACACCATGGCAACATTCTTGATGCAAAAAAGGGATAAAACAGAGCTACCAATTGCATTTTTCAGTCTCAATATCAAAGATGCAGCCCTTCGCTACAACATCATAGAGAAACAGGATTTGGCTTTGGTAAAAGCACTAAAATATTTCAGAGTTTACATTTTATATTCACATACTCTTGCCTATGTACCTAATGCAGCTGTAAAAGAAGTTCTCATGCAGACAAACCCAGAAGGTAGGAGAGGGAGATGGATAACAACTTTACTAGAATATGACCTTCAGATCAAGCCCACCAAGTTGATCAAAGGTCAGGGCTTATCAAAGCTCATGGCTGAGTCAAACCTTCATGCTCTTAACATCAACTTGATTTTAGCCTTGTTCGAAAATGAAGAAGAATTGAATCTCATTCAGGTATCTAATATCTTTTTTTCATCTCCACGATATTTTGATATTGTTTATGTTTTGCAACACCTTAAGCCTCCTGTAGGCATGACTAAGAGTCAAGGCAGATCTTTGAAACTCAAAGCTTCAAAGTATTGCATAATGGACAATGCACTTTACTGGAAGGATCTTGGAGGTGATGAATGACTTCCACAAAGGAGATTGTGGGGGCCACATATATTGGAAGACCACAACCAATAAAATATTGAGAGTGGGATATTATTGGCTGACACTTTTTGCAGGTGTCTACAAAGCAGTAATGAGTTGCCACAAATTTCAAGTTTTTCAGGGTAAGAGAAAACTTCTCCCATTACCTCTTCAACCTATTTCAGTACATGCACCATTTCAGTAGTGGGGACTAGATTTCATAGGAGAGATTCACCCAACATCATCCGAACAGCACAAGTGGATATTGACAACCACATATTACTTTATAAAGTGGATCAAAGCGATCCCGAAAATGAAAGCAACAGATTCTGTCATCATTCAGTTTTTAGAAACTAATATTTTGTCTTGTTTTGGTTTTCCTACTAATATTATCACACATATCGCGACAGCATTCAAGTCTAAGAATATGACTGAGTTTTGTGACAGATATAACATTAAGTTGGGACACTCTACAGCCTACTACCCGCAAGGTAATGGATTGGCAGAGTCCTTTAATAAGTCTTTAATCAGTATCATCAAGAAAATGTTAGAGGCGAATAAAAAGAATTGGCATAAGAAGTTGATTAATGCATTGCGGGCAAACCGGGTGAGTAATAAGAATTCTATTGGTATGTCTCCTTGTCAAGTTTTGTATGGTGTCGATACTGTGTTTCCTTCATCATTAGCAGTCCCGGTAATGAAATTGATACAAGAATCAGGGACTGAGGAAAATGACATACAGTGTCGTATTAATCAAATGATATACCTTCAGTAGACAAGAGATGAAGTATTTCATAATACTTCAAAACTTCATAACAGGATAAATAATATCTATGACTGGAAGACTAAGGAAGACAACTTCAAGGTTGGAGATGTGGTACTCCACTGGGATGCCAAAAATGAATACAAGGGTATGTAGAAATTTTAATATAATTATGTATTTCATGGATTCTCCTGATCTAACGATTATATGCCACTGTTAAATACAGAATCCTTCTACTAAAATATTTGCGGAAATTTAATCGCCAATTGCAAACACATGAAGAAAGACCAATCACATATAACACATATGTTTTTATCGGGAAATCATAAAGCTAAAAACCCTACTATCATATATTATGTATATATCATGGATCATGAAACAATATCATACAAGACTCTAATCCAAGAGATCTCAGTACAATATACAATCATCTCACATTGTCATAAAAAAAATTGGCTCACACATGCACCAATTTACTGCCTCCTAACAGCTTGCCTCCACTGCGCAATCCCTGATGGTCAAGAACCTCTGAATAATTAATTCTAGCCTACCTTGATTGTGCAATACTCATAGGCATCTCCAATGTGTGTGTGGTTGCATAAGTGCACCCACTAATGTCACAACTGATATTCAAACTGTCCCTTTCACCTATCTCTCAACTGGGTCTCCACTGGATCTGACATGCATGTAGTTAACAGTAGTAAATCTTCAGTTGCATGTGAGATAACTCCATGTGAATTAATTTAATATTTAACTCATTGATCTCTCACTAGTTTATCTTTAGTTACAACTAGCACAACTAAGTTTAACTCACTTAACTGAGTTAAACTACATTACAACTCACATAACTACACATCCAACTCAGTTAAAAATTTGAATCACTCAGTTACAACTAAGTCCACTTGCATGTCCCACCAACCAACCTTAGAACTCATAATTCCTTCAATTAATTGGTTTTCCACATTAGTTAACTAAAATCAAGTGCTTCAAGAGAATATCTTATTATTTATTGTCCAATTATTATTAAGAGATAATAATAATCGACATGCATTCTATTTTTAGACATGTAATCTACGAACAGACTTCGCATATGCATTCCAAAAATAGAACTCCATCCATAAATATAATTTTCTCAACCATCTATAAATAGACTCCCGCTATAAATAGAATTTTCTCACCATTCTAAAAATAGGCATACACCTAAAAATAGCTTGTGTGGGCCCCACCTAGTGTAGGTGCTTAATTTTCACTAGGATCGAGGATGTTGTTTTCGAATGCCAATTTCACTATTTCTTGTTGCAACCTTCAAAACTCCCTCTCAACAAGAAAGGAATGTCTTTGCATGCGACATGAAACTCCATGCATTCGCCCTGCAACCTTTTGCATGCGCCATGAAACTTCGTGCATGCGCCCTGCAACCTTGTATGCAACACTTCTCTAGTGTTTCTCGCACATGCAACACTTGCATGCAACAGTTCCGAAACTGAATAGCCTCCAAACAATTGAATCAATATAATGCATTTGTCATCAAAGTCTTTTGACTTCTGCTGGTACCAATTGCACATGTCTTCAGGAACCACTGCGCTGCTGGCCTTTGCATCCATGCACTCTGCACTTGCTATCAACTCTAATCCGCGCTCTATTATCTCACACTATCACTTTGATTTCATGTCCTCATGTCATCTGACTACATAAATCCAACTGATCTTGCTACTGTTGTACTGTGGGATCCTCGTAGCCAGGTTCAATTCATGATATCCACACCATCTCCATGAATCCTGCCCAGAAATTTATTCTTAGGATTATCCATGCCTGTCGCCCCATCTCTCACCTAGTGGTATAGTTGCATGCACTCCCTCTACCCATCTGGCACGAAATTTCTCTGCATGAGTGGTTGCTCCCACTCCATGATCCTCATCTCGTGGTTGCTCCACATCCAGATGTTCACTCTTACCTCCATGCTAATCCTGCTCCCTCTCAAGCGTCAATTGCATGGCTTTCTCACACTTCCCAATAGTAGGAAACACAGTAGAATTCCCATCTACATCAAGTCTATAGAGATTCTTAACTTGAATCCCAACCTTATTGGCTTGCCCTGTTGCTTTGTGTCGTAGGAAAAATTTTCCTTCACTAAAGACAACATCATAGCCTCTATCCTCTAACATTGTGACTGAGACCAAATTTTTCTTCAAACCTGGAACATGCATAACATATTTTAAATGAAAGAGTTTACCTGATGCCCTCTGAAAGTTAATGGTACCAATTCCATTCGCACTATATCGTCCATCGTCACCGAACTCAATATGCATCTGGAGACCTTTCTCCACCAAGTCACTGAAAATTTTCTTATCTCCTGTCATGTGAAAGGAAGCACCACTATCCAAGTACCACCCCGATCCAAATTCACTAGACACCATGCATGCCATCAATGAGAAGTCAAGCTCAAATTGTGAGGCAAGGGCCTCACCAGCTACAGCTCTAGCAGCCTTCTTGTTCTTCTTTTTCTGTGGGCAGTTAGTGACAAGATGCCCATGTTCGTGATAGTGAAAACACTTCACCTTGGAAAAATCCAGCTTCTTTCCTTTAGCCTCATATTTTGAATGGTATTTCTTCCCATTACCTTTCCTTTCCTTGGAAGCCAAAGCATAATCCTCTTCATCATCATGCTTTGATGAAGAGCCATCTCTGGTGTTCTGCCTGAACTCCTCCTACACTAGATCCGACCATAGTCGTTCCCAATCTAGCATTTTTTCCCATCCGTTGACAAAGTCTTCATAATTGTGCCAACTCTTAGGAAGTCCCAAGAGAGCCAAGCTCACCAAATCATCATTAGAAACACTTATTCCTATACTCCCAAGCTCATCCCTGCATTGGACAAAATTTGTTAAGTATACCGGAATAGTGTCGTTCTTTTCCATCTTGATCTTTCTGAGTTTATCCTTCAGTGCCAATTTCCTATGGTCGATGTTGCTTTGGAAAAGATCTGTCAAAGCCTTCCACATAGCATATGGAGTGGCTTTCCCATGAAGGCTTCATACAATGTGGTCTCGTACTCCTTCCAACAGAATTCTTCTAGTCTTATCTACTTTCTTTTGCCATGCGTAAAGTAATGCAGCATTCGTCGAAGTGGGCTTAGGAACATCACTGTTGATGAATTCCTTCAAGCCATTATCTTCAAGAACTGCCTCCATCCTATCCTTCCATTCAATGTATTTTGAGTTTCCCTCGAGTGCATACTCTAGCCGCAAACCATTGAAAGCCATTTCGATGTTTACTCAACTGTCGCACCAAGAAATTCTTGCAGCAAATTCGAATTGTTTCCACCAACAAACTCAGCTACTGCTTCAATATTACAATCTTCTTTGCTCCGATACCATGCAAAATTTTAATACAATTATGTATTTCATGTATTCTCCTGATCTAACAATTATATTCCACTGTTAAATACATAATCCTTCTACTAAAATATTTGTGGAAATTTAATCACCAATTGCAAACACATGAGGAAAGATCAATCACACATAACATAGATGTTTTTACCGGGAAAGCATAAAGTTAAAAACCCCACTATCATATATTATGTATATATCATGGATCATGAAACAATCTCATACAAAACTATAATCCAAGAGTTCTCAATACAATATACAATCGTCTCACATTTTCATACAAAAATTTGGCTCACACATGCACCAATTTACTGCCTCCTGATAGCCTGCCTCCACTGCGCGATCCCTGATGCTCAAGAACCTCTGAATGATTGATTCTAGCCTGCCTTGACTGCGCAATAATCATAGGCATCTCCAATGTGTGTGTGGTTGCATGAGTGCACCCACTAATGTCACAACTGATATTCAAACTATCCCTTTCACCTATCTCTCAACTGGGTCTCCACTAGATCTAACATGCATGTAGTTAACAGTAGTAAATCTTCAGTTGCATGTGAGATAACTCCATGTGATAAGCTGCCAACTCAGAGTTCGACATGCTAACAAAGAAAATATCAAAGTGAAAAGAGTTCCTAGTCCATAAAAATGATCAATTGTCAAAGGAAATAAGTCAAAATGAAAGGAATAGTTTCAAAGGTTTAAAGTGAAAGCAAGAAGGAAAAGTGGGTCCCAAAGCTCAAAACATCCAATCCATCAAGCATAAAGCCCATTCAAAGATCAAAAGACATTCATTTTCTCTCCATGTTATCAAGTCATCACTCATATAGTTCAAAAAATCGAAAATGAAAGGTGAAAGGTCGAAATTATTGGAGGTGTTGCTCACCTGGAACAAGGCACTACACATAGAGCCAAGGCGTTGCGCATAGAGCCAAGGCGCTGCGAATAGAGCAAAGGCGTTGTACACCTGGAAGATTTCACTTGCAAGATTAAAAATTTTGTGCAGGTCTTCCAAACCTTTAGCAAATAATTTCACCACTTCCTAGCAAGTAAGTAAGACATCATTATTCCCTCCTTGCATTTCTTAAGTGAAAATTTCATGGTGTCAAGATTCTCATGATAAATATCTAGTTTTTTTCAAGATAGAAACCCTAGTTTCACTTCCTAATCCCAAATTTGATCCTTGAAAACCCCTTTTACCCTTCCCACATCACAATAAATCCTATCCCTACCCCTATATCTTTAAATCCCTATCCCAAAACCCTTTATCCCCTAAACCCTAAGATCTAGGTATTTCAAAATTCCTAGGCTCCCAAATCCCCATACTTGTAATAAAAATCCTATTCCCAAATCCCACAATATTTCTACTCCCTGTCACCTCCCTCAATTCAATAATTCCTTCCCCCATCTCCCTGATTTTTCCATCCCATTCCCCACTCCCTAAACCTACTTTTCACTCCCAATTCATATCCCTAGGGTTTCTAGCCAAGACACTATGGAAGAAGAAAATAGAGAATTTAGTGAGGAATAATAAAGGGAAGAGAGGAGGCCACACAATGGAGGGAAGATCATTAGACTTGAACCTACAAATGCTAGAGAACTCATGGCCTCTCCCATGACTGTGACATGTTTCAAACATGTAAGATTCTTTGACTTCTGTGAAAAAATACAAAAGGTCCAACATCACCATGTTTTAAGTAGGCTTTTCATCTCTAATCTTCATGATAACCAGGTAACCCTTGCTGGTGTCACTTTAATAGTATCCACAACCATTATAGCAGATGCCACTGGAATTCCAAATGTTGGTGAAAAATGGTACAAGGAAAAGGACATGGAGAATCATTACTATGACCCATATATCAAGCCAAGGTACAAGAATGAAGGAAAAGGTTTCTTTCCTTTCTTTTACCTCCTAGAGAGGTATGCCCCCATGATTAAAATCATCATGAGGTACTTTTCTCATGAAGGAAGGTTCTCTAGACTCTATACCTACCATATCAAGTTATTAATGCACTTCACAAGGGTCAAAATGCTCAACACACCTTATTTTCTCTTCAAGGAAATTGAAAAAATGGAATACATTGTTCAAAAGAGATATTTTGACCACCAAATGAGAATTATTTTTCACCACTCTCTCATCAAGATCATTTTCTTCCATCACCTTGATCAATTGAACATTTCTTGGGACACTTTCATAGCTAATGACATCTTTACTTCTCCACCAATTCAACATGCTCAAGTTGTGCCTCCACCATCTCATCCTTCCACATCCATTCCTCCATCTCAGCCCACAGTACCTACTTCTTCACTGAGCTCAAACTAATTCACCCATTTCACCACCATCATCGCCATTTCACACTCATATTTGGTCATCTACCATGGCTAACAACATTGAGCTTCAAAATACCAAAGTGGTTGAGATAGAGACATTGGAAAAAAAATATTAGAGAGGGCATAGGAAGGTGTTTGCCCCATAGATTGTGGAAGGGGCCCTACCTTCTTCACCAACAAAGTAGGTACAGAAGAGAAAATAAAATATGGTAGAGGAGGATGTACATGAGGAAAACATTCATGATGAGGATGACCTCCATGAAACAGAGAGTGATTTTGACCTTGTTGATTTAGATTATGAGAATGATTATGAGGCCTCCAAAATTATTATCAAGTAGAAGGATGCCCAAATCAGTGAGATTCAAACCAAATTAGAGAGATCTAAGTTTGTCGTTAGATTTCATGAGCAATAAAATGAACAACTCAAGACCAAGCAGGTCATCATGGAGATTCAGCTTCTTAACGAAAAAAGAGAAGAAAAAAAGGAAAAGGCTTTTCTTGATGAGGCATATGGAAGGTATGGTGAAACCAATGAGGTAGAAGAACAAGTTCCAAGAAGAATACCTAGGACTAGAGGGCTTAAAAGAGCTCTAGAACTAGAGAGGCAAAAGGAGGTTGAGCCAGCTAATCAGCTCACTTTGAATGAACAGTTTGTCATGATTGTAAATGAGAACCGGGAGAAATGGCTTGATAGGGATAACTAGCACCTTGAGAAGCTTCTGGAGAAGGAAAACAAGGATAATGATATATTGAGAGAAAGAGGGCCAAGCATGATCAGAACTGGACCAAGGACCTAAGGATTAGCTCAAAATTTAAAGTTATAGGATTGGGTTGAAACCAAGATGGTTGCATAGGTCTCGTCTTCCTGATTCCAACGCTACAAACGGTTCGAAAAATGGACACCGTATGAAGAAGTTATTGCACTTTGAATGCTGAGTGGGTTTGGCGGAGCACGGAGGGGCCAGCCCTCCTCCCATGGAACCTCATCATATGACCAGTGTGGGAGCTTAATGTTAAGAGCACTTTAAGGAGCCTAATCTCAGGTTTAATATTTAATTAAGCTTTAATTAAGTGCAGTTTAATATGGCGGATATTCTGGAGGCACTCCCAAATTTAGGCGGACTTCCACTTTTATTGGAGTTAACTGGCAGTTGCCCTACATTAAGTGGAGGAAAGTGGGGCAAAGTTGTTTTGGTCATAAATCTGTCATTATTGAACCAAATTGGATAAAATTTTAGTCAATTTTGGGTCTCTTCGACCTCCTGAGCACTTTGGCATAGGTTTAAGGTTGAATGGATGTGATATTCAGCAGCATTTTCTTCAGGGAAGATGAATGAGCCATCAGGGCCACCATGAGACAAATTCAATTTGAGGCCTAACCAGGGGAGTTAGAGTCCTTTTCCAGAGTTCCAATAGTCTAAATTGCATAATTCAGATGTTCTGGATCTGATGAGATGGTTTCCAGAGCTTGTAGAGAACGTTTGAAGGTAGAAAAGCTTTAGTAAAGTTCCAAGGGTCATTAGTGCCAGCTTTTGCCAGCAGCAGTGCAGGGCTTAGAAAGAATTGTTTGAGACCATATGCAGTGAACCAGTGGTAATTATTGACTGAAAATGTCATTTTGAATATATTTATAGAGGTTTTAGCAAGTGCTATAGACTTTTAGAGGTCGAAAACTCAACAGAGACATTTTCAATAACCCTAGTGCCAGGGGGTGCCGATAGGTGATTGAGGCGAAACCGGAGTAGCCAAAGGCTATTTTTGATGAACCAAAACTCTATATTGACTATTTAAGTCATTTTGGAACCAATGAAAGTTGTTTTAGAACATTTTGAGAACTTCTAGAGCTCAAAAATCTGATGTGAAGTTCTGGAAAGCCCTGGGAAAACCGTGGAGGATAGCCTATTTGGGGAATGCAGTGCTCAATTTGAGCAATTTATCAGTTGATATTTGATGTCTGATGTATTTTGGATAAATAAGGAGTGGTTTCAGTGACATAAATAGATTTCCGAGGGAGTTTGTGCCATTTAGAAGCTCATAGTAGCTTAGTGCACTGACAGAAGGAGTCGTGTCAACAAGAGCCTAAAGTTGTTTTTCAAATTTTGGATAGCCAATTGAGGGATATTTGTGGTATTTTCAGTCCTTTGGATCATTTTTTATTCATTGGAATTAATTATTTACTTGTAAAAAAACTTACAATAATCCCAAAGAGCAGAGTCGTGATGACAATGCTCAAAGGAGACGTAGTCCACGAGATTTCGGGTGAACTCCTAGACTAAAATTGCTTTTGTGTTTGAATGATTATTTGTTGCCTTATGTTGCTATCATAAATTTTAAATTACAGCAATAAAAAATGAAGTTAAGACACATAAACAGTAAAAATTCATACACCACTTTCAAGTAAATAATTCCACAAAATTGTCAAGTACAAGCTAGATCATTTTAATTTAAACTGAGTGGTAGGTTCTTGAAATACATACAAGTTATCCAGACCATTATCATATCAGGTTGGTATCAGAGGATAGTTTCTTGCTTGACATATCACTTGGTTGCTTGATTGACTTAGCAGTTGCTTGATTGAATAGCTTGAAAGGTGTTTAAACAGAGTAAAAGATTGATTGTTTTACTGTTTGCAAACTTATTGTTGTTTGAGTTTGCTTGAGATGTGGGGATAGCTACTGATTAGCTAAGTCTTGGAAAGAACAAAAAGGAAGAAAGAGTTGAAGGCTTCTTCCTTACCCCAAAGTACCTTATGGTCAACATTGAAACACAAACCCTCTTGACGATTGTTTGTTAAGAAGCTCTTGGAGTTTGTTTATTGTTTGGCTGCTTGAATAAGAGTTTGTTTTTACAGCCATTTGGCTAAAAGCTTGTCATATGTTTTGAAAGCTTTGAGAACTTTTTTGAAGTTCCTTTTTTTTCATTTATATCATAATGAAAACTTCTACAAGTGAATTTTCCTCCTTCACAAGATTCTTCGATGATGATATGAAGCGTGACTTTATTATATTGAAGGACATGGTGCAGATTTTGTTTGAGGATAAATGAGAAAGCACTGAACTTCATGAATAGTTGTTTGCCATGAAGGAAGAGAAGCAAGAAATTATTCAAAAATTTCATGATATGGAGAGCCAACTCCATCAAGCCCAAGAGGCTTTGACCAAGAAAATGCATGAGGAAAAGGTAATCCATTCTAACTTGTCTTCAATTTCCTCATTATAAATATGTGTTGGTTCTTTCAAAAAACATACGAGAGGTATAGGGTCCAAATTAATGATTAAAATGGGTTATGAAGGTAAAGGATTATGCAAGCATGCGCAAGGCATGGTTGATTCCATTTTGGTTGAGGAACGACCCAAGAATCTTGGTCTTGGTTATGTGCAGTTTAATGGCGAAGATTCCAAATCCTTGAAGGCATGTGATGCTATTTCAAAGAGAACCTTTATTCCAAGTTCTAGATGCAAATATGTCAAATTTGTTTCAAATATGATTTCCATTTCTTTAAGCCTTTGTTGCAGCAAGAAGATGGTAGACATGCAACTTATGGCATGCATGCAAGTTCAAACAGTTTTCAAGAAAAGAATGGTGATGTTAGTCTGCAAATGAAAGTTGTAGCATCTACTAGTTCATCTTCTCATGAAGAAAAAAAGGATGAACATTCAAAGCAGCACAAGAGGTATAAATCTTCTCATGATAAATTTGATTGTGTTTCTGCAAAGCATGATAATTTTACATGCTTAAATGGAAGAAAGATTTGTTGTACATATTGTAGTCGATTTAACCATCATGTTTTGAGATGCTGGATGAAGAAGCAAGCATACAGGAAGCAGATGAGACAAATGCAAATTTCAAAGAAGGTGCATAATATTTTCACATGTTTCCAAAAGAGGGGACATGTTGTCTCACACTGTTGGACTTTGCATCCAACTAGTCATCCAAAGCACATGCAGCAAGAGGACAAAAATATTGGCGCAAGTGGAACTAAGGATTCCATTATCGATGTGAAAATGGAAGATTCACATGAAGAAGTGTTGCAGCAGCAAAATTCGCCATGGAGGTGGCTTGGCAAGAAGTGGATGGACTTCTTAACATAGTAATAAATACTCCTTTGTACATATGCACATTTTGGTCGTATGCATGTATTTCTGTTGAAAAGTTTGATGCAAGATTGCATATAAATGCGGTTCAGTTGAAGGAATTTCTTTGTTGTTGCAAAATTTCATCATGGAGGTGTAAAATATGAGTATGATACTCACTTATATTGCAGCAATATCTTTTAGTTCAGCTCTTATAGTCACCCACATGTTTTTGGGATTATGTACTTGTTGGTACTTGAAAGGAAGAGTTGAAGGTGTACATGTGCATGGAAGTTGTATGTGTAAATAGCGAACTGTAAATAGGTTTATTGTAAATTCATACATGCATATGTGTTTGTCAAGATGTATCATGATGTTTATCGACTTGTGTCTATTGTGTCGCACATGTTTGTCAACTTGTGTCGATTGTGTTGAACACTTTTTACATTGATTTTGTATCAATTGTATAGCACATTTTATGACGACTTGTTGTTGATGTCACATGTTACACAACTTATGTTTGAGCCACCTTGGATCATTGATCAAGGTAGTGATGTTCAAATTCCTTCTGCAAATTTCTTGCCATAAATTTTCTGAGTGAGTGCAAGAAAGATAGCTCTTGACAGGAGGACAAGCATCGAGGAAGGGAAGTGTGAATTGCTTTCTAGTTGAGGTTCAAAGTCATTAGTCATGCAGGACAAGTGTTTGGAGGCTGAAGAAAAGAGGGTTCAGTACTTTCATTTTTTGTACAGATCAGTTTCAATAGTCCAAGAGAGCTTTTGGGGTCTAAAAGCTTCTCATTTGGGAGGTGTGATCAGAACTAGACCAAGGACCTAAGGATTAGCTCAAAATTAACAGTTACAGAATTGGGTTGAAACCAATATGGTTGCATAGGTCTCATCTTCCTGATTCCGGTACCGCAAACGGTTCGAAAAACAGACACCGTATGAAGAAGTTATTTCACTTTCAATGCCGAGTGGGTTCGGCGGAGCACAGAGGGGCCAGCCATCCTCCCGTGGAACCTCATCATATGACCAGTGTGGGAGTTTAATGTTAAGAGAGCTTAAGGAGCCTAATCTCAGGTTTAATATTTAATTAAGCTTCAGTTAAGTGGAGTTTAAAATGGCGTAGATTCTGGAGGCGCTCCCAAATTTAGGTGGACTTCCACTTTTAGTGGAGTTAACTGGCAGTTGCCCCACATTTAGTGGAGGAAATTGGGGCAAAGTTGTTTTGGTCATAACTCTCTCATTATTGAACCAAATTGGATAAAATTTTAGTCAATTTTGGGTCTCTTCTACCTCCTAAGCACTTTGAAATAAGTTTCAGGTCGAATGGAGGTGATATTCAGTAGATTTTGCTTCAGGGAAGATGAAGGAGCCATCAGGGCCACCACGAGACAAATTCAATTTGAGGCCTAACCAGGGGAGTTAGGGTCCTTTTCCAAAGTTCCAATAGTCTAAATTGGATAATTTATATGTTCTGAATTTGATGAAATTTTTTGCAGAGCCTGTAGAGAAAAGCTTCAATAAAGTTCCAGGGGTCATTAGTGCCAGCTTTTGCCAGCAGCAGTGCAGGGCTTAGAAAGAGCTGTTTGAGACCATATGCAGTGAAACAGTGGTAATTATTTACTTAAAACATCATTCTAAATCCATTTACAAAGGTTTCAACAAGTGTTATAGACTTTAAGAGGTCGAAAACTAGGCAAAGACATTTTCATTAACCCTAGTGCTAGGGGGTGCCGATAGGTGATGAGGCGAAACCGGAGTAGCCGGAGGCTATTTTTGATGAAAAAAAACTCTATATTGACTATTTTAGTCATTTTGGAACCAATGGAAGTGGTTTCAGAACATTTTGAGAACTTCTAGAGCTCTAAAAGTTGATGTGAATTTATGGGCAGCCCTGGGCAAACCGTGGAGGATAGCCCATTTGGGGAATGCAGTGCTCAATTTGAGAAATTTATCAGTTTATATTTGATTTCTGATCTATATTGGATACATCAGGAGTGGTTTCAATGACAGAAATATGTTTCTGAGGGATTTTGTGCCATTTAGAAGCTCAAAGTAGCTTAGTGCACTGATAGAAGGAGTCATGTCAACAAGAGCCTAAAGCTATTTTTTCAGAGTTTGGACAGCCAATTGAGGGATATTTATGGTATTTTCAGTCCTTTGGATCATTTTTTTATTCACTGGAATTAAGTATTTACTTGTAAAAAAACTTACCATAATCCCAAAGAGCTGAGTCATGATGACAATGCTCAAAGGAGACGTAGCCCATGAGATTTCGGGTGAACTCCTAGATTAAAATTGTTGTTGTGTTTGAATGATTATTTTTTGCCTTATGTTGCTGTCATACATGTTAAATTACAGCAAGAAAAAATGAAGTTAAGACACATAAACAGTAAAAATTCATACACCACTTTCAAGTAAATAATTCCTCAAAATTGTCAAGTACAAGCTAGATCATTTTAATTTAAACTGAGTGGTAGGTTCTTGAAATACATACAAGTTATCCAGACCATTATCAGATCAAATCACTATGCCAAGAGAAACAAAATTGCAATGTCAAAACTTAAACAAGCCAATGCAAAAATTGAAACCCTAACCATGCACGAAGAGAAAAGAAGGCTTGATATCCTTGCTGAAGCCTCACTCCATGCCTAACCATCATCATCATCAGCCACCATTTAGAAAATTTTGACAAGTTTTGATACATTTTTTCAAATTTTTGAATTTTTTGTGCATTCCTAGACAGTCATGTGACAGTTGGACTATCAAGTGCGCAACGCCCTAGGCGCTGCGCACTTGTTTGATGCCTCTTTTGATCAGAAGGAGACCACAATTGGATTCAGATCAGAGAATACATGTAGGAAAACCACTTTTCTAGCCTTTTTTGGTCAAACTGACATGTTAAAAAAAAAAAAAAAAAACATGTAAAAAATCATATTTCTGCCTCGTTTTTCACCTTGGCACTGCGCATAGAGCAATCTTGGGCGAATCACTTTTTGGGATTTAAAATCAAGTCAACTCTGCAAACCAAGCACATATTAGGAAATTGGACTGGATAATATTTCCAATGAACTATCCTGATCTCAGTTTGGACATCTGGAATCCCCTCAAAACTCAGCTTGAAGATGGCGATGTGCACCTAACATGGCATTGCGCACCTGACCAATGTCTAATTTTTTCTGAGTTTTCTATGCAATTTTGATTTTCACCTTGAGAAATCATGTATTTACTTATGTAATTGATGGAAGTAAATGTAATTATAATGTTTTTACATTTACCTAGGTTAAATACATTAGGTGAAAAGTTTTGATGACATGTAATGAATCAGTTTGAAAAAAGTGAGGGATGATTCAATTTGACCTCCCTACACCCTAGGTATTCAGCTTAGTTTTTGGTTGAACTGCTCCTCCTCTCATGGATTCAATCCTTGAGGATGGGAGGTTTGAGGTCTATATCATGTACTTTTTGACTCATTTCACAGGTTGGATGTTGATGCATTGATCAGAGACTCTAGTGTAATTATTTTGGCAGGAAATTAATGAAAAGGTTGCAACTATTTCTTTGGGATGCCTGTGGTATGAGAATTTATCATTGTTTTTCTTATGTCTCATTATGTATTAATTTTTTGTTTCATGATCGATTTAATTTCTATGATATGTTGTTTTTTAAGTTGATAAACAAAATACGTCTCTCATGCTTTGTTTTTGGAAAACCTTCATAGTTTTTCCATCTTATTCTATTTAGAAATAATGCATGCTTATCCTTGCTCTTTCTAGCTCCTCACCTATCTGATCCATCCCACTCAAGAAATCCTAAAGTGTTAGGTTTTCTACCTACCTTGCCCCATTGAATCTTTGCAACCCTAATCCTATTTGACCTGGCCTAGCCTCTTTGACCTAATTCACCCATCCACTAACCCAATTCAACCAAATCAAACCATTGTACTTATACCTAGCCTAAAACCCTAATTCATTTAGCCCTCTTGGCTGTGATTTTTTGGATAGGGCCCTCTCCGATTTGGTAGGGCTAGATACCAAGCCAAAATATTGGTTTGTGGTTACCTCTATTGGGATTTCTTCTTCAGCATTAGAAATCTGGCGAAGTGATAACACTTACATATTTGGTTCCTCAACCTTTGTGGCTTTTGGTTTTCCAATCATGATAATCGATTGTTATACTTGTTCTATATGCCCCTCTAAATGTTTCTTGGCCTTGAAGATATTGTCAAACTCATCAATGTTCCATTTTTTTTATTTTTGATTTGAGGTTCTTTAATATTTATTGAAGCTTGTACATGACTGTGCTATTCACTATAGTTTCCTCTTTCCACAAAATATTCTTTCCTAAAATGAAGGGTGTTCTAACTAGAAGTATTCCAATATGAAAGGCTTATTTTTCATCCCTACATGAATATATATCTCTAAAAAAATGGGTCAATGATCCAAACCATAACTTAGGAGGATGGTGGCCAACATGTTCAACCCTTTTATTAGAATATATTAATAAATTAGGAATATATAAGGCATGACGTGACTTTGTGGGTTCCCCCCCTTCAATTATTCCTTGTGTATATCCAATCAGAAGTATCCCAATAAATCAAGTCTAATTTATAAATTGTTTCTTTGAATGTTGATTACTATCAAATCTTCTAAGGCCTCCTTTTTTTCTTGACTAAGGATGTTATTATGTTGAAATATCCCCCAAATATCCAATGATTTTCTCTTAAGATGTGTTTGATGCTTTGGATATTTTACAAAAAGCATAGTTTTTTTACCGTTATATGAGGACCATAGACATTCATTATGAAGCCAAAATCCTTCACATTGATGGGTTGTAATATTATTGATAGAGAGTTCTCTATGGAGAAGAAACTAATGACTAAAACCTATGATGGATCACACTTGGCTAATCCATTTGAAGACTTTACTACACTAGTGACCATATATAAACATCCTTTCCAATATTTTTGGGCTATTCTAGAAAGGGAAATCCTGTTGCATTTGGTTTCTTGTAGCATGAAGATAGTTGGTTGTTCTCAGAGGATTTTTTTCCTTAGAATTGTAAGTTCGCTAGGGATTTTGTGGAGATAATTTTCCATGTGATGACCTTGATTGAATATGGGGTTGATGAGGGTGTAACTTATTTTTCATCAAAGAGATCTTTCCCAAATTCACATAAAAAATTCATATACCTTGGAGGAGTTACTTGTTACTTTGTCTCCCCCACATTTTTTCTCTTTGGATGATTTGAATATTTATTTAAATATTTTTCCTTTGATTCCCAAGAAATAAGAATTTGAGTGCTTACCTTTTTGGGATGTTGCATGTCAATTTTTTGAGATGATAAGGGTTATTTACAGAAGCTAGAGGTGTTTCTCTATAGTGAAATTCTACTTCTTCTTGCATAGGCTTATGTTATACCTTGGAGGTATAGCTCTCATAGTTTCATATTCTCACCACCCTAGAACTCTTCATTATTTGGCTCCACTTAAGGCATTTACACATGTTCCCATGTTAGTAGAGTGTTTAGGATGGACTCAAAGGTGATGACATAATGGGAGGGTTTGATGTTCCTTCTTAGATGGTGATGATTTTGTAGAAATTATATGCTCTAAGCATGCATATGTCCAAGATCCACCTGATCTCACACTATTTAAATTTATGCAAGATTCTGAATCTATTCCACTTGTTAATATTTTGTGGAAAAATTAATTGCACACACATGTGAAGTATAAACAAGAATATTCAATCGCACATAACACAGTTTTTAACCGGGAAAGCCTGAAGATGAAAACCCCAACTATATATTATGTAACATGGAGATCATATGACAATATCGTACAAGCATACAAAGCTTATCACAAGCTCTTAGTACAGTACAATTGTCATACACTAATCAGGCCCAATCTTGCAAATCCATGCACCGATCTATGCCACCTACTAGCCTGCCTCCACTGCGCAATCTCTGCTAAAGAATAGCTCTGAATGAATTCGAATTACTCCATCCTTGACTGTGAAATCCTCATTGGAATCTCCACTGAGTGTGTGATGCAATCAATTCATCACTATAGTCACAACAGATAGTCTATCTTTCCCTTTCACCTATCTCTCCACTGGTCTCCACTGAAACTGCCATGCACTATAGTTAACTGTTGTATTGTTCAGTTGATTAATGAGTTATTATTTTTGAATTAATTAACTAATTAATTCACTCCACTCTCACTAGCATATCAATCAGTTAGACTAGATACAACTAGCTCAACTGAGTCTAACTGAGTTAAACTAAATACAATTCCATAACTACTTCTTCCAACTGTGTCGTAACTCTGCCACTTGAGTTCTAACTGAGTCCTCCATGCATTAGCTCCAGTAAACCCTTAGGAATAGCGTAATTCCTTCTGTCAGCTGATGTGCCACATATGTGCACTGAACTGAAGTGCTCCAAAGGAATAAGTTGTTGTTTAGAGTCTGATTATTATTAAGAGCTAATAATAATCGACATGCATCTATTTTTAGATTGATGATCTATAAATAGACTTCGCAAAATATTCTAAAAATAGAATTTCATCTATTTTTCCAACTTGACCAACCATCCACGAATAGCATACTGCAACTTTTGAAATATGATCTTCATGTCTAAAAATAGACTTGCGCCAAAAATAGCCTACGGGCCCACTTAGTGAAGGCGACTCTTTTCACTAAGCCCATCATCTTGTTGAATCTCAACACTCCCTCTCAACAAGATAGGAATTATCCTTCACCCTGATCCTGCCTCTATGGTATTCAAATTTACTCCTGGTGAGCGCCTTTGTCAGAGTATCTGCATCCTGATCCTCCGTAGGAATGTACCGAAGCAACATGATCTTCCGCTGCACACAATCTCTGATATGATGATACCGGATATCAATATGTTTAGATCTATCATGAAACACAGGATTAACCGAGAGTTTAATGCAACTCTGATTATCACAATGAATCACCGTGGGATCTGTTATTGCCTAAATCTACCTCAGGCTGAAGAAAGGCAGAGTCTAGGGTAACATCAAACCACGCTTAATCTGGTAGCTAGCCCTATCGGATCAGGAGAGGGCTCTCTCCTGGTAAATCTCAGCAAAAACAATCAGTGAGGCTTGAGATGACTTGAACAAAGGCTGATTTTAGGCTAGGTATATATGTAAGAGAGTTGGATTTGATTTTGAAGGTGTTTGTTGGATCAAAGGGAAAGGCAGATTTCGGGTATGGGAAATGAGCAGTTTTTCAGGGATCTGAATGGGGCAAGAAAGGAAATTGTTTTGACACTTCAAATTTGAATGAAATGGATAGCTCAGACTGGTGAATAGTTGAAAACATAGAAAATTAAACAAAACTCAAGGTAGAGCACTGCAAATCTAATGAATTCCACCTTTATTACTTGTTTGTTTAACTTAAGAAGAAATGAGAAGGAAGATGATACACATGAAACATTAGTAAACTTACAATCACAGAGAGAAATACATCATAAAAATAAAGAGCCACATGGATCCCAAGGAGTGCTGCAAACCCTGGTCTATTCCTTTGCCAAAATGTAGAGATGAATGTACAATGATGCTCCAAGCAATCCCAAGTGTCCAACCCTGAAAATGACTGAGAAACTACAAGTTATAGACAAGAATAACTCATCCCCATGCCTCTAGGGGTCGAGCTCACTAGTTTAGGAGCTGTTTCAACAAGATCTAAACTAAGAACTGGAAAATAGGTAGTGGAATAGCTTGCCTCTATAAGATAGGAAACAGATTCATTCAGTTACAATTCACCTTTTGATGCATGAATCTACTTATATGAGTAAAAATTTGTCAAAATTACATCAAAAGCCATGAAATTACATCAAATTACATCAATAGCTTTACATTTGGAGATAAAAAAGTCAAACTGGCCAAAACTAGGCAAAAAACAGAGTTACTGAGTGAAAAATGAGCCAAAATCCCCAATGCGCCGCTCCTGAAATCTCTATGTGTCGCGCCAATTTGGAGCCGATTTTGAAGGCCTTCACGATGTCCAAATTGAGCGCAGGATAGTTCATTGGAAAGATCTGCCTGTCTAATTTCCAACATAAGTGGAATTTCTGAATTTAGTCGCCATTTTAAGCTCCAAAAATGAGTTTTCCCAACACTGCTTCCTGTGTGTCCAAAAATAGGCATGCATAAATTTTCATGAAAAATCCAAAACTATAATTTTTTACCCAAGAGGAGCTCCCCATCATAAGCGCGCGCCAAGTGGCGCGACGCGTCGGGCAGGAAAAACTGTGTTAAGGCCAAAAAATTCAAAATTGACAAAATGTGTCCCAAATTTCTTGAAATTTGGGTTGAATGTCCACCATCATGCGCTATGCTGGGCCAAGGAAGCTTCGACCAAAATTTGGAGTCTATCATGCCTTTTGCGACGCTTTAATGCCCTCTTTAACTTTGCCTTTAGGATATTGATTCGTGCCTTGCAAACATGATTTCTTCCCCAATAATGATTCTTCATGTGCCTGAACACGCTCTTTTCCTTATTGTCCTTCTCCAATAGCTTCTCCAAATGAATATTGACCCTCTCAAGCCAAGTCTCTCGATCAGCCTCAATCTCTCGCTCAATGGATGTCATCTCGGTTTGGCCTCTTTGGGCAGCTTGCCGGTTCTCACGGATATTTTGCAACTCCATGATAGTTTGCTAATCTTCCAACTGTTTGTTTCGCTGCTCAAGGTAGTTAATAATCCATTGGGCTCTTTGCAACTTGACGGACAAAGTGTCTACCTCCGCCTTCTGCTCCTGAATAGTCTCCCTCAACTTTGAGCTTGGTGAGCTCAAATCCTCATCAATGAGTATGAAACCTGTATCATGGCCTCCTGAAGGCCCCTCATCTTGCATGGGCCTCTTACCCCTGTCCTATACCTATACCTGTGCTGCTGATGACGGAAGCGAGACCCCTTCCACCCCGGGTGGAGATAATACTCGCCGGGCTGCTGCAAATAATCCTCTGGTGCCTCTCTGATAAGTAACAAACACCGTCACACTGGTGGTCTGTGTCTCGTGAACTTCATGCTGATATGAAGGTTCACCTGCCTCATGAACAACCTCCAAAGGAACCTGGGGAGCTGTGAAGAAATCATTAGAAATGAACTCCTCCCAAAAAATTCCCTGCAAGCCGAGCAGATGCATAACCACAATCTTGATGAGTGCAAAGTGATAGATACTGCTGTACTGCTGCTCAGGATTTTTCCTTTGCACGAGAGTGGTCATCCTCTCAATATTCCGGCACATGAAATAAGAAAGGTTCATCATCCTCACCCTGGTAAAATGCATCAAAAACCTAATATGATAGGCATAGAGACGTGAAAACCGGACCTCACAACTGAAATATCTGATAATAAGTTTCATCAGAGGAGCGTAGGAATCCTTTAAGAACCGAAAAGGAAACACTCTGCTGAGTTGTTTCAAAAAGCTAGGCCTGATATATGGCTCATAGTGCACCCTGTCAACCTGTTTTCTTTTGTTCCATTGTTCTCCAACATTTGGTATTCCGATTGCTTGAGAGATAGTTTTCAGTGTTAAAGTGAATGTCACACTGGCAAGGGTGACTTGGCCATCATGTAAATGCAACACAAAAAATCAGGCCAGCTCCTGATGATGATGGACCCTAGCAACCATTTCACAAAATTGATAACAAGACTGCTGTTGAAAACATGTCATGGCAAGATCTAAAATATTTTGATAGATTCGATCACTATTTTTTGCTGCGCGCGCTAGCTCTGGCTCCGCTCTGCCTCCCTCTGCGCCCTCTGCGCCCTCTGACCGCGCCTGGGCTGCTGGCAGCTCCAGCGCGCTGTTCTGCCCTGTCCGGCCTGCCTTGCGACAGGTCCTGCCATGGATGACCGCAAGACCCCAGACCCCCCTCCGCCTCCGGAGGTTACGGCTTTTAGGGCAATGATTGCGAATGCTCCCAAACGCCCTCCATCTCAGTCCCAGCAGAAATTTGTGAAAAAACTGGACTCAATCCCCACAGTGGCTCTCCCCGAAGGAGACACCTGCAAATCGCCTCTGAATCTGGCGGAGAGGGGTCTCATAGGCCAGTTCACGGGCCTCTGGCCCTCTCCCAAATCGGTTGAGGAATGGACTCAAAGGAACTGGAAGCCTCTGATCAAGGAGGGATTCAATAGCTACTTCGTAGGTAAGGGTTTCTTTGTGTTTGTCTTTGAAAACCCGGAAGACAAAGGATTAATCTTCAGAAACGGGCCATACTTTATGGGCCCTCAGGGCCTTTACCTAAACAAATGGTCCCCTGACTTCGACCCCACTCGGGATGTTCCCTCGGCAGTCCCGGTTTGGGTTAGACTCCCTCACTTGCCTCTCCACTACTGGAATCCAAATTCTCTCCAGACCATAGGAAATGCTTTGGGAAAATACATAGATCAGGCGGTAAGAAAGGATCAGTACTCATGTGCCCGCATCTGCGTAGAAGTAGATCTCGAAAAAGGATTACCGGAAGCAATCAAGCTCACTGTCGCTGGGTGGACGCATGTCCAAGAGCTGGATTATGAACAGCTGCCCTTTAAATGTAGGCACTGCCACGGGCACGGCCACTTCGCAAAGCACTGTAAGAAGAAGGCGGAGGAACAGGCGGATAAACAAAATGGGGAACAATGGACCCTAGTCCAAAGAAACACTAGCTCAAAAAAAGGCATAGGCAAAGGAAATATGACTGGAGGTCAACCAAGCTCCAAAAGAAACCAAAAAGCGGAAGCTCCTCCAAATGCACCAGAAGGAGAGCAGGACATACAAGCCAATCTAAATCAGGAGAACGAGGAACAACCGGCCCCTTCCCCTTCAAACAAAGAGAGAGAGGAAACAGTTCAGCTGGAGGAAAACCAAGGCTCTCCCACTAATCCTTCCTACGCAGAAATAGCAAGGAAAAAACCAGTGGCTAGTTCTAGTTCTTCCGAAGATGAATTCTACGAGCGCCCTTCCAAAAAAGCAGGAAGGAAATCTCGTAAAGAGAAGAGGGAAGAAGAGGCAGAGAGACTCAAGATTCAAGGAAGTCAATCCACAATAGAAATGTCTATTGGGCGAAATATCAGACCAAGGCCTTCCAAGGGAGGCCCCAACCCCCCTCTTTGTAAATAATGAATCTCGTCTCTTGGAACTGTAGAGGTCTGGGGAATCCCTCTAGAATAGAAACAGTCAGGGACCTACTGAAATCAGAACCCTCAGACGTTCTTATGCTCCAGGAGACCAAAATAGAAGGGCAGGCCCTTCTAGAGTTAGGTAGAACAAAGTGGAACAAAAAAGCAGGAAAAGCAGTCAACGCAAGGGGAACCTCTGGAGGGCTGGCAACACTTTGGACGGAAGACCTCTTTCAGCTTCTTAGGACCCATGAAACCCAGCACTGGATATACACGGAGCTGAAGCATAAGGCAAGTAAGTTGACCATCTCTCTCTTCAATCTCTATGTTCCAGTGACTTATTCTGAAAAGCGAGAATGCTGGGATACACTTGAGGCCTTTCTTGAACAGACCATTCCCAGCAATATCATACTAGCCGGGGATCTGAATATTGTTCTGAAAGTAAAAGAAAAGAGGGGGGGGATCAGCTCCAACGACCCTATGTTGGCCAAGGTTGAGGAGATCACCCAGCACTGGGACCTGTGATTCATTTCGTGTAATGCACATATCCAACACATGTGATTCATTTCTTCCTCTTCTGGGGCTGGTTCCTGGTGTATATCCTCTTCTTGTTCATTTTCTTCTTCCTCTTCACAATCTATGTAAAATAATTTCTTCTCAGCACACTTATGACCTTTAGTGTATTTTCTATCACAACTGTAGCAAAGCCCTTTTGCTCTTTTTCTTCCAATTGTTGTGGTGTCAACCTTGTAGGTTGTGGAAATCTAGGCGTAGCAACACTTCCTTCTTTATAGAATTGAGTGGTAGGCTTCCTTGTCGCCATAATTTTACATTCAACTTTTCTTGCCAACTTGAATGCCTTCTCTAATGAATCATGTTCCAAAACGCGAACTTCATGTTGGATGTTATCCTTTAAAGTGCCTAGGAAGAGATCAATCCTGTGTTCCTCTGTAAGATCAGTTACCCTTATATTCAATTTTTGGAAGTCCTCAATGTGCTGCCCCACTAAACCCTTTTGTTTGAGATTTATCAATTGGGTAAAGAAGGTCTTGCTCTTTGTATCCTCATAATGTGCTATCATTTCCTCCGTAAAAATTGACCAAGTGACAATTTTTTTACGGGAACAAAGCCATCGATACCATACAAATGTATTTTGTTCTAAATGTAAAGTTGCAATGCGTACCTTTTGTGTGTGTTGCACGTTATGGAGATCAAAATATTGCTCCATCTGTAGTATCCATGTTACAGGATCCTTTCCATCAAACTTCCTCATATCCATTTTTGGAATATGGTGGTTCTTCCCACCAACATTCGAGTTTATGAAATCACGATTAACATTTATTTTATTCTCATCATGAGGTTCTTCTCCTATATTTCCGCCATTAGGAATCATTTCTGGTTTTAAGCTTGTCATCAAGCCTTCCATGTATGCTTTTAGATCATTCTTCATGTTTTCCATGTTGTCTTTCATGTCATCCATCTTAGCTTCCATGCCCACTTCCATGCCATCCATCTTAGCTTCCATCTTAGCTTCCATCTTAGCTTGCACACCATCCATCTTAGCTTCCATGCCTTTCTTCAAACCATCCATCTTCACTTCCACACCTTTCTTCAAAACTTCCATTTCATTTTTTGCTGCTCTTTGCGAGAGTGAAATTTGTTGCACTTCTTCTTGTAATTTTGATAGATCATGTTGCAATTCTTCATCTTCATGAGTCATGGTAGAGCCTTCTGAAGGCTTGATGGGTGTTGAATTCTTTTTAGGGGCCATTTTAGAATTCAATATTGATATCTCTTCTACAATATGCCCTTGGAATCAATTCAACTTGATTCTTCAAACAAGACTTATGCAATTTGGGAAAAAAAATACACACACCTTTTACTAGCTTTTAGGAGCTCGATATTGAAATTGAATTATCTCTGTATTTGAAAATCTGATGTCAAGAAATTAAACTCTAGTGATCCAAGCTTATAAGCTACACAGTCACAACTTTGATTTGGATTCTCCAAGACAAATTTGTGTCCAATCTCCCACAATGACCTGGTCTGAGGCTGAGTTGTTCAGGCGAAACATGCAAATTGCCACATCTCACTGTTTTGTCATGTCTCTGAGGTGGTAGAAAAAACTGTCTGTGTACCCACGACCTTTTCGGGCCTTCAATCCAATGCCCCGAGAGAGAGTTATTGAAGTTTTCCCACGATCACCTCTTTGAGATGAAATTCAGGAGCCTGAAAAAGCACTACCTTCCACAGATCATATCTCCAAAAATATTGCGAACCAAGCTCTGAAATTTTTTGACGAATTTCCTTAGGATTTCAGCTTCGCACCATATGAATTTCAGACTCTGAAACTTCGTACAAAAAAATTTATAGCGCAATTTCCACGATGACCTGTTTATGAGCCTGAAAAAATACCTAACTTCCACAGATGATATCTCCTCAAATATTGCGAACCAAGATCTGAAATTTTTAGACAACCTTCCTCGAGATTTCAGCTTCGCACCCTAGAAATTTCAGCTTCTGAAGCTTCCTAGAAAAAACGTTATAGCGAAAATGCCACGATGACCTGTTTGGAGCAGCGAAACCCTAGAATCCCAAAGCTCTCATACCAAATGTTGTGTAACCAGCTCCAAAGAGAGAAGAAAAGAGATATTCACGCCTTAGAAATGAGCCACTTCGAGGGGGCAACCTCCAATACATTACATGAATGAACAATTCTTGGATGATTCAAATGAACAAAACCTCCTTCTATATATAGGAGTCCATGGGGCCATAATATAATCCTAGTGGGGCCACAATGTAATCCTAGCCGACCTAACAATAATAATGTAAGGGCACAATAATAACAATATGGGGGTTACAGGGGTACAATAATAACAATAAGGGGGGCTACACTAACATAATAAGGGGCTACACTATTAATATAGGGACTTAACACCCATTCGTGGCATTTACACCTGGACTAACAATCGGGTTGGTACGGAGCATATTTCTGCTCGTTTAGACCGCTTCTTGGTTCAAAGCTCCATTATGATGAACAAGAAAATAACCACCAAAATTCTGCCCAAGCTCTCCTCAGATCATAAACCCATCCAGCTCCATTTGGATGATGAAGAAGACTTGGGTCCGCTTCCTTTTCGATTCAACCCTCTCTGGATCGAGAGAGATGGATTCTTGGAGACTGTCAAGGAAGCATGGGCCAAACCAATCTCCGGATCCTCCAGCTACGTATGGGAGCAAAAGCTGAAAGCCACAAAGCAAGCGCTGAAGGACTGGATAAAAGCACCGGATATCAACCCCATCAATCAGAGAAAGGAGGCTGTGCAGTCTTTGTCGGATCTGCAAACTGATATGGAAAACAGAGATATCACATCTGAGTTGCTCGAGGAGGAAGTAAAAGCACAAAGAGTAGCGTACCAAACTTTTCGTAAGGAAGAAGAATACTGGAGGCTTAAATCCAGAAGCCTTTGGTTGAAGGCCGGGGATCGGAACACTCCCTTCTTCCACCGGCAATATAGAGCTAGACTGTCGAAGAACTACATAGCAGAAATAAAAACAGCCAAGGGTCAAGTTTGTAAAGGATTCAATCAACTTAAAGCCGCTGCTGAAAACCACTACAGGAACTTGTTCAGAGAAGAAACTCAAAGCAATGACGAGGAGGTGGATGACTTTCTCTCCTGTGTTCCCTCCCTTATCAGTCCTGAAGACAACTTAAATCTCTGCAGACCCATTACTGAGGAGGAAATCATAAAAGTTATTTGGTCCATGAAATCAGACAAGGCTCCTGGGCCGGATGGGTTCACAATCCACTTCTACAAATCCTGCTGGCACATTATCAAGGCAGATCTGCTTAAAATGACAAGAGGATTCATGCAGAAAGCCAAGATTGGTGGAGGAACTAAGTCCACTTATCTGGCTCTAATTCCTAAGGACACCAATCCTGACTCCTTTGCTAGATTCAGACCTATCTCGTTGTGCAATGCTTCTTATAAAATCCTGGCAAAACTTCTGGCGAGTCGGATCAAGCCACTGTTAAAAAAACTGATCTCCAGCAACCAAGGTGGCTTCGTGGAGGGTAGGCACATTCTGGACAACGTGATCCAAGTACAGGAGACAATACACTCAAGTAAGCAACGAAAGGAGAAAGGTATGTTGATTAAACTAGATATGGCTAACGCCTTTGATAGAGTTAATCATAGCTTCCTATCTAAGGTCCTGCTCTCCTTTGGTTTTTCGACACATTTTGTCCATTTAATAAAAGCCTGCATCGACAGTCCATGGATTGCTCCGTTAGTTAATGGCAGACCCGCTAACTTCTTCCAAGCTCAGAGAGGTATCAGGCAGGGTTGCCCACTCTCCCCCTTCCTGTATATCATAATGGCAGACTCCCTCAGTCGTAAGCTTACCGCTGAAAGAATAGCAGGACATATTCCGGGCCTCAAACCTTCAAATGGAGCTGAACCTTTGAACCATGCTCTCTTTGTCGACGATTCTCTCCTACTCGGAGGAGCCTCCATCAGAATAGCCAGAGCTTTCGACTCAGTCCTCAGAAAGTACTGCAGAGTTTCAGGTGCCTTGGTTAACGAGAGTAAGAGCGAAATATATAGCTGGAACATAGATCAGAATGAACTTACTGCAATCTCTACTCTTCTTGGGTTTAAAGGTCAGGCAAACTGGGACAGGTTTAAATATCTTGGTCTTCCCATAACTTCTGGAGTAAACAAGAGGTCGTTATGGAGCGATATAATCTCAAAAATTAAAACCAAAATTGCTGCGTGGGGAGGCAACTGGCTAACTAAGGGAGGTAAAGTAATCTTAATTAAAACGGCGTTGTCTGCTCTCCCAATCTTCCAGGCAGCTTTCCTCCTTACTCCAAGGAAGGTGATGGAGCAGATCTCCAAACTGCTCAGAGATTTTCTTTGGCAGGGAGGGAAAGGCAATGAGAGAAAAATGCATCTGGTTAACTGGGATGTGGTTAAAAAGCCATTGTCTGAAGGCGGACTGCAAATAAGAGAACCCATGCTTGTCAATCTTGCATTGGGAGGAAAGATTTTGTGGAAGATGTTCAACGAACCCTCTCATCCAATCAGTGTTACCCTGCGCTCAAAGTACGGTCCCATTAGTGTGCTTTCCAACCTACAGACAGCTAGTGCACCCAATAGCACGCTGGTCTGGAAGTTATGTTGTAAAAGCAGCAATTTTTTCAAAAAATTAATCTACAGGATTCCAGGGACCGGCAAGCGTACGCATCTATGGAATGACAGTATAATGGGAAGTGAGCCACTTGCTCAGATGGAAGACATTGCAGACCTCAGGAATTGGCTGGAGCGCGCAGGTGTAAACAGACTGTATGATATCTCGACCTGGGATCAGTGTGGAGATTGGAACGGTTGGGATCTCCACAGAGTGCCAGCACGGTTTTCCCATCAACAAGCACTGCTTGTCGATCTGTTGGATGATGCTGCACCTGTTTGCAGATCTAAAAAAGATAGCTGGGGATGGGGACAGTCTGGAGTCTATACCACCGCAGGTGGGTATAATGCTTTACAGGACATAAGGAATTGTAGTCAAACTAAGGAGTTTTGGAAGAATGTGTGGGAGCCGCTTTCCCTTCCAAAAGTAAACTTCTTCTTCTGGACCTTGGTCCATAACAAGCATCTTACGGGGGATAATCTAGAAAAAAGGAAAATAGTTGGGCCTCACAGATGTGTGTTATGCTGTAACAATTCCGAAACAGCTCAGCATCTTTTCATGGAGTGCAGATTTGCGGAAGAGGTTTGGGTTCTCACGCTTCAGGACTTGCAGATTCCAGCCCCCCTGCAGAACTCTGTAGCAGGCCTCTTTGCCTCTTGGAGTCAACACTATCCCCATCGAATCCCTTCCAAATCTTTCTGGCGTAGAATCTGGATAGCGCTCCCAAAATATGTATGTTGGCAGATCTGGTTGGCCCGCAATCAGAAGATTTTTACAGAGCTGCTTTATACCCCTCTGCAAGTCGCTGCAAAAGCTAAATCCTTTCTCCTGGAAGCGGCTCAAATTCAGTATTTTAAAGAAGATCATTTGCTACTGCCCGATGAAAAGCGCTGGCTTGGTATGCTTGCGCCCCATCCACGCAAGTACCTACAACCCCCGCAAGGTGACAATCCTGAATGGCGCATAAGAGACGAGGATGTTATTTTTCAAAATTGGTGGAGGTCCCAAAACATTTCCACTATCTTTTTCGACGGGGCGTCCAAGGGGAATCCGGGTGCTGCTGGTGCGGGTGGAGTTATTTACTCTCCTGGTGGGTATTCCAAAGATTGGTTCTGCTGGGGACTTGGCAAGAAATCCAACAATCATGCAGAGATCCTAGGGCTCCTAAAAGCTTGTCTTATGGCAAGAGATAAGGGAATCAAAGTGCTCCAAGTCTTCGGTGATTCAGAATTGATAATAAAACATATATACATGGAAACGCCGTTCAGCAATGCTAGCCTCAACAAAATTCTGGACAGATTGAAGAGAGTCCTCCGTGACTTTGACAAGTGTAAACTTCATCACATTCTGAGAACGTCAAATAATGAAGCAGATGAGATGGCAAACAAAGGCAACTCGCTTATGAAAGGGCAGATCATTGTAAACAACATAAGCTCCGTACAAATGCCTTGAATGTCCTTATTGACAGTTAGATGCAGTAGATAGATCTCTGCTTTGTAAATGGGGCTGCCTCGGCAAAGACCCATAACTTTTCTTACTTAATAAAAACATAACCGTTACAGTTTTAAAAAAAAAAAAAAAACATGTCATGGCAAGAGGACAGGCCTGCAACTCAGCCAATGAAGTGGGCTCCTCCCTCACATGTCTGCCACTCTTATGAGGCCTTCTAGGTGCATGTAATTCAGTGGTGGAATCACTGTCTCGGTCATACGATGTATCAGTATCTTTCTCCATGATGTCCAAGGTCTATGCCAGGTCTATGTTGTCTTGGATGAAAATGAGAATTTTGGTGTCTTTTATTTGATTGCCAAATATGTGGTAATATGGGAGGGAATATGGAGGAATAGGGTAGTGGGAATAATGGACTTTTATCAAGTGAAATTTTCCATTTGAAATCTGTGATTTGATAAGTTTAGGGACAACCACTTAATCTCTTGGGATAACCTTGGGGTTTAGGGAAATTTACAAGTGGGATGGGGATAATGGGAATGGAATAGGAATGAGTGACTTAGGGAAACAAGGGAATAGGGAAATGGGTCTGTTGAGAAGATAGACAGTGAGAAGGGATGAGGGAAATGGGAATGATTGACACCAAACCAATTTTAAAACCCTCAAGGAGCACTCTTTCAACAAAACAATAGGGTTTGAGTTTTTGTATTTAAATTCTCATAATCAACACCAAACACATGTTCATTGGAAATTAAGAGGTGGCTTTGACTTACTTGAACAAGGGAGACCAAGTTGATTTGAGGATTTGGAAGAAATGGCAAGAAATTTTCTTTTCAGCCCAGTGCATCGTGCAACCAACCCAGTGCGCCGCGCTCTTTCAATGCGTCGTGCTGGAACAAATTCACACACAGGGAGTCGACCCAATGCGTCGTGCTCGCCCGATGTGTCGCGACAGTCACCCAACGCGTCACACTTAGGAAATCCAACACAGTCTGCCCTCAAACCACTTTATTCGCTCCTCACAGCTTCTCTTTTTCTCACTACTGTCTCTTGGCATTCAAATGAATTGTTGAAACATGAAAATCATATATATACCAAAGATTTTGATTTTTTCTATTTGAAAACCCACTTTGTAATGTTTCAAACTTTGACACTTTTCAAAAAATCGGTTTTGTTTCCCTTTTGCTTTTGGACTGAATAATGAGCTTTTCTGTCTGTCTTGCAGGGAATGGATGGCATGGAGCTTTAGCAAAGGAGACCAGGGTTGCCAATGGAGTATTATTACAACTGAAAAACTTGAAAATCACATTGCATTTATTACATAAAGATGAAATAGACTATTTTTCTTCAAAATAGAGTTTTGAAGAAAAATCATTATTAAGCATTATAATGATGAAATTTTAGCACTGAAACCTTATTTCGAACTTCCTCATGTGCCTGTTGACCATTATTAGGAAATTCTAAAGACCGGATTAATGAAACCTAGACCTATTGAGACTAAAACCCTAAAATGACTCTTTGCCAACTATGAGACCAAAAATGACTGTAAATGATTTTAATGAACAGAAATAGGCCAGTAGGTAAAAGACATGAGTGAAAAGCCACTACCGTCAGATGATCCATGCTCCTAATGGAATGCAACTGACCAAATGAGACACCTAATATGCAATGCAACAAGAGGATTTTGATCTCTGATGGACAGATGAAGATACTGACACTAACATTGGCTCCAATGGGGATGGTATCTCCTTGGAGGTGCCAAGAACTACAGATCTCTGGGAAAGTAGGCAGTGCCTTTGTCCATTGGGCTATGCAGTCAATAACTTCGAAAAACCAAAACAAGACTCTTGACTCATCGTGAGAGCTGAAAAATGACTCAAACTGACTCAATTTTGAAACCAAAATGACTGAAATACCTGACTTAACAAACCAAACCAAAATTGAAATCAATATTCAAATTTATAGCCTTCACCTCGAGCCCCAAACTGAAAGAATGATGACAGCACATACTTGTAATGAAACTTAAACAAACCGGTATGTAGAGTTATACATGTGACAGCAGAAAACATTTCAAAAATGGTACCATTTGAGTAGATGATCATTGACCGTCCCTCCTAGACAATCTTCTCCATTCATTTCTTTCAAAAGGAAAGCATTTTGGCCTTGATATGCAGCAATTCTGAAAGGTCCTTTCCAAAGATTCTCGAAATTTCCATGCTTACCTTTATCTTCATTTCTTGCATCCCATTTCAGCACCACTTCTTCTAATTGAAACTTGTCCGCCTTTGCCTTTCGATCATATATCTTCTTGATTCTCTCTTGCAGCTTGAAAGTGTTTTGAAAAACCTCCTCTCTAGTCTGCTGTAAATGGATCATTTGATTTATTCTTCGTTGCATATGATCATCTTCGCTGCCAGCTTCCTACAGAAGTTTAACCACAGGAACTGCGAGAGAAGTAGGGAATACCGTGTCTACACCATACACGAGCTCAAAAGGGGACATGCCTATAGATTTCTTTTGGCTCACTCTATCTGCCCAAAGTGCATTAACCAATTTCTTATGCCAACCTTTCTTGTTTATTTCCAGCAGCTTTTTGATAATGTTGACCAAAGATTTATTTGAGGATTCGGCCAATCCGTTGCCTTGTGGATGATAAGCGGTTGAGTGCCCCAAAGTGATTTGATACTTATCACAAAAATAAATCATTCTTTTGGACTTAAAGGCTACTACATTATCAGTGATCAACTTATTTGGACAACCAAAACGAGACAAAATATTGTTCTCAAGAAATGAAATTATTACCGAATATGTGGCCTGCCTGGTGGGAATCGCCTCAATCCATTTAGTAAAATAGTATGTCGCTGTAAGGATCCACTTATGCTGCGCTGAAGAGGCAGGATGGATCTCGCCAATGAAATCCAAACCCCACTGCTAAAAAGGAGCACTTACTTCAATGGGCTTGAGCGGCAAAGGCTGCAATTTTTTCCTCCCTTCAAAAATCTGACATTCATGGCAGCTTTTAACAGTTTTTTACACATCAGCAAAGAGAGTCGGCCAATAATATCCTGCTCTCAAAATTTTGTTGGCCGTTGTTTTCCAGAAAAGGTGACCTCCGCAATCTCCCTTATGAAAATCCTCCATAACCTGCTTTGCTTCTTCTTCAACCAAACAATTTAGAAAAACACCACCAGGATCTTTCCAATAGAGGGCATTATTCATGATACAAAACTTGGCAGCCTTCAATTTCAGAGTCCTACTTTTGTTTTTAGCCATTCCTGGCGGTGGTGATAGATTTTGGAGCACATATACAATGTCTGAATACCAAGGAGAAAGAACAAATATTTTCGATACCTGAATTAGCGAACTTTCTTAATTTTCCTCGGACATAGCAGCAATGAGATTAATTTCCAAGGCATGCAAATTTGACTCAGCCATTAGCTTAGCCAGCCCTTGTCCTTTGATAAGCTTTGTAGGCTTTATCTCCACATCGTACTCCAACAAGGCAGCAATCCATTTGCCTCGTCTCCCTTCTGGATCTGTCTGCACTAAGACATCCTTAACAGCAGCATTAGGAACATAAGCAAGAATGTGAGAATGCAGAATATATAGTCGAAAAATATTTCAACGCTTTCACTAAGGCAAGAGCTTGATTTTCAATAATGTTATACTTTAAGGCTGCATCTCTTATGGTTTGACTGAAAAAATAAATTGGTTTTTCATGCTGATCTCTTTTCTACATCAATACTGCTGCCATAGTATGATCCGAGGCAAACGAAAACAAAATAAAATCCTGAGTATAGTCCAGGCTGATCAAAACCGGAGCTAAAGAAAGAGCCAATTTCACTAAATTGAAAGACTTTATTGCCTCCTCAGTCCACTTCACTACACTATCTTTCTTGAGCATGTTTGTGATTTCCCTTAAATTTTCTACAAGATTGGGCACAAAGCGACGTAAGAAATTCATCTTACCATTGAATGATTGGATCTCCTTTTTGTTTCGGGGAAGATCAATTTTCTAAATAGCTTCTACTCGTGCTGGATCAATGCGGATGCCATCCTTTGATATAATATGACCAAGAAGCTTGCCTTCATCCATGGCAAACAAACTCTTCTTTGGATTGAGAGACACACCATATTTTCTACACCGCTGAAAAACAATCTTCAAATGGTAAAGGTGCTCTTCATCTGAATTAGAAAAGACTGTCAAATCATCAAGATACACAACTAGAAAAACATCCTTCTCGTTTGCAAATTCCATATCCATTGCTCGCTGAAAGGTCGCACCAGCATTCTTCAAACCGAAAGGCATTTTAGCATAATGGAAAGTTCCCCACGGAGTGGTGAACATTGTTTTATCTCTATCATCCTCATGAACCAGAATTTGGTTATAGCCGGAATAACCATCGAGTAGCAACATATGAGATGCTCCAACTACTCGCTGAAGTATGTGATCCATTTTGGGCAATGGATAATTATCTTTCAAAGAGACCTTATTCAGATTCCTAAAATCAATGCATAAGCGAATCTCACCTGTTTTCTTGCGCACGGGCACCAAATTAGAAATCCAATCTGAAAATATTATGGGAATGATGATACCATCCTTGTATAACAAATTTACTTCCTTCTCTATTGAGGGCAGCAACTTTGGATTTATTCTTCTCAACTTCTGCCGAAAGGGCTTTTGATTTGGCTTGATCAGAATGGTATGTTGAATTATGTTTGTGTCGTATGTCTTCAAATCTGAATAGTCCCAAGCAAATACATCAGCAAAGGAAGATAATAAACTGATATACTTAGCTTTTACCTGCGAGGGCAATGCTTTGGACAATTTCACCATTTTTGGATTTTCTGCTGATCCAATGTTCACATCCTCAACTCCTTTTTCTGTTGGCCGCAAGGTTGGTTTTCAAGCTACATCATCTTGGTTGAAAATTTCCTCTCAAGGTATGATACCTTTAGGAATGACATTATCTTTCAGCTACAAAACTTCCATCTGATTGATTTTTACATCAACCTCGCCATGATCATGCTCCACATCAATAGAAGTGTCTTTGAATTTACCTTCATTTTGCAGAAATTCATCAATTTCTTCATCATCTTGAAACACTTGCCAATACCTTTGATTTTCAGGGACAGTCGGATGATGCTTCACATGAATTTAAAATTTGTTACTTGAGTTCATCGGAATTTTCAAATTACTTGTTTCTTTTGCAAGTGCATCTGCAATACCATTCTGAATACGAGGGACACATGTCAAAGTATAATTTGAAAACAATCTCAAGATATCTAGTACCGCATTTCGGTAAGCCCGCATTCTAGGATGCTTAGCTTGGTATTCACCTTTCACTTGCTTGATAACTAACTCGGAGTCGCCATACACTGCAATCCTCTTAGCATTCAACTTTCTAAGAATTTTCAGACCAGCAATTAAAGCTTCGTATTCAACCTCATTATTTGAACAATCAAAAGCCAATTTATAAGAACAGACCCTTACATTACTCGGCACTTTGTTTGGGGAGGAAAAAGGGCTGCGTACCCAAATGCCAATTCCAACACCGTCATTTCCTACCGCACCATCAAAATCCATGGTCCACAAACCATCTTCATCCTCTTCCAAATGTTGAAATTATGTTTGCTCTGTTATTTTTGCTTGCTGTCCATCAACATTTTGCTGCTGTCGGAAGGTTTATTGCTCAGCGGTACTTTCAAGTTTTTGTCTCTCTTTCTTTAAGACCTCTCTGAAATTTTCAGTGATTTCCGAAATGTCTTCTACTTCAACTAATTGGCTATTTACATCATTAAAACTATCTGAGTATAAAACAAATGATTCTAAATCAGTATGTACATAATTGATTGGATGATTTACCGGTTTCTCCTTGTTGGTGATCATATACTTCATCTTTTTTCTCCCGATATAGTTTCCTCATCTGACCAAACATGGGAATAGTAGCATAGGAGAAATCAAGCTGCAATTTCCCTTTAAGTTTTGCTCCCCAAGATCTGGAAAGAAGCATGCCAAAACTAGGAGGAATATTCGCCACAACCACATCCATCAAAACATTTTTAGTAGGAATCTGATCCAAACTGACCACCAAATCTTTGATAAGCCCAATGCATCTTACTCTACTAGAATCGAAAGAATAAAGGTCATGATACTCTCTAGTGATGTCCAATCCCAATTTCTCCATGATTTCCCTAGGCACGAGATTATGAGAAGCTCCGGAATCAAACATGGCATTGTGTAATACATAATCGTGCAATCTAAGGCTGATATAAAAAGGAGGCACATCACTATCTGGAGACTCACCATCCAATGCTGGACCAAAAATAAACTCAGGTTGATCATCTTCCACATTTACCATATCCGATAATGGATATAAATTCAAAATCTTAGACACCTGACCCTTATAGCTGCTATTCTTCATCAATTCAGTCAAAGGAATGGATACTTTTAACTTAGAAATTTCATTTTCTAAGTTAAAAACTGAAGTTTTCTCTACCTCTTTAGCTGGAACATCCTTCTTTTTAGTTTTCTCCTTTGATACATTTGGCTGATTATATCTTTCATTTACTGATGGTGATTTTCTAGTAGTGGGATCAGCTGTCTCTTTGCCTATCATCTGCACAACGGGTGAATCATTCTTTGGTGTTGTAGCTTCCTTTCTCTCTTGAATTGGATTAATGGGCACATCTCTATTTCTGAGTGAATATTGTCACTGCTGGGCTGTCAAGGCATTTATGTATCCCCTCTGATACTCATCAGACTCTTCTTCAAGAGCTGTCTCATTTTCCAAGATGAAATCCTCGTCTTTTTGTATAGCTGAGCTTTCGGAATACTCCTCATCTTCAATGATAAAAATTGGCATATCATCAGGTGTAAAGAAATGATTCTCTTCTCCTATTACATTCTCTTCATCATCTGATTCCGGACCATGTACAAAATTCTACTATAAAGGTGTCTTCACTTGCTGTTGTACTGCTGGTTCTTGTGCTCGCTGCTCTCTTTTCTTGATTCTGAATTGTGGTTGTTGTTGGCCACGGAAGTTAGGATTTCTGATCTGCAGTTCAGGCTTGTCAAGTTTTAATCTTTCAAACATCTTTTCCATCTTACGAAGTACCTGATCTGACATGGAAACCTCTTCCTTTATTGCTACTTTCTTTTCAGCTTTCATTATAGCTCTCCTGGCAAGCAAATTGGCTTCAACGCTGACTGCAATTTTCTGCATATCTTCTAAAGTGGTCGGACTTATTTCTCTTAATTGATAGGCCATGTTAGGATCGAATCCATCTGGAAACTTAATCAAAACAAATCCCCTAGGTGGATTTATATCAGCAGGAATTGCATTGTAAACAGAATTGAATCTAATACAATAGTCTTGAACTGACTCACCAACATTCTGCTTGATATTGTCATACTCGGAAAGGATCTGGAGAGGATCTTTCAACACTTCCCATCGATCCAAGAATTGTCTCTGAAGATTGGGCAATGTAGTAATACTTCTAGCCGGCAAAGCTCTGAACCATTTTCTCACTTCACCTCCAAAGGTTTGTACAAACAATCTCATTGTCACGTTTTCCGCATCAATCTCATGAAGGTCAAAGAAATCTTCCATCCTATCCACATGTTGCTGAGCAATAACACTTTGAGGAGTGCCATCAAACAATGGAATTTTTCTTTGATAATTGGCAGACATGTCATCCAAGTTTTGAGGCAATGCGAGGGGTGCAAATTAGGCAGCCATTACTCTGGGTGGATTTACAACCGGGTTTGGGGATATAGGAGGAGTCGGAGCAGTTGATGTATGAGGTGTATGTGGTGTGGATGGAGGTGATACTACTGCAGATTGTTGATCAGGGATAGAAGGTTGCACGGGAATGGTAGGAATGAAAGGAGGCTCGGTAGGAATTTGTGAACCAGATGTACTTGCTGATGACCCAAGATTTGCAAATGCAGACTCTATGAATTCAGGAATGTTTGTTGCCACAATGGAATTCTGAATATTCAAAATGTAACTGTCAATGGATCTATTAGCCTTTTCAATTTCAAGATCTTTGAAAAACTCTGGATTTAGGACAGTAGAATCAATATCACTTTCAGACTTAGTCTCAAACAACGACAACTCAAATTGTTCATCAAACTCAAGATCTTCAAGATACTCAAAAACAGCAGGACATGAATGAGATTTGAACACAGGAATCACAAGACTTTATCGATGAAAGATTCTCGAAATAAGATTTGGATTTTCATACACAGGAGGTGGATCGGGATCCGAATTTGCTCTGGTATGTCATCTGGAAGCTAGTGTGTTGAATTATTCTCAAAAATCAAATGGACAAAACCAACTTGTTCAGCCTATCAAATTCTAAACTCATCATCCAAAAGTATAGAATGATCTGATATACTGGGGAAATTTGCAAGTCAGATGTTACGTTTACAAACTAGACCGGAGATTGACTGAAGCAACGTTTATCTACTTTCGCTAATGCAAAGAAAGAGTGTTTCGAAGGCTACCTGGCATAACTTCAGGCTCCGTCTGTAGCTTATAAAACGAATAACACTAACAAGAAAACAATTTTGTGCTTCCCCAGTATGGTCGCCACTATGTTATTGCCTAAATCTACCTCAGGCTGAAGGAAGGTAGAGTCTAGGGTAACATCAAACCACGCTTAATCTGGTAGCTAGCCCTACCAGATCCGGAGAAAGCTCTCTCCTGGTCAATCTCAGTAAAAATAATCAGTGAGGCTTGAGATGACTTGAACAAAGGCTGATTTTAGGCTAGGTATATATTTAAGAGAGTTGGATTTGATTTTGAAGGTGTTTGTTGGATCAAAGGGAAAGGCAGATTTCGGGTATGGGAAATGAGCAGTTTTGCAAGGATCTGAATGGGGCAAGAAAGGCAAATGTTTTGACACTTCAAATTTGAATGAAATGGATAGCTCAGACCAGTGAGGAGTTGAAGAGGGAAAGAGGCTTTCAGGAATCCTCTTCAAACAGTTGAAAACATAGAAAATTAAACAAAACTCAAGGTAGAGCACTGCAAATCTAATGAATTCTACCTTTATTACTTGTTTGTTTAACTTAAGAAGAAAGGAGAAGGAAGATGATACACATGAAATGTCAGTAAACTTACAATCACAGAGAGAAAGACATCATCAAAACAAAGAGCCACATGGATCCCAGGGAGTGCTGCAAACCCTGGTCTATTCCTTTGCCAAAATGCAAAGATCAATGTACAATGATGCTCCAAGCAATCCCAAGTGTCCAACCCTGAAAATGACTGAGAAACTACAAGATATAGACAAGCATAACTCATCCCCATGCCTCTAGGGGTCGAGCTCACTAGTTTAGGAGCTGTTTCAACAAGATCTAAACTAAGAACTGGAAAATAGGCAGTGGAACATCTTGCCTCTATAAGATAGGAAACTGATTCATTCAGTTACAATTCACCTTTTGATGAATGAATCTACTTATATGAGTAAAAATTTGTCAAAATTACATCAAAATCCATGAAATTACATCAAATTACGTCAATATATTTACATTTTGAGATAAAAAAGTCAAACTGGCCAAAGCTAGGCGAAAAACAGAGTTACTAAGTGAAAAATGAGCCAAAATCCCCAATGCGCCGCTCCTGAAATCTCTATGCGTCGTGCCAATTTGGAGCCAATTTTGAAGGCCTTCCCAGTGTCCAAATTGAGCGTAGGATAGCTCGTTGGAAAGCTCTACCTGTCTACTTTCCAACACAAGTGGAATTTCTAAATTTGGTTGCCATTTTCCCCTCCAAAAATGAATTTTCCCAACACTTCTTCCTGTGTGTCCAAAAAGAGGCAGAAAGGTCATTTTTAGGGTGTTTTTTACCCTTCCGGCAACCCAAAACTTGTCAAAATATCTGGGTAATGGGTAGACATGCATAAATTTTCATGAAAAATCCGAAACTACAAATTTTTACCCAAGAGGAGCTCCCAATCATAAGCATGCGCCAAGTGACGCGACGCGTCGGGCAGGAAAAACTGTGTTAAGGCCAAAAAATTCAAAATTGACAAAATGTGTGCTAGGCCAAGGAAGCTTCGGCCAAAATTTGGATTCTATCATGCCTTTTGCGACGCTTTAATGCCCTCTTTAACTTTTCCTTCAGGATCTTGATTCGTGCCTTGCAAACATGATTTCTTGCCCAATAATGATTCTCCATGTGCCTGAACATGCTCTTTTCCTTATTGGCCTTCTCCAATAGCTTCTCCAAATGAATATTGACCCTCTCAAGCCAAGTCTCTCGATCAGCCTCAATCTCTCGCTCAATGGATGTCATCTCGGTTTGGCCTATTTGGGCAGCTGCCGGTTCTCACGGATATTTTGCAACTCCATGATAGTTTGCTGATCTTCCAACTGTTTGTTTCACTGCTCAAGGTAGTTAATAATCCATTGGGCTCTTTGCAACTTGAAGGACAAAGTGTCTATCTCCGCCTTCTGCTCCTTAATAGTCTCCCTCAACTTTGAGCTTGGTGAGCTCAAATCCTCATCAATGAATATGAAACCTATATCCTGGCCTCCTGAAGGCCCCTCATCCTACATGGGCCTCTTACCCCTGTCCTGTACCTATACCTGTGCTGCTGATGATGGAAGCGAGACCTCTTCCACCCCGGGTGGAGATAATACTCACCGGGCTTCTGCAAATAATCCTCTAGTGCCTCTCTGATAAGTAACAAACACCGGCACACTGGTGGTCTATGTCTCGTGACCTTCATGCTGATATGAAGGTTCACCTGCCTCATGAACAACCTCCGAAGGAACCTGGGGAGCTGTGAATAAATCATTAGAAATGAACTCCTCCCACAAAATTCCCTGCAAGCCAAGCTGATGCATAACCACAATCTTGATGAGTGCAAAGTGATAGATATTGCTGTACTGCTGCTTAGGAGTTTTCCTTTGCACGAGAGTGGTCATCCTCTCAATATTCCGGCACATGAAATAAGGGAGGTTCATCATCCTCACCCTGGTAAAATGCATCAATAACCTGATATGATAGGCATAGAGACGTGAAAACCGGCCCTCACAACTGAAATATCTGATAATAAGTTTCATCGGAGGAGCATAGGAATCCTTTAAGAACCGAAAAGGAAACACTCTGCTAAGTTGTTTCACAAAGCTAGGCCTGATATATGGCTCATAGTGCACCCTGTCAACCTGTTATCTTTTGTTCCATTATTCTCCAACATTTGGTATTCTGGTTGCCTGAGAGATAGTTTTCGGTGTTAAAGTGAATGTCACACCAGCAAGGGTGACTTGGCCATCATGTAAATGCAACACAAACAATCGAGCCGGCTCCTGATGATGATGGACCCTAGCAACCATTTCACAAAATTGATAACAAGACTACTGTTGAAAACATGCCGTGGCAAGAGGATAGGCCTGCAACTCAGCCAATGAAGTGGGCTCCTCCCTCACATGTCTGCCACTCTTATGAGGCCTTCTAGGTGCATGTAATTCAGTGGTGGAATCATTGTCTCAGTCATACGATGTATCAGTATCTGTCTCCATGATGTCCAAGGTCTATGCAAGGTCTATGTTGTCTTGGATGAAAATGAGAATTTTGGTGTTTTTGATTTGATTGCCAAATATGTGGTAATATGGGATGGAATATGGAGGAATAGGGTAGTGGGAATAATGGACTTTTATCAAGTGAAATTTTCCATTTGAAATATGTGATTTGATAAGTTTAGGGACAGCCACTTAATCTCTTGGGATAACCTTGGGGTTTGGGGAAATTTACAAGTGGGATGGGGATAATTGGAATGGAATAGGAATGAGTGACTTATGGAAACAAGGGAATAGGGAAATGGGTCTGTTGAGAAGATAGACAGTGAGGAGGGATGAGGGAAATGGGAATGATTGACACCAAACCAATTTTAAAACCCTCAAGGAGCACTCTTTCAACAAAATAATAGGGTTTGATTTTTTGTATTTAAATTCTCATAATCAACACCAAACACATGTTCATTGGTAATTAAGAGGTGGCTTTGACTTACTTGAACAAGCGAGACCAAGTTGATTTGAGGATTTGGAAGAAATGGCAAGAAATTTGCTTTTCGGCCCAGTGCGTCGCGCAACCAACCCAGTGCGCCGCGCTCTTTCAATGCTTCGCGCTGGAACAAATTCACACACAGGGAGCCGACCCAATGCGTCACGCTCGCCCGATGCATCGCGACAGTCACCCAACATGTCACGCTTAGTAAATCCAACACAGTCTTCCCTCAAACCACTTTCTTCGCTCCTCACAGCTTCTCTTTTGCTCACTGCTGTCTCTTGGCATTCAAATGAATTGTTGAAACATGAAAATCATATATATACCAAAGATTTTGATTTTTTCTATTTGAAAACCCACTTTGTAATGTTGCAAACTTTGACACTTTTCAAAAACTCGGTTTTATTTCCCTTTTGCTTTTGGACTGGATAATGAGCTTTTATGTCTATCTTGCAGGGAATGGATGGCATGGAGCTTTGGCAAAGGAGACTAGGGTTGCCAATGGAGTATTATTACAACTGAAAAACTTGAAAATCATATTGCATTTATTACATAAAGATGAAATAGACTCATTATTAAGCATTATGATGATGAAATTTTAGCACTGAAACCTTATTTCGAACTTCCTCATGTGCCTGCTGACCATTATTAGGAAATTCTAAAGACCGGATTAACGAAACCTAGACCTTATGAGACTAAAACCCTAAAATGACTCTTTGCCAACTATGAGACCAAAAATGACTGTAAGTGATTTTAATGAACAGAAATAGGCCAGCAGGTAAAGGACATGAGTGACAAGCCACTACCGTCAGATGATCCATGCTCCTGATGGAATGCAACTGACCAAATGAGACACCTAATATGCAATGCAACAAGAGGATTTTGATCTTTGACGGAGGGATGAAGAGACCAACACTAACAGGATCTAAATGTGAACCGAACAAACCAACCATAATCTTCCTCATCCAGATAGCCTCGCATGCAACTCAACTTGCTGCCATGTATTCTGCTTCCGCTGAATTGAGTGCCATGGATCTTTGTTTCCTGTTGTACCAAGAAACTGTCGTAGATCCGATACTGAAAATCCCTCCTGATGTGCTCTTTCTGTCTGTTGGGCTTCCTACCCAATCTGCAACTTCACCTCATCCGTCTGTCTGTACCATAAACCATACTTAGATGTTCCCCTGAGATATCTTAGGACATGCTTACCTGCCTTCCAAAAGAGCTTGGTAGGCTTAACCATCACTTGTGAAAGCTGGTTCACCACATAGCATATGTCCGATCTTTTATTGAATAAATACATGAGCGAACCCACCAACTGTCGATAAACAGTGGAATCCACTACCTCTGCCGATGTAGCATCCTCTTTCTTCCAATTTCCTAGAAGAGGAGTGTCGATAGGATTGCAGCCTTGCATGTGAAACTTCTCTAGTATCTCCCGTGCATACTTTCCTTGAGACACAAACAATTCACCTTCCCGCTTCCATATTTCCAATCCAAGGAAATAATGAAGGAGGCCCAAATCCTTCATCTCAAACTCCTTTGCAAGATCTGCCTTGCATGAGTGTATCAACTGCTCATCACCTGTTAGTATTAAATCATCAACATAAAGTAAAATGATTAAAAGATTACCCTCAACCACAATCTGGTACAGGTTTGCATCCGCCTCACTCTTGGTGAAGCCAATTCCAGTGAAATAGCTGTCGATCCGAGTGTACCAAGCACGGGGTGCTTGTTTCAGCCCATACAACACTCTTTTGAGCCTGCACACATGCAACTCACTGCTGAAGATCTCAAATCCTTCATGCTGCTCAATGTACACCTCTTCCTCAATGATCCCATGAAGGAAAGCAGTCTTCACATACATCTGATGAATGTGCCAACCCATCTGCGCTGAGAGAGCAAGGATGGTCCGTATGGAAGAATACCGTGTGACAGGTGGAAAGGTTTCTTCATAGTCAATCCCCTCAATCTGTGAGAAGCCTCGGGCAACAAATCTTGCCTTATACTTCTCGACACTCCCATCAGCAACTTGCTTTACCTTGTAGATCCATCTTGATCCTACAACTTATTTTCCCATCGACCTTGGAACAATCTCCCAAGCATTGTTTCTGACAATGGAGTCATACTCCTCCACCATGGCATCTACCCATGTGGGCTCCTGCACTACTTCTTTGAAAGAAGATGGCTCTGTCACAATACACTTGCTCATAAGAGCCATGTATCCAGTATATTGGTCAGGTGACTGTCTCTGTCTACGCTGTGATGTAGGGACTCCTACATTTTGTGTTGCATCAAGCTTCAGTCTCTCAGCTTCTGTGGTACGCTTTCTGCCTTGTATGATGTTTGGTTCTGCATGAGTGGACTCCTCCACTCCATGAATCTCCTCCTGTGGCTGATCCACATCCAAAGGCTCATCTTTGGGAACAAGAAGTTCCTCTTCCGCATGCAAGTGTAGCTCCCTCTCAAGCGACAACTTCATGGCTTTCACCTCATTGAATTTTATATCCCGTCGCATAATAGTCATCCGACTGTTTGGAAAATACACATGATAGTTATGGGGTGTTTCTATGTACCCCACAAATATCCCAACTTCTGCAGTTGGCTCCAGCTTCTTCCTGGCGTCCTTCGTCACATGAATGTAAACAGGTGAGCCAAAAATCTTCAAATGAGAAATATCAGGCTTCTTACCAGTAAAAGCTTCTTCGGGTGTACTCATGCTGAGGACAATCATTTTTCACATAAACCGCAGTTTTTCATGCTTCCGCCCACAAGTGCATTGGTAGGCCCTGGTCATGCAGCATCGCTCGTGCAGCACCCACGATCGTTTTGTTCTTTCTCTTCGCGACCCCATTCTGCTGTGGGTTATGAGGTGATATGAGTTCTCTTCAAATTCCTTCTTTGCTACAAAATTCTTTGAATTCGCCCGAGATGTATTCACCACCACTATCGCTCCGTAGAGCTTTCACCTACTTCCTCGACTCCTTCTCCACCAATGCCTTGAACTCACAGAACTTTGAGAACATTTCACTCTTATTCTACATGAAGAAGATCTAGAATCTACGAGAAAAGTCATCAACAAATATCACATAATACCTATGTTTTGTTGTTGAAGCAACCGAGAATGGTCCACACACGTCTGTGTGAATTCTCTCCAGGATCACCGAAGCATGGTTCTCCTTCTCATGAAAGGTGGTCTTCACAAACTTACCTATTTTAAATCCTTTGCACTGATCTAACTACACAAGAGTACCCTTGGGAAGTCTAGTATATATTTGCTGCAAAATCTTCAAAGCACCATGATGAAGATGGCCCAATCTCCTGTGCCATAATTCGCCCTCATCCTGGCTCACCACTTCTTCTGCTTTGCCCACCATTGCAGCACATCCATCTACCTCCAGGTTGTAGATATTCTTAATTCGAACCCCTATCTTATTGGTTTGACCCATTGTTTTATGTCGAAGGAAGGCTTTTCCCTCACTGAAAACAACATCATAACCTCTGTCTTCCAGCATTGCGACCGAGACCAAGTTCTTCTTCAAACCTGGAACATGCATGACATTATTCAACAAGAATGGATTACTGGACTCCCTCTCAAAGGTAATGGTCCCAATTCCAGTCGCACTGTACCGACCATCGTCACCCATATCTATATGCATCTGGAGGTCCTTCTCCTCCAAGTCACTAAACAACTCTTTGTCTCCCGTCATATGGAAAGACGCACCACTGTCAAGATACCACACCGATCCCATGCAAATTGAAACCAAGCATGCAATCAAGGAAAAATACAGCTCAAATTACGAGGCTAAGGCCTCTCCAGCTGCAGATCCAGCAGCCTGCTTATTCTTCTTCTTCTGTGGACAGTTAGTGGCAAAATGTCCATGCTCGTGACAGTGAAAACACTTCACTTTGGACAAATCCTGCTTCTTGCCTTTAGCACCAGATTTTGAAGAATATTTCTTCCCCTTCCCTTTCCTTTCTTTGGCAGCCAAAGCGCAATTCTCTTCATCTTCATTCTTCGATGAAGATCCATCCCTGGTACCCTGCCTTATCTCCTCCTGCACAAGATCCGACCAAAGTCGCTCCCATCAAGGCAGTTTCTCCCGTCCATTGACAGAGTCTTCATAGCTATGCCAACTCTTTGGAAGCCCAAGGAGATCAAATATCACCAGGTCTTATTCATCAACATTAACCCCCACACTTCCCAATTCATCCTTACAGTGGACAAACTTCGTGAGGTATTTTGGAATAATGTCGCCTTTCTCCATTTTATTTTTCTGAGCTTGTCTTTAAGCGCCAACTTCCTCTGGTCACTTCTGCTTTGGAACAAGTCTGTCAAAGCCTTCCACATTAAGAATGGAGTGGCTTTCTCGTGAAGGCTGGACACAATATGGTCCTTCACACCTTCCAATAGATTCCTCCTCGTCTTTGCAGTCTTCTTTTGCCATGCATCAAGTAATGCAGCATCGCTAGATCCCAGCTTAGGAACATCACTATCGATGAACTCCTTCAGCCCATTATCCTCCAGCACAGCCTCCATCTTGTCCTTCCAGGCTATGTAATTGGAGCTCCCATCAAGGACATACTCCAATCTCAGCCCGTTGAAAGACATTTCAATGTATACTTGATTTACACTTTTGAAATCTTAAACAGCAAATTCGAATTGTCTGACTTAAACTCACTTCACAATTGCAATCTTAAATCAACAATGCCTACGATACCATGTAGAAATTATAGTGCACTAAGCATGCATATGTCCAATATCCACCTGATCTCACACTATTTAACTTTATGCAAAGATACTGAATCTATTCCACTTATTAATCTTTTACGGAAAAATTAATTGTACACACATGTGAAGTATAAACAAAAATATTCAATCGCACATAACACGAGTTTTTAATGTGGAAAGCACGAAGATGAAAACTAGAAATATATATTATGTAACATGGAGATCATATAAATATCCATCTGAGCATGCAAGCTTATCAAAACTCTCGGTACGGTAAATCGTCATACACCTAATGGAGCCCAATCTTGCAAATCCATGCACCGATCTATGCCACCTGCTAGCCTGCCTCCACTTAAGAATAGCTCTGAATGAATTCGAATTACTCCATCCTTGACTGTGCAATCCTCATTGGCATCTCCACTAAGTGTGTGATGCAATCAATGCATCACTATAGTCACAAAAAATAGTCTATCTTTCCCTTTCACCTATCTCTCCACTGGTCTCCACTGAAACTGCCATGCACTGTAGTTAACTGTTGTATTGTTCAGTTGATTAATGAGTTATTATTTGTGAGTTAATTAACTAATTAATTCACTCCACTCTCACTAGTGTATCAATCAGTTAGACTAGATACAACTAGCTCAACTGAGTCTAACTGAGTTAAACTAAATACAACTCCATAACTACTTCTTCCAACTATGTCATAACTCTGCCACTTGAGTTCTAACTGAATCCTCCATGCATTATCTCTAGTAAACCCTTAGGAATTGCGTAATTCCCTCAGTCAGCTGATGTGCCACATCTGTGCACTAAACTGAAGTGCTCCAAGAGAATAAGTTGTTGTTTAGAGTCTGATTATTATTAAGAGCTAATAATAATCGACATGCAACTATTTTTAGATTGACGATCTATAAATAGACTTCGCCCAATATTCTAAAAATAGAATTTAATCTATTTTTCCAACTTGATCAACCATCCACAAATAGCATCCTGCAACTTCTAAAATATGATCATCATGTCTAAAAATAGACTTGCGCCAAAAATAACCTGCGGGCCCACTTAGTGAAGGCGAATCTTTTCACTAAGCTCATCATCTTGTTGAATCTCAACAGATTTTATATTTTTTTTGTTTTTCTATGTTATGTAGCCTTAATCTCTATTCTCTACTAGAGCTTCAAAGCTATCATTAATATTTATTACTTTTTTATGGCCTTTCCCTTCCTAAAATATTCTCAAAGCCTGCCTCATATTTATCACTCTTAGCTTTTGTTTGAGCGGAGCTAACATTCAAAGGCTAGTCTCTGAATAAATGCTCATATTAATGGAAATTATAACATCAAAATAGAATATGTTCATAATATATTAGTTGATTCGAGTCCACATCTAAAATATATACGTTCCTTCCATTGAACTGTTTCCAATTGGAAATATTGCATTATTCATACTCACTGATAATGTTAATGAATTTAAATTTATCTCATAATCCTAATCTCTACTTAATTTAAATAAGTAAATAGATCTATTTGGGTTTTAACTAAATCTAATTATTGCAACAATAATGCATTCATGGTATATTTTCTAACTACTTGAAGTAGTCAAAAATTTTCAAACTTATTGCCGACATGGGGTAGCTAGCACATAATACCACTACCTTTACAATGATTTTTTTTCCCATAATACGAAAAAAAATTCAAAACCTATCATTGTTCCACTATGATCCAAGTTATACTCATGGTATAATTGTACCCCTATAGGTTTCAACATTTGTGAATTAATCTAGATCCTTGATTTTTTTTTGAAATGTAACGAATTGAGGGGAACTTTGCTCTTGAAGTTTTGCTATATTTCATTTTCTTGTCCATTTTGAGTGGATCAAGCTTCCTTGACCTTTTATACAACACACATGTGCAATTGCATGATACACATATGTTTTACATCCATGCATTAACATGGACCTAACATTGCAAGTTTGGATGACACCTAGGAACAATAAGTTGATTTCCTATCAAAGTATAGGGTCTATGATTGATGTTGAGGAACTTGATATCAAGGTTGAATTGCCTTAAGTAGGAACACGTACTACCATGAATCATAAACAACTACAAATTCGTTCTTAGTATACATGTATGTTATGCAAATATATAGGTGATGGTTCACTTGAACCTTACATGATTGTTGTAGTTGCAAAGTCAAATGGTTTTGTGGGAATTCCATAGTTTATGGGAAATTGTTATTTGGGCATTAATGAAATCCATATCTTTATATTCCCTTCATTATCCAATTGTTTCCAAAGTAAGTTGTGTTCTCACATAGATATCAACATATCATTGTATCGTGAATGGTTACAAGCATCTTGTGCATTGCATGAAGTTAGAAGAGGATCATGAAGTAGCATGGATACTTAATTTCTACCTAAAAATGTTCTTCTTCCACCAAAAATAGAGTTGGTTTCCCTTCTCTCCATCTTCCTTGTACCCATCCTTAGACCCTAGTGACTGCTCCACTTTTTTATGCATGCCTCCCCTTTCTTCCATTTTTGGACTACACTTATAAGCAATGTTTACTTCCAATAATGACAAACAAATACAAACTTATTCTTAGTATACATGTATGGTGTACACATACATGGGTGACAATGCACATGAAATTTACATGATTGTTGTTGTTGGAAAGTTGAAGGATTTTGGTAGAGTTCAAAAAGTTTATGGAAAATGTTTACCTAGACGTTAATGGAATCCAAACCTTTCTATTCCTTTCATTATTTAATTGTTTACAAAGTAAGTTGTGTTCTCATGTAGATATCACCATCTAATTGTATCATGAGTTGTGACAAGCATGTTACACATCACATGAGTTAGATGAGGATCATGAAGTAGCATGGATACTTAATTTATACCTACAAATATTTCTCTTCTACCAAAAATAGAGTTGGTTTCCATCCTTTCCATCTTCCTTGTACCCAACCTTAGACCCTAATGAGTGTTCATGCCTCCCATTTCCACGCTCCCCACCTTTTCCTTTGGTGTTCTAATTCCCTCCTTGATTTCATGCACTTCTATGACAAATCCTACAAATTTTGTTTCCTTAATATTATTTTCCATATGTCCATATATACTTTACCAACCCACTAAGTTATGTTCATTACTTATTTAAGAAATTATGATATCAACTACGTATTTCACAATAATCTAATAATTATTGTGTATTTAATGTGTAATGATAGATTTGGACCATCAAGAAATAAGATATTAAAATAATATACTTGAATACATTTGAAAATATTCACATATAGTATTAGACAATTTATATCGTCATATTGAGATTGTAACAGATTTCAAAAGTTTAAACACAAATTAGATAATAATTAATTCATCATACATGTGTTAAGCATTAAACATGCCATTTACACCTAATCTCATTGAATGTCTTAGTTGTGATGAACCTAAACATGATGACAACCATAAACTAGAACATAAAATATTGTCATGTATCAAACAATAAATTATCTTGACATGCAATTTGTGGGTCTAAGTAAGATAGGTAACTGAAGCTCTAGGGGCACACAATTTGCCTAAGCATATGGATTAGGCTCTCCAAAAAGCTAGTGTATGTTGATGTGGAGCTTCATGCTTATGCTAATCCATCATGAAACCAAACAAAATAGAAAAATATACCAATTCTACCCACAAACTATGACAACAACAATAAATTCTTCTCAAGATGGCATGGGATTTAACTATACGTAAATCCCAAGCATTAACATTAACATAGGAAACCATTAAGCGATGGTTGTGAAATTGTGATTTTATTTATTTATAGTGGCCATTACTTATGTCATTACAACATTACAGGATTTGAATTTCGAGGTGTAAAATTCAAAACAATTTCATACATCAACCATTTAGTGTGACTGTAAATATCAATTGATTTCTCCTTAGAACATTTACAAAATGAAAGATAGAGCATTTGTCTCACTTCAAAAGAAAAAATAATTAAGTCTATAGGTTTTGTCACTTTGACACATTGCAACTTTTCTCATATCAATCTAGTTTTTCCATGTCATTTATATAACTCTATACTCCATATGCAATTTGTATGCATCACAAGTTTCCTTTATTTCTTAGTATTCTTGCAATGATGTCCACTTCTAAATTATTCATTAACATTTTCAATGCAAGTTATTATGCTGCACACTTTTGAATAGTTTCATTTCATTTTTCATTCCCTTATAACAATGACATAATGAGATTTTAGATGTGTTTGAAGGCAATTTTGAGAAGTGAGTTACCAATAACATAGTCCAAATTCTCAAGTCCTCAATCTAAACAGTTATCACTAGGTTTTGCTTCAAATTTCCTTGCCAAATGTAGTATCCATAAATTTATATAGCAACATTTATAATATGCATCTCTTATGTTCCTACATGTATAGATTTTAGACCCTACATGTAACACGCCAATCCCACATCTACCCAAGTAACTAGCAAACGAGGGTAAACATGCGACGAGAGGCTACTATAATGAGATTCAACCTCCTAGCAGAAACATAACATAAAGAGTGTGTACATCATCAATGACACCCCTAGGAGCTAACCCAACCTTTAATGCCTCTTACCCATGGGTCCCACTTACCTTTTGGCCTCTTTAAGCCATAGTCGCAGGCATGACATTGCATGCTAGAAGCTAGGAGGCTATAGCCACATGATTGACACTACATGCCAGCGATTAGGGCCTCAAATGCTCAGTTACATGCCTACGGCTCCGGAATTTGAGCCACCTTTTTAGGCCTAGAGCCCAGGTCACTACCCATAACTTCATGAAAAGTTTTGACATGATAAATAACAATAGGAAAATGATGTAGAAGAAAACGTATTATCAATAACTCATATGGACCCCTCCTAGCCATGACATGCATTTTGTAAAACATGGCACAAACATTTAATCTACAGGTGTAAACAATAGATTTAAACATAGGGGTCTCTTACTTATATGAGAATCACTAAGAAGTATTGCTCCCTTACATCATTAGCTACAATACAATATATTTGACCATAGATACATTATTGATTCATTGGAAAGTAAAAACATAGATAGATCCATACATCATCATTTATCAAATACATGCTTATAATCAACATAATAACAATAGAAATACCACAGATACAACAACAATAGAATCCACATATAAATCAGTACATTTGCATACCAAATACCAAAGTAATGAGCTTCTCATTAATGAAAGTACAAACCAACCAGAGATGGTACTTCCACGTTCCACCCGACCATCGATTAGCTGAGCCAAATCCATATTCATCCAATCACCCCCATGCCATATTCCAAGCATGAATGTGGGACTTAAACCGAAAGAACTAACCAGGGCATCTTGAGGCTAAACCACCTGACCCTCATCAAACAAAAATCAGGATTTACCGTGATCCACATCCGATCACTAGGCCAACACAAGCATGGATATCATTGAATTCTCTCTGCCTAAACAATGAGGAATTTTCCTGTCTCCTAGTCTCTCAGGCTTTACTGCAACCCATAGTTCGAATTAGGGGTCACTGGCTGCTAAACCGGGACATACTCTCTAGGATTTACCATATATACCAAACCCAAGATTCCTATGCCTAAATGGAGAGAAAACCACCTCTTAGGCTTTACCGCAAGCCAAACCCATATCACTAGGCCCTAAACCGAGGCAACACATGAACCGATTCCATAATCATTCGAAGATCCACCTCACTTAGCTTCGAATCCATTTGGCAATCCAGCTAAAACAAACATGAGAACTCCACAACACCATGGCTATTCGGAAATGAAAATGCTAGGCTGAATAGACTGTCACACCTAGAAAAAACCCATGCCAAGACAACAAATAACCACATGCAATACCATGCATGCCAAATCTAGCAAGGAAATCATACATGCAAATCAATACCTGCAAAGACTCCTTCTATAGTTTCTTGATTCTTGCTCCTCCTTTCCTGCTTCCTTCTTCTTCTTGCTTTCTTGCCTTTCTTGCTCTAACTCAAAAGTGCTCCAAGGAACCCTAAGTGTCCAAGAGTGATAGAGAGAGAGAGAGAGAGAGAGAGAAAGAATAATGAGATAACTCCAAAAAATGCACTGACAAAAGGTACTAGTTGATCCTCAGAATCCTTTTTATATATGAGACCCATATTTTCTTCATTTTCCATTTCTTTCTTTCATTTTCCTCCTCACATGCAACCTGTGACCTTTCATCTCCCTTTTCTCCTAATTTCCATTATTTTAATAAATAAATGTGCCAAATATGCCATTTTTCCTTTCCAAATCCTTTTCCTTTGCCTTTTCCAATTTCATTAGGCATAATAAACCAAATGAAAACCCACTAGGATGTTTTGCCCAACATTCAGCTTGGAATAAGTGTCCCATCAACCATGGTTATTATTTTTAACTTTATTACATAGAATTTTCACTAGGGCTGTTACACTACATTGAAAACTTGACCATAACATTCCTTCTCTCACATCATTATTTTTTTCACTTAAAACTTGTTGGCATTCCACCTCACTGATTTTAGAGTATGCTAGTTTCATAATATATATATATATATATATATATATATTCATATTGATTGATTTGAATTGGTTAAGACCTAGTAAGAGAAATTTGATTTGACTTATTGAAGATTTCCATAGCATTGATATTCAAAATTTTCCCTTTGCACTAGCTTCATAGACAATCTATTTCATTGTTACTTAATTCCCTTGAAATATGATTTTGCATATTACCATATTAAAACGAAGTACTATATTATTTTGGGTTGTAGTTTTAGGATTTGATCCTTTTACAAGCTTTACAATGCACCTACACTCAATGCTAATGGTAAAATTAATGTTATGTCAATCATAACAATATGTCTAATAAATATTATAAAGTTGATGGAAAATTGGTTGTGACTCAATGACCTTTTTTTGGGGGTATTTGTAAGTTTTTTTGTTTTACTTACAAGGAAATATGAATCCTATGTTATATTAACATGATACATTGTATTAACATGGTACAAATTAAATTTTATTGACCTTGTCTCCTAAACATGTTTTTCATGGGGTTTGAACATGGGTCTGCTCCAAGGGGAACTATAACTTTCACCAATCCACCTTACCCATGTTGATAAACCATCCTATATGAGTTGATCCTAAATATTAGCTAATGCATGATTAAAATCATTGAAAATTGATTATGAACGAGAAGTTTTTTGAAAATTGACTCTAATGTCATCTCTATTGGATCTACACAAGGGGTTTCAATGCCATTATTTCGATGTTTGTTTCTAATTTTAAACAAAGGCCTTGTGGTTCAGTGTTTGATGCAGGGGCATAAAGATGAAAGGTTGTTTTCTAATTCTTCACTTTGCCAACTCAATTAGAGTTAAGTTTTCATCCTCTAGATCATTCCATAGAAGCATTGCTATTTGTTTCTTGGCCTTCCATTGAGAATTTAGCCATTTTTAGATCTTGTATTTGGTCATTGAATTTAAATAAAAGGTTTCAACTTGATTTCCTTTCCCATAAGTTTTTGAATCCAACTGGATTTTCTTCTCCTTTTTCTCTTAACTTTTTTAAATCCATTATAAACCTATTTGGAAACGTTCACCTTTGTCTCTGATGTTTGTTCACAATTACATTCTATATGTAAACATATTTCCATTAAATCCATTTCATCATAGTAAAGTCTACATAATAATGGAATGTTCCCATAATCTAGTAATCAACTCCATCAACAAAATTTATGATCAACACTTACTTTATCACGTAAACATGTTCTTGGGTTTAAGTCCATGCATATTTTGCTCCTTTTCATTTCTTTTATAAAATTGAATATAATTAACCAAGGAATTTCTAATAATTTCCCTAACTCCATCTTTCCACAAAGGTATAAGGAGGTTTGAGAATGATGCCCAAATTGGTGTGGAAGATAATGTCACAGTTGTTGAGTTAAATTCTAGAAATCATTGTTCCAAGAAAATACCACACTAACTTGAAGCCATAGGGATTCCTCTTCGTATATATGTTTTTTGAAGTAAATTCTAAAAATACTTTTAACCGCAACATTATCACAAAACAATTAATCTATGTATGCATTCAAGAAGAGTAAAACTATTTAGGCATAATTTATCGATTATATAAGTCGAAACATTCTCCATAGGAGTTTTGATATGTGCATGAATATATTTTGTAGAGATGTGTAAAATCAATGCATTATGACTTCTCATCATCCCACTATTCCTGAACAACTTGGTTGTGAGAGATGTATTGTTTCTTCATAATCTTAGAAAAACCTTCATTCATGGAAGAGGGGGATACTTAAACAATATTTCTAGGAAGGGTTATTGCATTTAACATGCTCTTCTTGCATGGAGAGGGTATTGATATATTTTACAACCCCGTCATTATCATTATAAGGAAACTAGCATAGAGCCAATGTTCAAAGGATTTATTCAAAATCCAATGAAGGAGTCAAATTGATGGGATGGAGGAATATTTGTTGCTATAATCATCACATATAAATGTGAGAACCAAGGTAGACAACTCTCTCTCTCTCTCTCTCTCTTTGTTGATATAATGATCCAATATAAATGCAATACCCAAGATGCATTATAACAATTCACATATAAATGTGAGAACCAAGATGCATTATAAAAACCAAGGTAGACTACTCAAATTCTCTCTCTCTCTAGAAAAAATGTATTTTTTCATTTGATATTGTAGGAGAAGATACATTTTGTAGATTCTCAAGGCATTCAAGGAAGGATACAAAGGATCCTTTTCCTGTATATACATGAAGGGATTAAGAAAAACACCTCTAACTTTTCTCTATTTCTCTTGACTAAAAATTTTCACAAAAAGTAAAAATTTAGTGACTATCTTATAGTTTTTCATGGTGCTTCTTATTTCCAAGAATTATATATGTTGAAGGAACTTAGCACAAGTGGTAATGGTACATGTCACATGGCCCAACTAACTGGGTTCAAATCTCTGGAGACATGTTTTTAAGCTGACCCATGTAGCATTTATGAAATTGTTGTTCTGCTTAGTGAAATAGTGGTAGTTGTTTTTACAAAGTTATCTATTTTGTCAAGTCAAAATGTTCTCATTCTTGTTAAAAAAAAATAACTATATAAAAATACAAAAAAAAAACTATATCTTGCATATCATAAGTGTTTTTCATAATACATATTGACAAGATCATAATAAGGTAGCATGCCTATATAAACATGTTTGTCTTTCTTCTTCTCATTTAAATTGTTTTTCCTTCGATCATAGGTTATTTAAACTTGACTTGAGAAAAAATATTAAACTATTGTTTTCAAATTATAACATCATCATGTTTTCATTCCATAACCTTGAACTGTCTTTCATATGTATATCTTCTTTCCCAAGGTGTTTGCATCTTGCTTGAGTTCTTTGTAGACATCGTTGGCCCTCAATTTTGATCAATTTTGCTTATTAAAGATACACCTAATTCTCATCATTCTCCACATTATATCATCCACATATGACTTATTTTGACCTTATTATGCATATTAAGGTAAATAAATTATGTTTTTCAATTTTTAGATACTTTTGTAAAAATTGGGCTTTAAGAGTATTTTTGGACAGAACTGAAAATTCTCGTAATTGCTTCATGAAAGTCATATATGCAGGACACTTGGGCACGAGCGGAGAATGGATTTGGAAAGCTTGGTAACCACAGATGAAAAATCATCTAATGGTTCGATTAAACTAAGCTAAAACAGGTCTGGTCAACGTTGGTCAAACATGAACTATTTTTCAGGAATCCCTAGAAAATAGGGCAGAAATAGTAGTTTTGGGGACTTTTCCAGATTTTGTGTAACTAATTGGATGAGTTGAACCTAGATGGATGGGATTAGGATAATATAAGGTTGTTAGAGACATTTTAGCATAGTTTTTTTTATCATTTATCTATTTATACCAAGCTTATGAACCATTGAAACATGGAGAATTTGTATAATTTCATATTAAGATTTATGATCTTTGTGAGTTAATTTGAGGAACCAGTTCCACCTTATTTTTTCTACTCAATGTTGTGGATGATTGACTGATTTTTCAGTAGCTGATAAGTTCTTCAAGTGTGCAAGGCAAGGGTGGAGGGCCCCCACACCAAGCTAAGTACACTTCTTGGTTAATTTAGCTTAATTTTCATGAACTAGTCTTGATTCATATTTGTTCAGTTAATTAGATGAATGATGATTTATCATGATTGCTGATAAATATTGGTTTACTTCTAGTCTGCATATGAAGGGAAAAACAAGTGTTTAAGTTAAACTCTCCTTCTAGCTGATCCAAGAACAATAACTAGAATTCATCTTTCTTTTCCTTGTTGGGTTATTCACTTATGCTTATGAATTTTGGTTTAATTCTAATCTGCATATGAAGGGACAAACCATTTTTTAAGTTAAACTCTCCTTCTATCTGATATAAGAAAAATAACTAAAATTCATTTTCTTTTCCTTGTTTAAAGCTATTTTCTGAATTTCTAGTCTTAAATACAATGGTAACAATGATGAATGAAATTGTGAAGAAGGCAAACATGGACCTCCTCAGTTAGGAGCCTCTTCTATTAATATTTATGCATCAAGCTATTGTCCATCAGTTAATTGGTTTCTCTTAATGAAATTAGTACTACTGGGAAGGTCAATCGGGATCTTCTAAGTTAGGAGCCTCTTCCTTCATTTATTATATATTGAATAAAAAATTACTTAGTTAAATTTTATGTTTGTAATATGCATTTCCTTTAGTTTAAACAATTTGTCTTCTAAAAGATTGACTACATCTGAGATCCATATATTTTGGACATGCTTCCAAGTTTACAAACCCGGATTGATAATTAACGACTTGTGTTAGTTTACCCAGTAAATTGACCCAACATTTTTGGCGATGTTGTTGGGGAAGCATACATCAACATAGTCAATTAAGAGATTAAAAAAAAACACAACAAAAACTTAGTTTTTCTTTTAGTTATGTTTCTTTATTCCTAGAGATAAAGATTAGAAAGGTAGATTCATTAAACAAAACCCCCCAACAATTCAACCATCTGTAGAAATTATACAACATGCATGTATATTACTGGATTCTCCTGATCTAACAATTTAATCCTTATGTTAATACAGAATCCTTCTACTTAATTCTTTGCGGAAATTAAATCGCCAATTCCAAACACATGAAGAAAAATCAATCTCACATAACAAGATGTTTTACCGGAAAATCTTAAAGCTAAAAACCCCAACTAACATATATTATGTACATCAATGGATCATGAAACAATATCATATATCTCATACAAAGCTCAGCTCATAGAGCTCTCAGTACAATATACAATCATCTCACACTGTCTTGCAGAAATTTGCATATCCATGCACCAATTTCTTGCCTCCTGACAGCTTGCCTCCACTGCGCAATCCCTACTGAAGAAGAACCCTGAATGAATTCGACCTTACCTTGCCTTGACTACGCAATACTCATAGGCATCTCCAATGTGTGTGTGGATGCATTAAATGCTCCACTATAGTCACAAAAAATAGTCCATCACACCCTTTCACCTGTCTCTCCACTCGGTCTCCACTAGATCTGACATGCAAGTAGTTAACTATTGTATTTCTTCAGTTGCAAGTGAGACACTACTTGCGAATTAATTAAATAATTAATTCACTCATCTTTCACTAATGTATGTTCAGTTACAACTAGTACAACAGAGTTTAACTCACTGAACTGAGTTAAACTAAATAACAACTCACATAACTACTCTTCCAACTCTATTACAACTTGCCACAATCAGTTATAACTAAGTCCTCCATGCATGACTCACCAACCACCCTAAGAATTGCGTAATTCCTTCATCCCACTGATGTGCCACATCTGTTCATTGAAATCAAGTGCTCCAAGAGAATAAGTTATTATTTATTGTCTGATTATTATTAAGGGCTAATAATAATTGACATACATTCTATTTTTAGATTAGCGATCTATAAATAGACTTCACCCATCTTCTAAAAATAGAAATTCATCCAAAGATAGAATTTTCTCAACCATCTAGAATCAACCTCCTGCTAATTTTAGAATATGCTCACCATTCTAAAAATAGACATACACTTAAAAATAGCCTGTGTGGGCCCCACCTATTTTAGGTGCTTATTTTTCACTAGGATCAAGGATGATGTTTCTAGATGCCACTTTCATTATTTCTTGTTGCAAACTTCAACGCCATCCATAGGGGTAGGACCATCAAGACTAACAACACCAGTTTTTGGGAGACCATCTCTAGAGGAATTAGAAGAAAAACAAAGATTAGGACAAAAATTGACTCTAATTGAAATACAAAACTTGTTAGCCTGGGAGGTAAAAAGGAATAAAACACCAAAATAAACCCCTTTCATAGAAAGACAAAAGGAGACAAGGAGACCAATTGTTAAACAATTAGAGCAACCAGTTCTTGAACAAATCAAGATAGTTGAGGAAACACCAAATCATCCTCATATTGAAACATTACAAACAATTGAAAAGGAAATTACTGAAGAAGGAGAAGGATCTAATGTACCATTCATGACTCCAGAACAAAGACTTCAATATGAGAGAAAACACAAGGAATGGTAGAGAAAAAGAGAGGAAGAAATGAGAATAGAAGCAAAGAGAAAAACAGATGAAGAAGCAAAAAGAGAGTATGATAACAAAAGACAGCATGATATAGAACAAGACAATGATCAGGAAGCTACCTTTGGCTTCCCAATATTAGACACAAGAACAATACTAGGAGAGGAAGTGAAAATGAAAAACATTCCACCTTCTGTTTTGCCCAATTTTTATGGAATGTTAACAGAATATCCTGACTCAATTATGTTTGAATTTGATATCTTATGTCGAACTTATGGATACATTGATGACACACATAAACTTTGTCTCTTTCCTACTACTTTGAAAGCAGCACCACTAAAATGGTTTATGGGTTTAGGAGAACATACCATTGCTTCTTGGGATGACATGAAGAGAATTTTTCTCAAAAATTATCAAGCCTATTGCAGGGCTAGAGACTCAAAAGAAGATATTTTCATAATGACACAACAAGAAGATGAAAGTTTGGAAGAGTCCTTAGAAATATTTCTCTACAACCTACAAAAATCCAAACAACATTCTCTGAATCCCGATACCATCCGCACAATTTTTCTTAAAGGTACCAGAGATGAATACTTAGATATTCTCAATGTGATGGGCAAAGGAGATATCTCAAACTTTCGATTTGATGAGATTGTTGAACTATGTCAAAAACATTCTAGGGGAAGAGCAAAAATTGGAAAAAGGGATGTTACATCAAGAGCTTCCAAATCTGCAACAGCAGGAGTAACAAGAGCAGAAATAGGAAGTTTGCTAGAAAAATTTAAAACTAATCTTTTGAGCACTTTAGGAACACAAGTTGATGTTTTAAAATCAAATAAGATGAAAGATGAACAAGATCAAATCTTATCAATCTTTTTTCCAAAGTGTAGGAAGAAACATCCACTTAAAGAATCTTCTTTGGATAGTATGAAAGTGTGTGGACTTTGTACAGAGAATCATGAAACTGAAAATTGTCCAAAACTTAAAGAATTGCAAATGGAAGAAGTAAAAGGGACATATTCTCTTTACTATATGGCACCAAGGAGACCTTGGCAACCAAGGATTCCTCAACAAAACCCCCAAAATTATCAGTATCCTCCTCAAAATTTATGGAATACTCCAATGCCATGTCAGGCTTGGCCTCCACAAAAATACCAAAACCAACCTGCACAAGGTTGGAGAGGATATAGTTATGGAAACCAGCCACCTCAACAAATGTATCCTCAACAATACCAACAACCATATCAACAGCCATATCCCCAACAACCATTCCAATACCAACAACTCCAACAACATCATCAACCAATGCCATTCCACAACAAAATCTTGCACCATTACTAACTCAACCTTAGAAACTTCAACTACCTTCTAACCAACCCCCACCTAGACCAACTCAATTACAAGCTCAACCAGTAGCAACTCCGAGTAACAAAGTGGATAAACCAATATACAATGTGGAAGAAGCAACATATTTTCCTACATACTCTATTCTTCCCATACAAGATGTCCACTTAAGGTCTGGGAAAGTGTTACACAAAGATTCTCCATCAATCATAGAAGAACAAACTGAACAAGGACAACAAACTAAAAAATCTCATCCAGGAGATCAAATTCAGAAAGGAAAATCTATTATGACTCAAACACCACCTTATCCAGAGAGGTTAGTAGAGCAGAAAATTCCAATGTCTCTTCCTGAATTTGATATTTTGGATGAATTGAAGAATTCTTATGTCAAAATTCCTTTGTTACAAGCTATAAGAGATATTCCAATTTATGCAAAAAAATAAAGGAGATATGTATTAATAAAACTGGGAGAAAGAATAGAGATCCACCCACAATCCAAGTCATCGGCAAATTAGCTAGTCTCATGTCTACAAAAACAACAATTGAAAAATATATTGACCCTGGGATCCCTATGGTTACCATTTCAATCAATAATTTTTCAGTTCCAAATACTTTAATAGATTTGGGAGCAGCTATAAATGTTATGACCATAAAAACTATGAAATACTTGAAATTTCCTAATATTCGACCTACTACTACAATTTTGGAGCTTGCAGATAGATCCAAAGTTGTACCAGAAGAAATATTAGAAGATATTATTGTTTCTTTGGATTCGTGGGAATATCCTGTAGACTTTCTAAAATTTCAGCCAAAAACAAATTTAGGAGGCCATCCTTTAATTCTAGGCAGACCATGGTTAGCCACAACAGATGCCTTCATTGGATGCAGATCAGGAAGTATGATCATAACACACGGGGATGAAAGGAAACATGTTACACTCTATCCTCCATCACAATATCCTTATTTATTATCATGGCTTGATGAACAACAACAACAAGAAACTCAATCTGTTCTCAGTATTAATCAAGTCTTTAATTTTAGAGAAGAAGAAGAAAATGATGATCTATTAGACCTTTTCATCTCAGAACCTGATATTTCGAAGCAACTTAGAATAACACAATATGAAGCTAAAAGTCATCTTTTAAATAAATGCTTCCAGGAAAATTGTACTATTCAATCATTGCAAATTTCATTTGAAAGTATTTTTCCTGTTAACTCAATTACCAATTCACAAAGTAAAATCATTGAAATCAGTCCTGGAAGGAATTTGAATATTGGTAATAATTTACAATCATCACAAGAACAAGAGGTAATAGCATTGTTACAGAAATATTCAAAAGTTTTTGCCTGGGATTTCACAGACATGCGGGGAATTCATCAAAGACATGTATTCACCACATCTATACTGATGATCATATCAAACCAATGAGACAACTGCAAAGAAGAATGAATCCTATGATGAAATAAATAGTGAAAGAGGAACTGCATAAATTGTTACAAGTTGGATTCATCTGTCCTATTTCTAATAGTCAATGGGTTTATCCCTTAGTTGTGGTGCCAAAGAAAAATTGAAAGTGGAGAATATGTGTAGAATATAGGGAACTGAATAAAGCCACATTAAAAGATCATTTCCCGTTACCATTTATTGACCAAGTACTAGATTCATTAGCTGGGAAGAATTTTTTTTCTTTTCTTGATGGATTTAATGGATACAGTCAGATTAAGATAGCAATGGAAGATCGGGATAAAACCACATTTACTTGTCCATGGGGAACATATGCATATAATTTTTTTTCTTTGGGTTATGTAATGCACCTGCTACTTTTCAAAGAGAAATCCCTGCAATCTTTGTTGATCTAATTCATGAATGTGTAGAGGTCTACATGGATGATTTCACTGTATATGGAGGAACATTTGATGATTGTTTGAATAATCTTGAAAAAGTTTTAAAAATGTGCATAGAGACAAACCTATCCCCCAGTAATAAAAAATGCTTTATGATGTTAACTGAAGGGATAGTATTGGGATGCCATATTTCTTCTTCAAGAATCAAGGTGGACCCAACAAAAAATCAAGTCATTGTGAACTTGATGCCACCAACAACGCAAAAAGAAGTAAGAATTTTCTTGGGATATGTAGGCTATTATAGGAGATTCATTGAAAATTTCAGTAAAACAGCTCTACCTCTATTCAAGTTACTTGCAAAAGATGTTGAGTTCCAATGGACAACAAACTATCAAGATGCATTTGAGATATTAAAAGGAAAATTGTCAGTTGCACCCATTCTCTGAGGACCAAACTAGTCATTTCCATTTCATATATCCATTGATGCATCTGATACAGGTATAGGAGCATCACTTGGACAGAAATAAAATTAGTTCAATTATTCCATATACTTCATAAGCAAAAAATTAACACCAACTTAATTGAACTATACAGTCGTAGAAAAAGAAATGTTAGTTGTTGTGCATGTAGTTAATAACTTTAGGCATTATATAACAGGTTATCAAGTATTCACTCATACAGATCATTCATCCATTAGATACTTAATGAAAAAACCAATAATAAATGGCAAAATTAATAGATGGCTTTTATTAAATGCAAAAATTTAACATCACTATTCTAGATCGACCAGGTAAAGACAATCAAGTAGCAGATTTTCTATCAAGGCTTCATTCACCTGGTGATCCAAATCCTGTTTCAAACAATTTTCCAGATGAACATTTATTTGCTATAACAGTTAAAACCCCATGGTTTTTTTTATGTAGCCAACTATTTATAATCTAGAATATTACCATCCCATTTCACTAATAAACAGAAGAGAAAAATAATTAGAGAAAGTGCTAGAAATAGTTGGGTCAAAGGTGACCTCTTTTATACTAGTTTCGATATATTAATAAGAAAATGTGTTAGAGAAGATGAAATTCTGGATATTTTGAAAACATGTCATGACGAGCCATGTGGTGGCCATTTTGCAGACAAGCAGAAAGCATACAAGGTGCTCAAACTTGGCTACTACTGGCTAGCAATATTCAAGGATTCAAAATCCTATGTTAAAAGATGTGATAGTTGCGAAAGAACTGGAAGACCTGTGGTATTAGATGAAATGCCATTAAAGCCACAAGTACTCATAGAACCATTTGATCAATGGGCTCTAGAATTTGTGGGACCAATCAACCCACCTTCAAACGGAAAGAAGTACATTCTAGTCTGTACAAATTATGTTACAAAGTGGGTAGAAGCAAAGGTAATGGCAAGAGCAACAGAAGACACAGTAGTCTCATTCCTCTTTGAGGAAATATTTGTCAGATTTGGAGTTCCGAGATAGATTGTCATAGATCAAGGAGCACAGTTCACCTCCAAACTTGTCCAAGATCTTATGGAAAAGTATAATATCAAACACAGAAAATATACTTTGTACCATCCCCAAGCAAATGGACAAGTAGAATCAACAAATAAAGTTCTGGAAAATATCATGACGAAAACAGTGCAAATGAACAAAAAGGATTAGTCAGAAAAGTTAAGAGATGCACTGTGGGCATACAGAATTACATGTAAGAACACAACTGGATTCAATCCATACCAGTTGGTATATGGTAAGGAAGTTCTATTACCCCTTGAATTTCAAATTCATACATATAAACTTGCAGCAAAATTCAGATTGGAATCATCTGAAGCACAACAACAGAGAGTCATGCAATTAAATGAATTAGATAAAATAAGACAACAAGCAATATAGCATACAACACTGGTGCAACAACAGAGAATCAAGTGGCATGATAAATTCATTAAGAATAAATTTTTCATAAAGGAGATTGGGCATTACTTTTCGACTCCAAGTTTAAATATTTCAAAGCAAAGTTTACAACTCATTGGCTTGGGCCATACGAGATAGAAGAATTTTTTGACAATGGAGCAGTTAAAATGAAAACAATTGATGAAACAACAATTTCATTTTTAGTCAACGGACATAGGCTTAAGGTATATAATAATCCTATCAATAAAGAGGACTTATTGAAAAGAATATCAATAGAAAATAACATGGAAATAATGGAATAGCATAGTGATATGCCTCCCTTACTTCCAGAATAATAAAAATAATAATAATAATAAAGGATTTTGGTTGTGAAAATCCAGGAAAATGGCACAATACAAACTCGAATTCATATCGTAAAACCAACTTATTTGGTCAATAGGAATTCTCAATTTTGTTTTACTTCAGTTTGATTTTGCAGAATTAATCCTCCAAGAATTAAAAGACTTGAGGACAAGTCTTAACATAAGCAAGGGGGACTTTCATAATGAAACTATCCAAATAGTTTGAGCAGTTATATTGCAGAAGGGAACTGAATAACATGTCAGAAGGGACCTGAAACATCATTTAAAATAACATTGCAGAAGGGACCTAAAACACTATTTACAATATCATTGCAGAAGGTACTTGAATAACATGTCAGAGGGGACCTGAAACATCATTTAAAAATTGCAGAAGGGACCTGAACAACATCAACATTCAAGGAACCTGAATCAATAGCAAATGCCAAGAAGAACATGAAATAACATAATATCAAAAGGTTCAAGTAAGCAGTTACAATTGTCTATATTCCATCTGAATTCATCTTTGAAGAACTGTCATCATGAGTCAAATATGGACGAACCAACAAAATTCATCATCAATCAGTATGAACATCAAGCTATGTTGCAAAAGGGAAAGTACAGTAAGTAAAAAAAAAAATTGTTCTTAGAACCTTAGATTTTGAAAAAATTTCTAGAGTTGTTAAAACTAATTTAACCTAGGTATGCATTCTACTACATTTTTTCCAACATCCTACATTTATCCTACCCTCATCATCCTATTATATCCATTATCCTACAATACCTACACTCATTATTCCATTATCCTACAATACCTACACTCATTATTCCATTATCCTACAATACCTACACTCATTATTCCATTATCCTACCATACCTACACTCATTACTCTACCATATTCAATTTCATACATTCACTCCATATACTCCTACATTAAAAAAAATCAATTTCAACAGCCCTACATATCCTTTAACATATCTATAAGCATTTTGATCAAATATTGAAGACTCAATATTTTTCCCCTTAAGGAATTTCGGTTCACCTACAAAGCCACACAAAGGTTAGTGTCATAATGAGAATAAATTAATTTTAAAATGACCTACCCTATGGTCATTTTAAAATAAATTAAGAAGAATGCATATAAATGAAAAAACCTAAAGTATGACATAAGAGCGCAATGTGTAAAAATGTGATTACAAAAAGTGGAAATGCAAACATAATAGTCAAAATGAAATACAACATGCAAACAAGCGGAAGGTTGAAAATACATGAGAATAATTATGCATACAAGAAAAGGTGGACATGCAACGTAATGAATGAGGCCACGAACAGAGAGTGCAACTACAAGGGACGTGGGTGATGCGGTGTTACGGTGATATGATGGGCATGAACACCGTGGAAGAAGGACACTACACAAGCCAGAAGAACGCAGCCACAGGGGTACGTAAGTCAAAAGGTGAGTTGGCATGTAAAACGGTCAAACGCATTCAAAACTCTGTGTAATGCCACATTCAAAACTCTGTGTAATACTACTGTCTTAAGTCTTCACCATTAATAAAATGAAAACAGAGCTCTCTGTTAACGTTTTTCTTCCACTATCATGGCTAGATTCAAGCTCAGGAAGAGGAGGAGAACATTCTGCAGACACATGCACACGTTTAGCACCTCGTGAGAATCCTGAACTGAGAAAGAGCAGCATAATAAATAGGCAAGGAAGTTGTGGAGAAATAAGAAGGATAGGCATCGATTTTAACAAGAGAATTAAAGGCGAAGATCTATGGTTTCCAAGTTGACTGAAGCTCACCAACAAACTCCAGAAATTCCGCACAAAGAGAAGGTAAGAGATCACTTCCATATTTTTATCAATAGATTGAGCGGATTTCAAGGGTAGTTTAGTTCGGAATAGGTATGAGATGTGTCATGTTATAAAGAGTGAAACTCCAGTTCTGAAATCGAAATCCTGACACCACTAAAACCACTCTACCACATGTGTATAAGTGAATCCTTAGAGATGTTGGAAAGGAGTTCTAACTGAAGTAACATTGTTTAAACTCAGGAGCACAAATATTAACTCAGATAAATCTTCGAGGTTTCTTCTAGATCAGGTAACCGAGTTCAATCCTCTCCATGCATAGTTACGAATTTCTCACATGTAACAAAATAGAGTTCCATATTTTTTACACATAATATGATTTTCATAAAACATTGTGAGCTATTTTCCTTCATTCTCATACACAGTGAGCTAATTTATTCATTTTTATACGCATAGTGAGTGAATTTATTCATTCTCACAAACACAGTGAGCCATTTTTCTTCATTCTTCATACATAGTGAGCTCATTTCTTCATTCTTATACACACAATGAGCAATTTTTTTTCATACATTGAGCAAGATTTCCCTACTCTTCATATGCACAGTGAGAATTGTTAAAACAGAGGATTTTTTGAGGAATTTTTTGGCAAAAATGAGATTCATAAATGAATTATGAAGTAGTGACAACAGTGTTAAGGTGTTTTGTGATCTGTGATCTTTTCACACAGAGAGCAAAGTTTTTATCAGTTTTGAAGAAGCAGTGGACTCATTTCTAAGGTAGAACAAAGGATTGAAGAAGACTCAAAGCAAGGCAACAATTTCATCTTTTAAGGAGCTCTGTAACGACCCATTCCCAAGTTATATGTAAAATAATATTAGTGTGTATACAATATACGCATTTGATAGCTACACATGCATATATCGCGCACATCGCACTAGTACACATACCTACTAATATCAAGATTACCTAAGTTAGAGATTAATATTAAGATTAAAGATTAATATTAAGATTAACTAAGTATAAATTATATGTAACTAGACTAATAAAAGAAAATAATTTAAGTTAATTAAAAATATATATAAAGTTAATTAATTTAAGAATAAATATTCAAATATAAGAATTAATCGTAAAGATACTCAAATTAAAGTCATATGCTCCCTAAAATTAGATAACCGTAAATCACATCTCCTCATTAATATAAATCACATCTCCATAAATAACATTCATTCCTACATTAATGTAAATCAAATCTCGATGGAGAAAAGGCGGTGGGGGAATGTTATGGCGGTGGAGAGGAGTGTTATATAAACGATGAAACATGGAGGAGAGGAGGACGGCTGTTCTTGCAAAATTGGGTGTTATTATCAAAGGAAAAGATTGAAAGTGAGAAACTGTGGAAGGGAGACTCGGTGTTCTCAGAATTCTGGGCACGAGGGCAGAGGACGCGTCCTCTAGATTTAGGATTGATTCCTAAATTGGCTGGGAGGAACTGATTGGTCGTATAATCTGTCCGCTGCGTTGAAGAGAAGAACCATAGTTCCAGCAATCATCAACTTGTTCAGGTTTTTCCAGTAATCATCGGGTTTTGATCTCAGTTTCCAGGTATTCCTCTATGCATCAGCGAGTTATTTTTTTTTTAACTTAGAGTTAAGTTTAAACTGTGAATCTCTCATTAGATTTTATGTTTAAATCTCCTTTCACATGAAATTCTGCTTAAATTTAAAAATCAGATCAGTGTTGTTTGAAATGATGAAATTAGTCCCTGCACATGGTATCAGAGCAGGTTCAAACTTTTGGACCTGTGTTAAGTGCTTCAGTGCCTTCCTGTATATTACGTTGCTCTAAATTATCGAGTAAAAACAACCCAAAAATTACAATAACATAGTTCTAGCAGTATTTCAATCACTTTATTACTGTTTAACAAAACTTACAGAAGTCAGAGATGGTAAAGAAGAAGCTGGGAATTGTTTTAATTTTAACAATGTAGACTTTAATATATCAGTCCCATAAAATTATGTTCAATTTATTGTTGCCGTGTTGAGCCTGTGAGAAAAGTTGGTTTTTGAAGTCTTGATTGTTGAGTAAATGTACAAGCCAAAGTCCCTTCAGTCTTTAGCTTTCCCTTTCACAGCAAATAAGCTGCCAAAAATCCTAACTTGGTCGATCACTTTGATAAATACAAATTCCTCTGCATCTTTAAATTTATATGTGATCGGCGTTGTAATATCCCATGTTAATTAGTGTTCATAGGGGACCCTAAAGCACTATCTTCTGACTAGCAGTCCTGCAAGTATCTGAGCAACTACTTCAGTTTCAAATTGCAATAATGATACTAAATGATATCTGAAAGCATAAGTGATGGTCATCTTACTACCAAAAGACTTTATGTTAATTAGTTAAATATTAAATAAGTAGTGCATGTTAACTAGATATTAAATCCTGATGCAGAATGTTGGAAATGAATTTATACAATCAGTAAAATTAGGATAAATGTCCTATGAATATGAGAAATACATCTTTATATCTTACCCAGAGTTCCGTCCACCTAAGAGACAAGTAATTGTTTGAGGGCATACTCTGTTTCGGTATCAGATTTGAACCCAACTCTTGCTACAGAACTCGCATCCGCATCAGGATTTTGAATCTATCTAATTCTGCTTTCCTCCATTCAGTAAATAATGTATTGTATGTAACAATATCAATATTTAGGTCCCTTACTTCATCTGTTCAAAACATTTTGAAAACAGTTCAACTCTTCCATTAAAGATAAGATATATATAACATTGAATTTACAGACAAAGACATTTGACTTAATATGTTTACCTTCTAAATTGCAGTACAACTCCAATTTAATTATGTATTGACGTCCTTTGCCCATTAATATGACAAAACTTGTATAACAGGTAGCAATAACCTTCCTATACTGCTTCATTTGGGCGTGGTTTCTCGAATACCCACGACACTTGCCAGCAATCGAAACAATTTGGGCACTGGAAACCAACTGCTTGGGCGAAATAGAGTTGTCAAATCAGACTTATGCGTAATTAGAAAGTCGAATTTTCACCATTATCGTTGCTTGACAGCAAGTAGATATGAAATCAGGAAAAGTGCGACTATCGGGTCGGATTTACGCATAGATTTTGGTAACAAGAAAGTTCTCAGATCTTTGTTAAAGTGACGTACTGACATCCGGGTCCATCCACCATCCCACTGCGATGGCCTACCAACCATTTCCAGTAGATAACTTGAACCAAGTAACCCTATCAAACTCAGACTCTGAAGTAGAGGGGTGAATGTCCTTCCATTAGGAGAATTAACAAAATTGGCCAACGTGTACTTCATGCTATGAAGGCGGCATGGCAGAAGCTGAAGGCTTGAAACAGATTTAGTGAACACCCTCTATTCACCGGCCAAATATGGATGGTGTGACCTCAGTTCGAAAATTTAAACGTGTAGCGGAACGAATTCGGTGACCTGAAGTTGAGCCATCGTTTCTTGTTATGCGGATATATATATATATATATATATATATACAAAAACCCCAAGAACACATTGTGGCTCATATCAAGAAATTCAACCATCCATTTTTACTTCACCGCATGACGCATCAAAAGTGTGGGTGAGTTGTCGTGGAAAAACAGTTATCTGACAGCAGACGTCGGTTACCAGTTATGGTGTCAACGGCTTAAACTATCAATGTAGCGTCTAAAGGAGAAGCCACGAAACCGATGGTATAATATTTACATATAAAATTTAATTTAGTCGAATTTGGTGTTTGAATCTACGAAATTCGAACCGTGGTCTCCATTCCAGCAGTGCAAATAACAGACCAATCCGATTGTGCGTGCAAAGTCGAGACCTGATTTTGTGTGTAAGCCGTCCGACCAACCTGCCTTCGTTCGGAACCTTATCTAAAAATTTAATGCATGTATATCGTAATATCGATATTAACCATATAATTATATGCCTTTACTTAGACCAAAAAAAAAAAAATTCCTATAAAGTTAAACTAATGGTCATGAATTATATCATGCAAAAGATAAGATAATTTAAATGTAAATCATGATGTCAAAATTTATTTGGAGGTTGTTCATTATATCGAACATAAAAGTATCAAATATGTGAAACTTAACATCGTACTCGAAATAGCACTAAATAACAATTTGAAATTAGAATGAAAGATTACATGCATTATAGTCACCCTAAGACTTCTTAGAAGACCTTTTATTACGCCATAAGAAAGAAAATGTACTTTTTTATTATTATTATTGTTACATTAATAAATTAGTTACTTTAAAAAACAAAAAACAAAAACAAAAACAAAAAAAATTAAATTTATAGAGCGCACACTATGACAATTTATGTGTATAATTTACCATATTTTAAATTAATATTAAATATGTTAAATAAAATTTAGTTAGGCATTCGGATTGTTAAAATATATGGCTAATTTTAATGGGTGTAGTCTAGCTATGTCTAGCTATGTCACTGCTGTTGTCACCATGTTCTTGTTACCTTAAATACAAGTGTTATGAGTGTATGTGGAAAACCAAACTGTAGCTAATGATTAGTGAATGTAGGCTAGATGTGCCATTAGTCTTACCATTTCTCTCAAGTCAAATAAATAATAATTTTATATATAATAATAAATACTAAATAAATAATCATTTTATATATCTATATATACAAAGTATAGTGTTAAAAGTTGTGGGAAGAATTAAAGTAGAGTAAGTGTACTTATATAAATACTTAAAGTTATTTGTGAACAATAAACGGAAGATGTGCACCAGATTTCATTTCGACACTTGAACATTTGTTACTCAGGGGCATAATAGCAATTCAATGAAACAAAACAAAAAAAATTAAACTTATTCAAATTCCTAGTGTTAATAAGTAGCAGAAAGTCAATAATCCCTTCTATAACTGCAGCTAGGACTGAACATTTTAGACAAATTTTACAAAACAACACTATGATCTATAAAAACCCTTGCATTCCGCTCTAGAATTAGTAAGCATAGAATATCCTACATAGGACAAGGAGGTCGCGTTTCCACCCTCCTTGACCTCGGTACCAGTAAGACCTACCTGCAGGTAAAATAGCAAAAGAACTATACCCGTATGCAAGCTCAAATTTTACGAAAAATTATATTTACTCAGTCTAAAATTTACCCATTTCTCATAAATTTATTATGAATTTCAGGAAAATTTACAATGTTAAGAACGTGCCAAAGGCAGCAACGCTAGCGAAACACATTGCCATCACCTCCACCCTCGCCATCACCATTGCCACCTCGTAGATCGCCGTCAGCACCTGTCGCTCCAACACTCGATCTTACTACTGTGATGAGCTCATTAGAATCCATTTTGGAAACATTAAAAGGGTCGTAGCTGACCAGTAGCAAGAAGGAACGACGTCATATTGAGGAAAGACATTCAGAAAAGCATAAGGATTATGATTATAAGCCTCATAGAGAAGATATTTCGCGAGAACTGCAAAAGATTAAACTCCTGGAATTCTCCGGAGGACGAGCTGGAGAACATGCCGAAGCATGGTTGGAAGGGATGATAAGATGCTTCGCATTAAGATAATATTCTTCCACGTTGTATTCCAACTCATGGGGAATGCTCTGATTTGGTGGGGAAATCTGGAAAAACAGCTGCATCTCACTTCAGATACCGTTCCTTGGGAGTTATTTGTGGACCGATTCCGTGCGAAATACTTACCACCTTTATTTCAAGAGTAGCAAGTCGGAGCCTTCCATACCCTAATCCAAGGTTGTAAGACCGTGGAAGAATACGAGATAAATTTTATGGAAATTGTAAAATATGTTCCTTATCTAGACACGGATGAACGCCAAGCCGAGCGTTTCGTATATGGATTAAATCCTCGAATCAGGGCCATGGTAAGAATGTGGAAGCCATCGACGGTAGCAGAGGAGGTTGAATGTGCTCGTTATGCAGAAGAACATCTGGGTATTAAAATGGATTTCTGGCCAGCTGAACCAATACCGTAGGCATTTACAGGAAAGACTCCCCGAAACTTCTTCCAAGGAAATAGCTTGAGACCACTTCCTTATGGAAATAGGTTTACCCCAAGAGGAGAGGGAGCAGGAGCTCCCATGACCATAAATTCTATAGCTTCTGAATCATCAAACATCAGTCCTTGGAAATCTCGAGGAACTGGTAATCAGGCAAGGAATGGGAGGGGAAGTGGCACCAGGGGATATAGCTCTTGGTCTGGAAATTCATCGTCACACTCAAGGGGGGCAGCTCAGGTGGACTGTTGGGGGTGTGGAGGACCTCATCTTCGGCGTAATTGCCTGGAGAACTTTCGGCGAACAGGAAAAGGACCATTACCAGATACCCAAGGCAATCATAGAATCCATGCCGTCGTCAACAACAACCAAGCAGCACATCAATCCACGGTAGTGGAATCTTCAGGTATAATCAACAGAATAAAACTCAAAATCTTATTTGACACTGGAGCTACTAATAGTTTTATTTCATCTTATACATCAAATAAATGTGGGTTGGAAGCCTGCAAGAAAAACGATTTCAGACAGGTAGAAATGGCTTCAAGAGAACTTCAATCGGTAGAATTAAGTGTTGAGGATTGCAAAGTGGATCTAGGAGTCTGTTCGACCAAACTAGAAGTATATGTCACGGCCCTAGGAACTTACTACCTGGTGATAGGAATGGATTGGTTAGAGTCTCATCGAGCATGGGTAGATTGTTCCGGGAAAACAATACTTTGCATGAATGATGAGGGAGAGACAATCCAAATTCAAGGTATTAAGAGAAAATTATCCTTGCATTTCATCTCAGCTATGCAAATGAAGCGGTGCTTAAGGAAAGGTTACCAATTGTATGCAGTTCAAGAAGTAAGCAAAGAGAAAGGGCCTTCCTTAGAACAGTATCTAATTCTGTCAGAATTTCTGGATGTTTTTCCAAAGGAATTACTAGGACTGCCTCCTAAGAGAGAGCTAGACCTCACAATAGAATTGAAACCTGGTACGGAACCTATATCAAAAACACCTTACAGAATGACCGCCCTGGAACTTCAAGAATTGCAAATGCAGATGAAAGAACCATTAGATGTAGGACACATTCGACCCAGTGTTTCACCTTGGGGCGCTCCTGTAATCTTTGTCAAGAAGAAAGATGGTTCATTACGACTATGTGTGGACTATCGAGATTTAAACTGGGCCATGGTAAAGAATAGGTATCCAATGCCTCGCATTGACGACCTTTTCGATCAAATTAAAGGAGCTACAGTGTTTTCAAAGATCGATCTGCGATCAGGTTATCATCAGCTAAGGATTAGCGAGAGCGATGTTTCTAAGACTGCATTCCAAACTCATTTCGGGCATTATGAATTCATTGTGGTACCATTTGGGTTGACCAATGCACCTGTGGTCTTCATGAACCTTATGAATATCGTTCTCCGCAAATATCTCGATCAATTTTTACAAGTTTTCCTGGACAATATTCTCATTTACACTAAGAATGGGAAGGAGCATGAAGAGCATATTCGGATAGTATTATCCTGTCTCATAGAACACAAGTTATATGGAAAATTTTCCAAATGCACTTTCTTTCAAAAGGAAATTCATTACTTAGGCATATCATATCAGGCGAAGGAATCTCTGTAGATATTGAAAAGGTAAATACAATCAGGGAGTGGCCGATACCTAATAATGCACATGAAGTGCGTAGTTTTATGGGTTTAGCAGGTTACTACCGAAGGTTTGTGGAGGGATTCTCCAAAATTGCAAAGCCGATCACAAACCTCCAGCGCAAAGGTGTTAAGTATGAATGGACTGAGGAATGTGACAAAGATTTTTCTAAACTTGAAAGATTATTGACTAGTGCACCGATTTTGCGAGTACCTGATATGGATAAAGATTTTACTGTGTATACCGACGCATCTAAACAAGGGTTAGGTGTAGTATTAATGCAAGAAGGAGGCGTAATAGCATGCGCTTCAAGAAAATTAAAACCTCATGAAGAAATTTATGCTACGCATGATTTAGAGTTAGCCGCGGTATTTTTAGCTTTAAAGATATGGAGACACTACTTGGTAGGAAGAAAATTTGTGCTTAAAAGTGACACCAAAGTTTACAGTACTTGTTCACCCAGAGAGACTTGAATGCAAGACAAAGACGATGGAGTGAACTCTTAAGCGAATATGATTTTGTGATTGCATATATAAAAGGGAAGGAGAATGTTGTAGCAGATGCTTTAAGTAGAAGACCTCAAATATTCTCCCTCATACCTGTCAGGGTGAGCTTAAGAGATCAAGTACTTGAACATCTTGTAAGAGACAGTTGGTACTTAAAAGTTATGTCGGGGCTTGAGAGAAACCATTCAAAGGAACCTAAGTTTGAAGGATACGAGCTGGAAAAAGACAGAATTCTTCGATTTCATGGAAGGATGTATATACCGGATAGTGGAGATATCCGAAACACCATCTTGAAGGAAGCACACAGAGCAGTGTATTGTGCCCATCCTGGTGTAAAGAAGATGTATGTTGACACTAAGAGACTCTTCTTCTGGTCAGGCATGAAAAACGACATTGTCCAATTTGTCGCTAAGTGTCTTGAATGTCAGCAAGTAAAAGCTTATCATTGTCACCCAGCAGGTCTCTTACAGCCACATGACATCCCTATGACCAAATGGGAGATAATTTCTATGGATTTTATCGTTGGGCTGCCACTTACGCAGCAAAAGCATAATTCCATTTTGGTTGTGGTAGATAGATTAACAAAAAGCACCCATTTCATCCCGGTAAGAGATACTTATGAAGTAGTTGATGTAGCTTGGGTATTCATAAATGAAATTATCAGATTTCATGGAGTACCTAAGAAAATCATATCAAATAGAGATCCTCGGTTCACATCAAGATTCTGGAATTGTATGAAATTAGCCTTAGGGACTCAGTTAAATTTGAGCACAGCATATCATCCTGAAATTGATGGGCAAACAGAAACAGTAAATCAAGCACTTGAGGATATGCTAAGGATGTATGTTATGGACCAAAAATCGCGCTGGGAAAAGTACTTACCCTTAGTGGAATTTTCTTACAATAATAGTTATCACATTTCAATCGGGATGCCACCATTTGAAGCATTATATGGGAGACCCTGCAGAACGTCGTTGAGTAGGGACAAGTTAGAAGACCGGGTAATAGTCAGACTAGAATTGATCCAAGAAATGGAGGATCAGGTAAAACTGATTAGGCAACAATTGAAAGAGGCACAGGATAGACAGAAAAGTTATGCTGATACTCACAGGACAAATAGAAACTATGTAGTGGGAGATTAGGTTTTCATCCGCATCAAACCAAATAAGAGCACCATTCGGTTTGGGAAGGGGACAAAATTACCCCCCCCCCTGATTTATAGGACCGTTTGAAGTCCTGGAAAAATTTGGACCTGTCACTTATCGTCTTGCACTGCCACCCCACCTGCACAAAATTCAGAATGTATTTCATGTATCTACTTTACGACACTACATTACTGACAAATCTCATAATATTCAATGGAAGGAACTGTACGTATCAGACGAAGGAACCCTTACGGTCGAACCATTACGTATTCTAGAACGTAGGGTTCGACAGCTCCGGAACCGACGGATAGACCAAGTTAAAGTCTAGTGGGACAAATATAGTCCTGGATCAGCGACTTGGGAGGATGCTGAGACCTTCTGCCAAAATTACCCCAGCTTATGCTAATTTTGAGAAACTTGAGACTTTTTATGTATATGACTACTCTATTTTGATACTTGAAACTTTATTTTGAATTATCACGTAAGAATGAATTTTACTTGCTGTTACATGGATAGCCGTAAAGAACGAATGTTACTTACCTTTAGTAATACAGAATATATGTTTTTTTTTTACTTTACAAGTGCATGGATACCAATATGCAAAATGTCATTTAAATTATCATTGCGGGAATATGAAATATAGATCATAGATCACATTATAAATGACATTATCTATCAATTCGTTTTATTTACATCTCCATATGATTGAAGGAAAGGAAATAGAATAGTAACTACATTTTAAATATCAAAGTGAAACATATTGTTATATAGGTTGAACATGGTTAAAACAATGCATCATAGATGGAACATGTATGAACTAAATAGGAGCAGTATCTAAACGAGAAATTGTACTGGACATATTGATACATATGTGGACAAGTGTTTTAATCAAGTATGTTATATAAGTTCTAGGATCAATATCATAGATAGCAATATATTTGGAATTTGTAGAGATTGTTATATGGGTAACAATTTGTTATGAACAATATAGATGCATATGTTGTAATGTGTGTACGAGTGTTTACATTGCAGATTGTGTGCAAGTGATTACCTTGCCGAATACAGATTACAGAACCAATCTATGTGATGACAGAATTCAAAGAACAGTTGAGACTCCTGAGGTTCCACAATAGGGTGTTGACCCTGGTCCTACTGGGAGGGGTGGAGGTGTTTCCCACCATTTATCCTCCAATACCTGGAGTCATGGGAGGACTGTGTGAGTCATGATCCCCTAGACGTGTGATGATGACTGCCGGATGCCTACAAGCATATCAGGTCGACGTAATCGACGCTAATATCCTTAAGGTCTATGAATGGATCAATAAAACTGATGCCATGGCATATTCCTGTGGAGGACGAATAGGATGGGAGTGGAAGAGATTAGGAAGGATAGGATGATTTTAGAATAGTTTGGAGATTCTATTGAGATGGGAAGTAACAATTAAATTACAGATACATACTTATTCAAATGGAAAGTCAATCTTAAAATGCAAGCCTTCTACAATCACCATAATCTCTAAAAACACAATTATTGATATGAGTATATGAAACCCTAAACTTCTGGACGAATTTTTCTGAAGGGAGGAAGTATGTAACGACCCATTCCCAAGTTATACACAAAATAATATTAGTGTGTATACGATATATGCATTTCATAGCTACACATGCATATATCGCACACATCGCACTAGTACACATACCTACTAATATCAAGATTACCTAAGTTAGAGATTAATATTAAGATTAAAGATTAATATTAAGATTAACTAATTATAAATTATATGTAAATGGACTAATTAAAGAAAATAATTTAAGTTAATTAAAAATATATATAAAGTTAATTAATTTAAGAATAAATATTCAAATATAAGAATTAATCGTAAATATACTCAAATTAAAGTCATATGCTCCCTAAAATTAGATAACCATAAATCACATTTCTTCATTAATATAAATCACATCTCCATAAATAACATTCATTCCTACATTAATGTAAATCAAATCTCGATGGAGAAAAGGTGGTGGGGGAATGTTATGGCGGTGGAGAGGAGTGTTATATAAATGATGAAACATGGAGGAGAGGAGGACGGTTGTTCTTGCAAAATTGGGTGTTATTATCAAAGGAAAAGATTGAAAGTGAGAAACTGTCACAAGGGAGACTCAGTGTTCTCGGAATTCTGGGCACGGGGGCAGAGGAGGCATCCTCTGGATTTACGATCGATTAATAAATTGGCTGGGAGGAACCGATTGGTCCTGTAATATGTCCGCTACGTTGAAGAGAAGAACCACGGTTCCAGCAATCATCAACTTGTTCAGGTTTTTCCAACAATCATCAGGTTTTGATCTCAGTTTCCATGTATTCCTCTATGCATCAACTAGTATTTTTTTTTTAACTTAGAGTTAAGTTTAAACTGTGAATCTCTCATTATATTTTATGCTTAAATCTCCTTTCACATGAAATTCTGCTTAAATTTAAAAATCAGATCAGTGTTGTTTGAAATGTTGAAATTAGTCCCTACAAGCTCCAAGAGAACAGGTAAGCCTAAATGCCATTATGATTACCCATGAATACAAATTACATGAATAAAAGACATAAGTATATAGATGCATGTATTTTTGCTCATAATGAGGATGTTAATTATTCAAGGGTACATAAATTGGTACACAGAGAACATGACAAACAAAGTAGAGCCAAAAGAGTTCAAGATGGAGAATTGCGGCAAAGAAACAATAGAAAAATTGTACCAAGTTGGATTGATAGGTTTACTTCACAAATTCAATGGGTATAATGAAAAAATTACACGAGATTTCATAAGCCATTATGAACGAGGACAAACCACAGTGGGTGACTTTTCAATTCCATTAAACCCAGAATTCCTATCACAAGCTCTAGACCTTCCATTAGTAGGAGATGAATACCATAAAGGCCTACATTTCAAAGAGAAGGGTTGGATATGCTTTTTAGAGAAATGGAGGAAAGGGACTTTTGATAGAACAAAGGGAATCCCAAGGGAGTGCTTGAGTGAGCCTTGGTCTGAACTAATATCGATCATTCAAATATACTTCACATGTGATAAAAGGTTTAGTATAGTTTATCTCTACCATATTAGACTTCTACAACACATGAAAGGGGAATCTAAGATAAATTTACCTTATTTCTTCTCAAAAGGTTTGGTCAAAATGATATAAGGTGTCAATAATAAAACTAGAACAAAAGACGCATATCATTAGGGTCTCATAAAAATAATTGTATAACATCAAGTGAGGAGTAAGGGGTTGATTTGGAGATAATTTTGGCACAACATCATCTTGAGGGACAGACTACAGAGGAGAAATTTGAACAACTGCATGTCACTAGAAGCATTATGAATTCTCCAATATATCCTAGAACTAGATCTAAAAAGAAACACGACAGTATCATGATTGAAAAATAAATATCCTTCTTGTCTATTCTTAGGAAGCCAAGGAGGAAATTACATGAAGAACCAAGTGAAAAAGATGTAGAAGTAGAAATAGTTGAGCCTCCTACATCCTCCAAGCAAGTCAATGAAATATTGGAAAGGATGGAAAGAGATGTAGAGGAAGAGACTTTAGAGAAGGATTCTTACTTTTAGCATGCATGGATAGGTGCCACGTCATCACACTCATTTTCCAAAGAGATTTTAGAAGAAGAAAAAGAGTTGCAACAGGAAGAACATCTAAAGAAAATAGAAGAGTTTACAAGGGAAATAGAGGTCGAATTTTTTTTAGAAAATCACTTAAAGAAGGAAAAAAAAATGTAAAAAGAAAATAATAAGAATCTAATCAAAGAAAATGAAGAATTGACCAAAAATATTAGCAAGATTGAAACCAAAAACACTCATTTCCAAACAGGCTTTTAGATAGCATAATGAAAAGAAAACATGGCAATATAAATATGAAAGACAGAAGATAAAGGCCACCATCTATAAAGAAGGAAGGTATGAGGGAATTTACTGTCTTCTTCAGGCTGCACAATAGGAAACTACAGGATCAGGTATAGTGGATACATCAGCACTTAGAAGCTCAAAGAGGAGAAAGCAAGCATGAGGACGTGCTTGAAGTCAACAAGGGGGAGATGTTGGCCCTCAATTTTAATCAATTCTTCTTATTAAAGATACACCTAATTCCCATAATTTTCCACATTATATCATCCACATATGACTTATTTTGACCTTATTATGCATATTCAGGTAAATTAATTATGTTTTTCAATTTTTAGATATTTTTGTAAAAATGGGTTTTAAGAGTATTTTTGGACAGAACTGAAAACTCTCGTAATTGCTTCATGAAAGTCATATATGCAGGACACCTGGGCACGAGCTGAGCATGGATTCGGAAATATTGGGAAACATGGATGAAAAATCATCTATTGGTTCGGTCAAACTGAGCTAAAACATGCCCAGTCAATGCTGGTCAAACATGACATGTTTTCAGGAATCCCTAGAAAATAGGGCAAAAATAGTAATTTTTGGGATTTTTCCAGATTTTATGTAACTAATTTGATGATTTTGACCTATATGGATGGGATTAGGATAATATAAGGATGTTAGAGTCATTTTTTCATAGTTTGTTTATCATTTATCTACTTATACCAAGCTTATGAACCATTGAAACATGGAGAATTTGTATAATTTCATATTGAGATTCCTGAAATTTGTGAGTTAATTTGAGGAACCAGTTCCACCTTCTTTTTGTTTTTCAATGATGTGGATGATTGACTAATTTTTCAGTAACTGATAATTTCTTCAAGTGTGCAAGGCAAGGGTGGAAGGCCTCCACACCAAGCTAAGTATACTTCTTGGTTAATTTAGCTTAATTTTCATGAACTAGTTTTGATTCAGATTTGTTCATTTAATTAGATGAATGATGATTTATTATGATTGCTGATGAATCTTGGTTTACTTCTAATCTACATATGAAGGACAAACAAGTGTTTAAGTTAAACTTTCCTTCTATCTGATCCAAGAACAATAACTAGAATTCATATTTCTTTTCCTTGTTGAGCTATTTTCTTATGCTTATGAATCTTGGTTTAATTCTAATCTACATATGAAGGGAAAAACCAGTGTTTAAGTTCAACTCTCATTCTATTTGATATAAGAGAAATAACTAAAATTCATTTTCTTTTCCTTGTTTAAAGCTATTTTCTGAATTTCTAGTCTTAAATACAATGGTAACAATGATGAATGAAATTGTGAAGAAGGACAACATGGACCTCCTCAGTTAGGAGCCTCTTCTATTACTCTTTATGCGTCATAAGCTATTGTCCATATGTTAATTGGTTTCTCTTCATGAAAGTAGTACTATTGAGATGGTCAAATAGGATCTCCTAATTTAGGAGCCTCTTCCCTCATTTATTACATATTGAATCAGAAATTATTTAGTTAATTTTTATATTTGTAATATGCATTTCCTTTAGTTTAAAAAAATTGTCTTCTAAAAGATTGACTACATCTGATATCCATATATTTTGGACATGCTTCCAAGTTTACAAATCCAGATTGATAATTAAATACTTGTGTTAGTTAACCCAGTAAATTGACCCAAAAACATGTTCAAAGCATGTCGAATTAAAAATAATTTGTGAATCTTTTATAAATCAAATATTTAGCCCAATACTGGATTTTTCATTTTACTTTCCCTCTCATCCAAAAAATCACATTTTGTGATTCCTTTTTAGAATAATTTCGAGTGCAAAAAGTGGTTCATTGCCATATTCCTTCCTTGATATTGATACTACAAGAGTCATTAGTTAGAATATTCCATTAGCTCCACTCTTTTCAACAATATCTTGACTAAATATATCAAATTACCCATGCTTTAGATATGTTGATTTGAGGATAAATCAATTGCTTTTGTTCCTTGGTTTTGAAACTAGCGAATATTGATTTTTCTTAAGTGGCACATTGGATTGATTTTTCTGAAGTGGCACATTAGAACGGTCTAATGTTCTTTTCTTGAAAAATTATAGTTTTTCAAGCTAACTATATGTCCCAAAAGGTAATTGAAGGCGGGCCTTTGAAATTTGTAAGTTTTGGTTCTTTAACCCAATTTTCTTTATACCTATGATAACATTTGTTTCTTTCCATGTTTTTTTTAGAGCAAGGATAAACATGAGCAAAGGACTTATGTCTTCCTCTTTATTATTACATTAAATGCTCTTGTTCAACTTTGGCCATTTCTTTTGTCAATGTTGTCTCCTATTAAAACTTTGTTTGTGATATCCATCCACATAAGAACACGATGCTTTAATCTAAATTAGATTTTCCATTATTATTGAGCTTCTTTTAATTTTATCACATTGATATATAATTGTGTCTCGAGAATTAAATTGAATAAATATGAGAGAAATCACATTATAAATCAAACACAATTTAATTACCTGAATCAACAATGAAGCTATACGTAAATAATTGAGAAAATAAAATCTAAGCAATGCAATACCTTACCAATAGAATTCACCTAAATGTGTTCCATTTTGAGTGCTTAAATAAATAAATAAATATGTGGGTGGCTTAATGTTGGAGCGGGGTCCCCTGAGACACAAGTTTCGAGGACATTTTTGTATAATTTTTTTATGTGCGCACTGCGCAAATGGGTCAAGGGGCTTTGGGCTGGGTCAAAGTCCCAAATTCTGATGTAATTTGGCTTAAATGTAAATTGTGGCCTCAAACCGTGGTTTGAGACCATAGTATCTACGCGTTAGGCGTATATAAATAGATAGATCGTGTCTAAGCTAAGTAGTTAGTAAATGAATGTAATGAGTTATTGATGTTCTAGTAAGTGTATGTGTCTGTAAGGGTTGTTTGTGTAGTGTTAAGAGGCTCCTATTAGCTGTGTGCACGAAGACCTAGTCCTGGCTGTGTGCGGACTCCGCTGGTTGTGTGCATGGAAGGCATTGTAACGGTTTTGTAAGGGTTTTGTAAGGACAACTGATGTATTGATTAACATATCTGAAAGATAATAGAATGACGGTTTTGGCGAATTTTACTGTGTTATGCATCTAAATAATTTATGTAGAAATTATACAAACATATGTATATCAATGGAGTCAATCCGATCTAACAATGTACTAAAGTTAGATATTGAATCGCTTCTACAAGTCAATTGCGGAAATAAACACAATCGCCAATCACATGAAGCAAAGAAAGAATCAAATCAAACCACAACACAGATAATTTCCCAGGGAAAGCTTGTTGTTCAAAACCCCACTATCTTCTATTATCTGTTAACCATGGAATCATGAAACAATTACAATTCACTTTTCTCACAAGAGTCTCCAGCACTCAGCTAATTGTCTCACACTGTCCCAGACAAAATCGACCAACACTTAGCCAATTCTCAACCTCTAAACAACCTTCCTTGCTTGTGCAATTCCTGGTGAATGCAATCCCTATTATTTAGGAATTTTGGCCTTCCTAAACTGCGCAAGGATCATGGGAAAAACCAATGGATTTATGGTTGCATGCGGGCAACCTACTAATCACACAACTGATATTTAACCTCCCTTTAACATTTTTCTCAACTGGGTCTCCACTGGAACTAACATGCATGCAGCTATTAATAGTAAATCATCGATTGCATGGAATATCACTGGTTGTGAATTAAATAATATTTAATTCACTCAATCTCTCATGAGTGCAACAAACAGTTACAACTAGTTCAACTGACTCTAACTCAACAAACTGAGTTCACTGATTACACATGCATTAAACTAATGCACCAACTGCAATTCAAACTCCATAACTAATAGAATTACTCTGCATGCCTCACCAACCACCCTCAACTTGAAATACATGAGATAACTGAGTTTATCACACTCATTTAACTGTTACAAGTGATCATGAGATAAGATTACATTTTATTGTCCAATTTAATTAAGGGAAAATCAAATTAGACACTGCACCAAATTTAGCCCACATTAGTGTAGGTGCTGCTAGGACCCATTAGTCCCACACTAATGTGTGTGCTGCGATTTATTGTTGGACTTCAACACTACCTCTCAAAAAGAAAGGGATTATGTGCCACCCCGATCTTTCCTCTATGGTATTCGAATTTGCTCCTGGTGAGCGCCTTCGTCAAAATATATGCATCCTAATCTTTCGTGGGAATGTACTAAAGTAACATGATGTGCCTTTGAACACAATCTTTGATATGGTGGTACCAGATGTCTATGTGCTTGGGCCAATCATGAAAAATCACATTAACTGAGAGTTTAATGAAACTTTGGTTATCACAATGTATCACTGTCCTGAGAACCAAACAAACCAACCAGGATCTTTCTCATCCAGATGGCCTCACATGCAGCTTGACTTGCTGCCATGTACTCTACCTTGGCTGAACTGAGTGCCACATATCATTGCTTCCTATTGTACCAAGAAATTGTTGTTGATCCTATGCTGAAGATCCCTCCTGATGTGCTCTTTCTGTCTGATGGACTGCCTGCCCAATCTGCATTCGTGAAGCCTTGAAGCTCCACTCCCTCTGTCCGTTTGTACCATAATCCATACTCTGTATTTCCTTGAGATATCTCAAGACATGCTTCCCTACCTTCCAAAATATCTTGGTAGGTTTAACCATAGCATAACTCAGTTGGTTAACTGTGTAGAAAATTTCTGGTCTCGTATTCACCAAGTACATCAGTGAACCCACTAACTACCTGTAGACAATAACAGCCACTACTTCTCTAGAAGTACCATCCTCTTTCCTCCAATTTCCTGGAAGAGGAATCTCCATGGGTTTACAGCTCTCCATGTGAAACTTACCTAGTATCTCTTTGGTGTACTTGCCTTGAGAAACCAAAAGTTCACCATCCCGCTGCCATATTTCCAAACCAAGGAAATAATGAAGGAGTCTCATGTCCTTCATTTCGAACTCTCTTGCAAGATCCTCCTTGCATGAGTTTATCAGTTTCTCATCACCTATCAAAATTAGATCATCAACATAAATTACGATAATCAAGAGCTTACCATCAACCACAATCTCGTACAGGTTTGCATCCGCTTCAGTTTTGGTGAAGCCCAACCTGGTGAAATAGTTGTCAATTTGAGTGTACCAAACACGAGGTGCTTGCTTCATCCCATACAATGCTCTCTTAAGTCAACACACATGCGACTCACTATCAAAGATCTGGAAAAATTCTGGCTACTCTATGTACACTTCTTCCTCAATAACTCCATTGAGAAACGTAGTTTTCACATCCATCTGATGAATGCACCAGCCCATCTTTGATGAGAGTGCAAGGATATATCTAATGGAAGAGTACCTCGCGACTGGTGCGAAATTATCTTCATAGTCGATCCCCTCAAATTGTGAGAATCCCCAGGCCAAAAATATGGCCTTGTACTTCTCCACACTCCCATCAACAGCTTGCTTCACCTTGTAGATCCATCTAGATCCAACCATTGATTTGTCAACTAGCCTTGGGACAATCTCCCATGCACTGTTATTGACGATAGAGTCATACTCCTCTACCATCACATCTACCCAAATTAGTTGTTGCATTGCTTCCTAAAAGGAAGATGGTTCCCTCACAATACACCTTCTCATAAGAGCCATGTATCTAGTAAACCTGTCTGGAGACTGTCTTTGTCTACACAGTGAAGTAGGGACTCCTACATTCTTTGTCGCATCAAGTCTCAATCTATCAACTTCTGTGGTGCGCCTTCTACCATTTCTAATGGATGGTTATGCATGAGTGTTTTCTGCCACTCCATGATCCTTCGCATGTGGCTGCTCCACATATTGAGGTTCATTATTTGGAACCAAGAGTTCCTTCTATGCATGCAAATCCAGCTCCCTCTCAAGGGAAAATCCCATGGCTTTCTCCTCATCAAATTTTATTTCCCATAGCACAACATTCATTCTATTGTTTGGAAAATACACCCGATAGTTGTGGGGAGTTTCAGTGTACCCCACAAATATTCCAATCTCAGTTGTTGGTTCCAACTTTTTCCTGACATATTTGGTCACATGCACATAAACAGATGAGCCAAAAATCTTAAAATGTGAAACATCGGGTTTATTACCAATAAAAGCCTCTTCCAATGTACGCATGCCAAGTATTCGATGAGGACAATGGTTTTGCACAAATACATCTATGTTGCATGCCTCCACCCACATATGTAATGGTAGGCCCTGATCATGCAACATCGTTCGTGCTGCACCCACAATTATTCTTTTCTTTATTTCTGTGACCCCATTCTGTTGTGGTTTATGAGGCGCAATCAATTATCTCTGAATTCCTTCTTTATTGCAGAATTTCTTGAATTCATTGGAGATGTACTCACCACCATTTTCACTCCTAAGAGCCTTCCCATGCTTCCCCATGTCTTTCTCCACCAGTGCTTTGAATTCAAGAAATTTTGAGAACGTATGATCTTTCTTTTGCATGAAGTAGATCCAGCACTTTTGAGAAAATTCATCAACAAATATCACATAGTACTTATGCTTTGCTGTCGAAGCAGTAGAGAATGGTCCACACAAGTCTGAGTGAACTCTCTCAAGGATTTCCGAAGCTCAGTTCTCCTTCTAATGAAAATCGGCCTTTGCATACTTCCCTATAGTACATCCCTTGCATGTGTTTGACTGTGAAAGTGTACCCTTGGGAAAACCCGTAGCATGACCTTCAAGGCTCCGTGGTGAAGATGGCCCAATCTCCAGCGCCATAACTCGCCGTCACCCCGACTCACCACCTTCTCTGCCTTACCCATCAATGTTGTGCATCCATCTACATCAATTTTATAGAGATTCCTAACTCGAATCCCAATCTTCTTGGCATGTCCTGTTGTTTTGTGTCATAGGAAATCTTTTCCCTCATTGAAAACAAAATCATAGCCTCTATCCTCCAACTTTGCGACTGAGACCAAATTTTTCTTCAAGCCTGGTACATGCATTACATATTTTAATTCAAAGGGTTTACCTGACTGTCCCTGGAAGGTAATAGTACCAATCCCAGTGGCACTGTACCGCTCGTCATCACCCATTTCGATATGCATATGGAGGTCCTTCTCCTCCAAGCTACTGAAAATTTCTTTGTCTCCTGTCATGTGAAAGGATGCACCACTCTCCAAGTACCACACCGATCCCATTGCACTTGACACCATGCATGCAATCAATGAGAATTCAAGCTCAAATCACGAGGCCAAAGCCTCACCAGCTATAAATCCTGAAGCCTTCTTGTTCTTCTTCTTTTGTGGACAATTAGTGGCATAATGTCCATGCTCGTGACAGTGAAAACACTTCACTTTGGACATGTTGCGCTTCTTGCCATCTTTGTCAGACTCAAATTTGGAATGGAATTTCTTTCCTTTCCCCTTCTTCACCTTGGCAGCCAAACCGAAAACTTATTCATCATCATTCTTAGATGAAGATCCATCCTTGGTATTTCGCATGAATTCTTCTTGCACCAAATCCAACCAAATTCATTCCCAATCTGGCATCTTTTCCCTCCCATTGACAGAGTCATGGTAACTATGCCAACTCTTGGGAAGAACTAGAAGAGCTAGGCTCACCAAGTCATCATCCATGACAGTAATTCCAACACCCCCAAGCACATCCCAACATTGGACAAACTTTGTTAAATATTTCAGAATGGTGTCGCCTTTCTCTATTTTGATTTTCCTGAGTTTATCCTTCAATGCCAATTTTCTATGATCACTGTTGCTCTAAAATAGATCTATTAAAGCTTTCCACATTGCATATGGTGTCACTTTTCTATGGAGACTTGAGACAATGTGGTCTCGTACTCCCTCCAATAAGATAATCCTCACCTTTGCAACCTTCTTTTTCCAAGCATCAAGAAGGGCGACATCTGCTACAGCGGGTTATGGAATGTCATTTTCAATGAATAATTTCAACCCATTGTCCTCCAGTACTACCTCCATCCTGTCTTACCATGCAATATAATTGGAACTACCCTTGAGTGCATATTCCAATCTCAAGCCATTGAAAGTCGTTTCAATCTTGAATCGCTTGTCGCACCAAGAATGTATTTTGCAAATTCGAATTCTATTCAGTCACAAACTCAGCTTCTCCTCCACTATAGTGATTTCCTCTACTCTGATACCATGTAGAAATTATACAAACATATGTATATCAATAGATTGAATCATGTCTAACAATGTACTAAATATAGATACTGAATCACTTCTACAAATCAATTGTGGAAATTAAACACAATCGCCAATCACATGAAGAAAAGAAAGAATCAAATCAAACCACAACATAGATAATTTCTCGGGGAACGCTTGCTGCTCAAAACCCCACTATATTCTATTGTCTATTAAACATAGAATCATGAAACAATTACAATGCACTCTTCTCACAAGAGTCTCCAGCACTCAGCTAATTGTCTCACACTGTCCCAGACAAAATCGACAAACACTTAGCCAATTCCCAGCCTCTAAACAGTCTGCCTTGCTTGCGCAATTCCTAATGAATGCATCCCTATGCTTTAGGAATCTTGGCCTTCCTAAACTACGCAAGGATCATGGTAAAAACCAATGGATTTCTGGTTGCATGCGGGAAGCCTACTAATCACACAATTGATAGTTAACCTCCCTTTAACCTTTGTCTCAACTGGGTCTCCACTAGAACTGACATGCATGCAAATATTAATAGTAAATAATCAGTTGCATGGTGGATCACTGAGTGTGAATTAAATAATATTTAATTCACTTGATCTCTCACTTGTGCAACAAACAGTTACAACTAGTTCAACTGACTCTAACTCAAAAAACTGAGTTAACAGATTACACATGCATTAAACTAATGCACCAACTGCAATTCGAACTCCATAACTAATAGAATTACTCTGCATGGCTCACCAACCATCCTCAACTCGAAACACATGAGCTAAATGATTTTATTACACTCAATTAACTGTTACAAGTTATCATGAGATAAGATTACATTTTATTGTCCAATTTAATTAAGGGAAAATTAAATTAGACATTGGACCAAATTTAGCCCACACTAGTGTAGGTGCTGCTAGGACCCATTGGTCCCACACTAGTGTGTGTGCTACAATTTATTTTTGGACTTCAACACTCCCTCTCAACAAGAAATGGATTATTTGTCACCCCAACCCTGCCTCTATGGTATTTGAATTTGCTCCTGGTGAGCACCTTCGTCAGAATATCAGCATCCTAATCTTCCGTGGGAATGTATTGAAGTAACATTATGTGCCTCTGAACACAATCTTTGAGATGGTGGTGCCGGATGTCTATGTGCTTGGACCTATCATGAACCACCAGATTAATCGAGAGTTTAATGCAACTCTGGTTATCACAATGTATCATTGTCGGATCCATCTGAGAACCAAACAAACCAACCAGGATATTTCTCATCCAGATGGCCTCACATGCAGCTTGAATTTTTTGCTATGTACTCTGCGTCAGCTGAACTGAGTGCCACAAATTGTTGCTTCCTGTTGTACCAAGAAACTGTTGTCGATCCTATGCTGAAGATCCCTCCTGATGTGCTCTTTCTTTCTGATGGACTACCTGCCCAGTCTTCATTCATGAAGCCTTGAAGCTTAACTCCCTTTGTCCATCTGTACCATAGTCCATAATTTTTAGTGCCCCTGAAATATCTCAAGGCATGCTTCCCTACCTTCCAAAAGAGCTTGGTAGGATTAACCATAGCTTGAATCAGCTAGTTAAATGTGTATCAAATGTCTGGTCTCGTGTTCACCAAGTACATCAGTGAACCCACTAACTACCTGTAGAACGTAACGTCCACTACTTCTCCAAAATTAGCATCCTCTTTCCTCCAATTTCCTGGAAGAGGAGTCTCCATGGGTTTACAACTCTCCATGTGAAACTTACTCAGTATCTCTTTGGCGTACTTTCCTTGAGAAACAAAAATTTCACCATCCTGCTGCCATATTTCCAAACCAGGGAAATAGTGAAGGAGTCTCCTGTCCTTCATTTCGAACTCCCTTGAAAGATCCTCCTTGCATGAGTTTATCATCTTCTCATCACCTGTCAAAATTAGATCATCAACATAAAGTATGATAATCAAGAGCTTACCATCAACCACAATCTGGTACAGGTTTGCATCCGCTTCACTTTTGGTGAATCCCAACCTAGTGAAATAGCTGTCAATCTGAGTGTACCAAGCACAAGGTGCTTGCTTCAGCCCATACAATGCTCTCTTGAGTCAACACACATGCGACTCGCTGTCAAAGATCTCGAAACCTTGTAGATGCTCTATGTACACTTATTACTCAATAAATCCATTGAGAAATGCAGTTTTCACTTCCATGTGATGAATGTGCCACCCCATATGCGCTGAGAATGCAAGGATAGATCTAATGGAGGAGTACCTCGCGACTAGTGTGAAAGTCTCTTCATAGTCTATCCCCTCAACTTGTGATAATCCCTGGGCCACAAATTTGTCCTTGTACTTCTCCACACTCCCATCAACAGCTTGCTTCACCTTATAGATCCATCTAGATCCAACCATTGATTTTTCGACCGGTCTTGGGACAATCTCCCATGCATTGTTCTTGACGATGGAGTCATACTCCTCTACCATCGCATCAACCCAAATTGGTTGTTGCACTGCTTCCTGAAAGGAAGATGGTTCTATCATAATTCACTTGTTCATAAGAGCCATGTATCCAGTAAACATGTCTGGAGATTGTCTCTGTCTGCACAGTGAAGTAGGGGCTCCTACATTCTCTACCGCTTCAAGTCTCAATCTATCAGCTTCCATGGTGTGCCTTCTACCATTTTTGATGGATGGCTCTGCATGAGTATTTTCTTCCACTCCATGATTCTTTGCATGTGGTTTCTCCACATCTTAAGGTTCATTATTTGGAACCAAGAGTTCCTCCTCTGCATGCAAATCCAACACCCTCTCAAGGGAAAATTGCATGGATTTATCCTCATCAAATTTTCTATCCCGACGCACAACAGTCATTCTACTATTTGGAAAATACACCCGATAGTTGTGGGGAGTTTCAGTGTACCCCACAAATATTCCAATCTCAACTGTTGGTTCCAGCTTCTTCTTGGCATCTTTGGTCACATGCACATAAACAGATGAGCCAAAAATCCTAAAATGTGAAACATCAGGTTTCTTACCAGTAAAAGCCTCTTTTGGTGTACTCATGCTAAGTATCCAATGAGGACAACGGTTTTGCACAAATACCGTTGTGTTGCATGCCTCCGCCCATAGATGCAACGGTAGGCCTTGAACATGCAACATCGCTCGTGTTGCACCCACAATTGTTATGTTCTTTCCATCTGCGACCCCATTCTATTGTGGGTTATGAGGCGTAATCAATTCTCTCTGAATTTGATTTGAAATGACTATATTAGTTTGCTATGCTAAGTGTTTTTTAAGTGATAAAACATGTGCATATTTGTCTCCACATTTTGCTTAAGTATTGAGGATTTTAACCATGAATTGTAAGTGAATTTATTGAGTTAGAAGCATGAAAATAAGAGCAAATAACACTGAACAATAGTGTATAACATAGAAATAAAACCACACATAAAATTTACACGGTAGGCATGATGAAGCAGTTCACCCCTCCTGGGCTACATCTGCTGGTCCAACTCCCAATGGCATGTCCATCTTTCATTATGCTCAAACTTTTGCAAATAAATGTGTTTACATACCTCTAATGGTTTTTTTATCTGCTCTAATGGCTCCAGAATGCTCAAATTATTCTAGATAGACTCTTCATTCACTCCATTGGGCTAACATTGATCCTCCAAGTCATTTGCCCAATAACCCCTAGAAAACCTCCACTAACTGTGGAGAAATCCACCTAATTTTGGTTACATTTGCCCAAAATCCGCAATTTTAGGGGCGTGCTACAGTTTAACCACCAATCCTAACAACAAAAGTTAAGGTTAAGGGGAGAGGGTGGCCACATTCTGAAACCCCGCAGATTGCATTAAATTTGGAGCGGAACTCCATGTGAAACTGTGGTTGCAGTCGGGTTAAAACCAGAGTCTATGTCTAAGGTTACCTAACTGTCAGCATAACCGTAGCCAACATCCCCCCCATGTGACAAATTTCCAACATGAAACGGTTTTTGGAATGTGTTGTCAGAGTTATGAAACAGTTGTTTGTCCAGTAGTTAAGTTTGGTGTTGTGGTTGCAATGCATTGACATGTGAACAATAATGTAAATCGTCGGTGGGTTGGGACCGCCAGTGGTCCCAACCCCAATTTCCAACCTTGCAAACTTTAAATAGCACCATTAGCCCTTAGATGTTAAGAATCAAAGCAGTGCGGTTCGTGGAAATATTTGCACGCAGGCCGGAGTTCGCAGGGTCAAACCCTGCGAACCTCGGCCTATATTTTACACTACTGCTTAGGGGACACGTGGCGACCTTAGGGTTGGCCACATGTCACCCTCCCATTGGTCCAGCAAATAAAATGTACAATCCACCATCAACAAATGAAATCATGCCACTTGGAATCCTCTGACTGGCTATGAGAAAAGGAATTTTCTTAGCAATATTCCTTTTTTGCTGAATGTGCACCTGCATGCTGACTGGGCATCCCAGTCAACCCTGTCACAAATTTAGCTATTTGGGAAATTGATTAGAACACGATATCTCCCTCATACGACATCAGTTTTTCGAACCGTTTGCAGCGCTGGAATCAGGAAGATGAGATCTAAGAAACCATCATGGTTTCAACCCAATCATGTAACTTTCAATTTTTAGCAAAATTTATGAACACTTGATCACACCTCCCCATTGGGAAGCTTTTGGACCCTAAAAGACTTTGACTACCTGTTCAGTAGACGAGGGTACTACTCCCTCACCTTTCCAACTTCTATCCACTTTTCCTTGCTTGGATTATTTCCTTTGAGCCCAACTCGAAGGTAGTCAACACTGTCCCTCTTGGATGCTCTTGTCCTCCTTTCAAGAATTGTATCTTCCTTGAGCTCATCCAGAAATTCTGGAAAGAAATATTCAATAGAAGGTAACTGAACATCACTTCCTTGATCATCGATCAAAGGTGGCTCATACAAATGTAAGTTTTCAACATTAACAACTAAATACATTTCCATATATGAAGGCAAGTCAAGTTGAAATGCATTGTTACCAACTTGATTTATGATCTTGAATGGACCATAGTGAATGGGTTTGAGCTTTTTACCTTCCCCATGCATCCTTTCTTTGGTTATGTGCAACCATACCTCATCTCCTTCTTGAAACTTGTGATCAACTCTATGTTTGTCATGCCTCTCCTTGTATTTTCTTTGACTCTTCTCAAGATGTTCTTGAACTTGTTGATGTATAATCTAAATTTTCTCAATGAACTTTCGAGCCTTGTCAATATCACTATGCCCATTAATTGTAGCATCCTTCTCGAAGATGAATTCTAATGGAGATTTTGGCAAATAACCAAAGCATACTTCAAAAGGTGATGTATTTGTAGAAGAGTGCTTTGCCTAGTTGTAAGCGTGTTGAATGTAATGCAGTTGCTCATCCCACAAATTGGGATGTTTTTTGCAATATCCTCTCAATAGATGCACAACATTTTTTTTCACCACCTCGGTCTGGCCATCAATTTGCGGATGAAAAGAAATGCTCTTTTTCAACTTTGTGTCCATCATACTCCAAAGATTGGACCAAAAATTCCCAGTGAACCTAGAATCCCTATCACAAACAATATAATTAGGCAATCCATAATGAACCCATACATGTTGAAACTAAAATTCAGCAGTTTGTTCAGCAGTAATGGTTTTCTTGCATGGGATAAGTATACACATTTTACTGAATCTATCCACAACTACATAGATTTCACTGATGTTGTTTTCTTGACATAGGTAGACCTCCAACAAAGTCCATGGAGACACTTGTTGAGCCCCAAAGATGTCCTTTTCTTTCATCACATTTCACTTCATTTCCTTTGTTCCTTATCAATTACAGGCTTAAATGATCAATAGGATTAATTAAAGCTGCTTTAAGAATGTATATAATGACTAACTTGCTACACTTTCATGGTTTTGTTGTTGTAGTAATTTTTTACTAGACTTGGCTACAGAATGCAGCCATTCTGTAGCTAGTTGCCGATTCCGCAGCTGTCTTCGTGTTTTCACAGGTTCCAGGTGTCACCTCAAAGAAAAACGCATATGGGTGAATTCCAGACTTCATCCACATCATTCCTTGCTCCCTACGAAGTCTGAGCAAAATTCTACAGGTGGTTATGCACGTGGGAAACCAAAACTAAGAGATAGACTTCTAATAGGACAAGGACTGTACAGATGTCCTTAATCATAGTACGAGACCACCACCAGAGTTCTAGTTTGATTTTAGTTGAGAAAGACATTTATTCTTGTTTTATCTCAAGGGAAGTTATGTAATTTTCTTATAAGAATGACTCGGGAGACCGAGAAACAGCTAGCTAGATTTTGTTTTGTTGCTAGATCTCAGAAGACTGTAATACTCTGTTTTTAAAGTATTTTCCGTTTAATGAAAGAAGCATCGCTTTATTGCAATATCTGAGGCAATCTTAAGGAGATTTGTATGCTAATCCGGTGGTAGAGGGCCCCTACCGCCCAAGAAGCTTTTGTTCATATGGTTTAGATAAGTAACTTTAGCCTTGTTTCATTCCTAGTTTAAGCAATTTTCTGAACTTTGTGTTTTTATACTCACTTACAGTGGATGCTACAGCTAGTCTTATTCTTACGAATTATTCCAAAACATTACTAACATTGAATGAGATATGACCGTAGTATTTTAGGAATTAGTTGCATTTTTCGGAACTTTACGTTTTATGTTCATTTACAATACAGCCAGACTTGTTCTTACAAACTGTTCCAAAATATCACTCATATTGAACGAGATAGGGCTGTAGAATTTTAGAGATTAGTTGCATTTTAGTTCAGTTGTAATACTCCGGAGGTTAATGGCATTCTAGTTTAATTTTGTTTAATGTATTTCAAGCTTGATTAATTGCATTCTAGTTCAGTTGTGGTCACTGTATTTCAAGTTTGATTGATTGCATTCTTGCTCAGTTTTGCTTAATGTATTTCAAGTTTCATTAGTTAGTTGCATGATAGTTATGTTCTATTAGACTAAGGCCTTCATTATTTACAAAACTACTCTTGTTATTAATCTCTTCCAACATATCACCATACGGACAGGAATTAGTGATATCATTTCAAGGCCTTGATTGTTCTGCAAACTCTTATAATTGTACAAATAGCCTTTTTCCTAAAAACTATTCCAAAAGACTTCTAACTTCCGAATAAGGCCTAGTAGTGACAGTTTAAGTTGCAGAATGGATTAATTTCAGTATCATAGGTTAATTTAAAGTAGAGTTCCTCACTATGTTGCAAACTATCTTTTCCAAATGTGTTCCAACAGATTTCTAGCCATGGATAAGATCTTCCCTGTGATATTGTAGGTTGTTGTTTACTTAGAACCTCACTGCATTAAACTTATCCTTTTCTCAAGCTATTCCAACATATTCCTAATGAATGAATTCGATTGAGTTTATGTTATGATTTATTGAATTCATGTTATGATTTATTGTCAAGTTTTGCATTTTCTGAATGCCACACATAATTTAGAATAGGTTTTGCTATGTTTTTAGTGTGACCAACAACCGTTCTTTATCAACATTTAGTTCTTTTCCTTCTTAACACAAAACCACAAAACCAAAAACATCATAAAAACACTAAACACAACGTAGTGAGAAACAGATACCTAGGCACATATAGTGCACCTCACTTCAGCAGTTTACTAGCCCTGGTTGACAATTTATGACATCAATTTAGGAACACTAAGTTGAGCAGACAACACTCTCCCATGGCCTTGATGGTACCGGTAATGGCGTGTACAACCTAAGATTCTTATTACTAGGATTTCTTGTTGCACACATAGAACAACCTCTTATAAAACGCAACACACTATCTACCATGCGAGGCCAATAGCAATACCTTTGTAGATGTGCCACTGTTTTTCTTACCCCAAAGTGTCCAACAATAAGAGATGAATAAGCTTCTCTCATGACACTTAGCCTCTCTCCTTCTGGTATACACAATTTTCCCAAATGAAACAACAAATTGTTATGCATGTAATAATCATTTTGTTCAACTTGATTCCCTTCACTCAAACTAGCATACACATCTTGAAAATCAACATCGTGTGCATATTGTTCTATGTAACTCTCATGTACAATAGGATCATTTTGAGTAAAGTAGAAGAACTTATAATCGGTCTTGAAAGAATATCAAAAAAATTATTGAAAATACCTTTCTTGTACCCTATAACCAAGTGAAACTGTTGAAGAATCCCATCCACTTGAAATGTCGTGATTGCTGCAATTTTGTTTGCGACTGCAAGTACTGTAATGGTTGGTGGTCGGTATGTATAATCATCTCTTTACCCATCAAGTAGTGTTTCCACTTCTTGACACTTTGAACCAACACATACATCTCTTTGTCATACTTAGGATAATTAGTTACAACACCATTGAATGTTTCAGAATGAAAAGTGATAGGATTACCATGCTGCAAAATAACTGCGCCCATGTCATAATCACTAGCATTAGTTTGTATCTCGAACATTATCTCAAATTCGGTAATGCAAGGACTGGAGCTAAACTGATCTTGTATTTTAAAGCTTTGAAAGCTTACTTTTTTTTTCCTCCCCATTGGAATCATTTCTCACACTTGTCACTACATGCATAGGAGTTGCGATGGAAGAAACGTTAGCAATAAAATTTCTCCAATACTGAGCTGCACCTAAGAAAATTCTTACCACGGTTACTATTTTGGGAGTGGGCCAATTCACAATGGATTCCACTTTTGAAGTATCAATTCTCAACTCGCCTCCTCCTACAATGTGTCCCAAATAAACCAAATAATTCTTTCCAAACTCACACTTTGACATCTTAAGAAACAATTTCTCTTTTCTAAAAGAATCAAGCACTCTATTCACATGCAAGACATGTTCTTCTCTTGTTTTGCTGAAAATAAATATGTCATCTAAATACACAATCACAAAGTCATCAATAAATGGAGGAAAAACACTATCCATAACACGCATAAAAGTCACTGGTGCATTACATAAACCAAATGGCATAACCAACCACTCAAAGAGTTCTTGTTTGGTTTTGAATGCAGTTTTCCATATGTCACTTTCTGCAATTCTTACTTGATGATATCCACTTCATAAATCTAACTTAGTGAAAAAATTTGCTTCTTTCAGCTGATCAAGAAAATCATCTATCCTTGGGAGTGGGTATCGATTTTTTACCGTTATCTTTTTCAAAGCTCTGAAGTCTACACACATGCACCAAGTCCCATCTTTCTTCAGAATCAAGATTTTGGGTGAACTGCATGGCGAATTTCTTGGCCTTATGAGTCCTTTGTCCAGCATCTCCTTGATTTGCCTCTTTATTTCAACATTATCCATTATCGACATGCGATACATGCCGATGTTTTGAAGAGGAAAATCTTGCTGCAACTGAATCTGATGTTGAATCTCCCTTTTTGGAGGCAATCCCGTTGGCTCTTGAAACATCTCATGATGTGCATCAACTACATCATATAAATCTAATTTCAACTTAGTATCACAATCCTCAAATGATTCATGATTAACATCATCTTTAGGCTTGATCATTAGAACAACACAATTCTTACTTGAATTTACCAGCCTCTTTACTTGTCCGACATTTACCATAGCAATATTTGTCTTCTTGCGATGTGCTCTAACAATGTACTCCTTGCCATATTTGAATAAATGGTATTTTTTCTCATGGCGATGGAAGATTGCTTTCCTGTCATACAAGTAAGGAATCCCCAACATAATACATGTTATGTCAAGCGGAACCACATATAATTCAATTATGTCAACAAAATGTGCAGTTATTGCAAACTACAATATACACTTCTTTGAAACCTGTAAATTTGCATCCTTACAAATCCAACCAAGTGGATATGGTTTTGGATGTTGTATGGTATCAAGATTAAGTTTCTTAACCAAGTCTTCAGAGATTAAGTTTGCTTGTAACCCATTGTCAAACAGCGTGTCAATCTTAATATGTTTGGATATGACCCTCACATGAAACAGTTCAACTCTCTCTTCTTCATTTGGAGCATGTATGTGATAGTTTGATGTACTAGTACTGGGTTTAGTTTCAATTTCTTTCCCCTTCATGTCCTTCAATCCCATGGCTATAATTTTAGATTCATCACCTAAATCCTCTCCTAAATAATGTTGAGTTGTAGTTGCAGTTTTATGTTTCCCTTTGTGGTTGAGATATTTGGGTCTCTTTTCAGGATGTAATTTCCAACATTTATTTTCATTATGGCCTTCTTTTGAAAAATGTTTACAAATCACTTTTTCTCCCTCTTTCTTAACGGATGCATTCTTTTTTCCTTTTCCTTTTGAGTTCTTCTCTTTGTTTTTACCCTTAAAAGGTTTGTTCCCACCCTCATCAGAAATGTTTTTCCCTCTAGATTCTAGATGTGTGGCCTGAACACATACTTCATCTAGACTTGTGGGGTTAAAGATGAGTATAATATGTCTTAGGTAGCTATGTAAGCCTCCTATGTACTTGAGCAAATTATCTTGGCTCTGCAAATCTACCCCTAATAAGAGAGCTATTCTCATAAATTCTTGGGTGTAAACTTGCACATTTTGTCATTTCAATTGTCTAAAGTTTTTCCAGTTCATTATAGCTTTCTGCATATAAGCTAATGGATAAAACTGTCGTTTTATTGTAGAAATGAAATCAGCCCATGATAGCATAACCTTACCATGCTTCTTGATCTCCTCCTTTGTCTTGGCTTCCCACCAAACAAGTGTTGCACCTTCCATTCTCAATGAAGCTAATTGGATTTTGGTATCATCATCATGAAGGTTATGGATTCTCAAATAGACCTCCAATTTCCTAATCCAATTATCAAGCTTTTCTGCATTGACTTCACCATTAAATATTGGCAATTCAAACTTAACATCAAATTTTAGAAAAGGAATTTTACCAGTGTTCTTTGACTTGTGTGACTGATGTATTGAAAATGAAGTAGAGGATGATGATGATGAGGGTGAGGATGGTGACTTTCCACTGCCTCCATTTCCTCCATTGCCCTTCTTTGACTTATCTTCATCATTGTGACCTCTTGATGATCTATGTCCTTCCTTGTGAAGTTTGGATCCTTCTCCTTCTAGTTTCTCATTCCTTTCGTGATAAAGGATTCTAAACATCTCAGTGATGTCAAGGAATGCTTTCCTAAAACCTCTTTCTTCCTCTTTGGGATCCACTTCTTCATGGATTTATTCTTCCTCTTAAGGCATGATTAATGTTGCTTCTGCTTCCTTAGGAGGTGAACTAGGTGGTGGAGATTGTGGCAATCTTGCTTTCCTTTGTTGTGGCTAAATTTGAGACCCTCTTGCTCCCACCAATTTTCCCCTTATCCTCTCTTGAGCTTGAGCCTAGTAAGCATGTGAAAACTTGCAAACAGTTAAACAAATATTTGCACAAAACAACACCAGAGAATAAAATCTAGCTCTGATACCAACCTGATATGAAAGGACTATATTAGTTTGTCGTGCTAAGTGTCTTTTCAGTGATAAAATATGTGCATACTTGTCTCCATAGTTTGCTTAAGTATTGAGGATTTTAACCATGAATTGTAAGTGAATTTAGTGAATTAGAAGCATGAAAATAAGAGCAAATAAAATTGAACAGTAGTGTATAACAGAGAAATAAAACCACACATAACATTTACACAGCATGTAGGATGAAGCAATTCAACCCTCCTAGGCTACATCTGCTGGTACAGGTCCCAATGGCATGTCCATCTTTCATTATGCTCAAAATTTAGCAAATACATGTGCTTACAGGCCTCCAATGGCTATTTTCTCCGCTCCAATGGCTCCAAAATTCTCCAATTAGTCTATATAGACTCTTCATTCACTCCATTTGGGCGAAAATTGACCCTCCAAGTCATTTTCCCAATAACCCCTAGAAAACCTCTACTAACTGTGGAGAAATCCACCTAATTGTGGTTACATTTGGCCAAAATCCATAATTTTAGAGGGCACTACAGTTTAATCGCCAGTCCTAACAATAAAAGTTAAGGTTAAGGGGAGGGGGTGGCCACATGCCAACCCCCGAAACCCCGCGGATTGCATTAAATTTGGAGCGGAACTCCATGCGAAACTGTGGTTGCACTTGGGTTAAAACCGGAGTCTACGTCGAAGGTTACCTAACTGTCAGCGTAACCATAGCCAGCATCCCCGCCATGTGACAAATTTCCAACATAAAACGGTTTTCGGAATGTGTTGTCGAAGTTATGAAACGATTGTTTTCCAATTGTTAAGTTTGTTGTTGCGGTTGTAATGCATTGACATGTGAACAATAACATAGACTGTCGACGGGTTGGGACCGCCAGAGGTCCCAACCCAAATTTCCAACCTTGAAAACTTTAAATAGCACTGTCAGCCCTTAGATGTTAAGAATCAAAGCAACGCGGTTGGTGGAAGTCTTTACACGCAGGTCGGAGGTCAGGGGTCGAACCTTGCGAACCTCGGCCTAAATTTTACACTACTACTCAGGGGACACGTGGTGGCCTCAGGGCTGGCCACGTGTCACCCTCCCATCATTCCAACAAATAAAATGTACAATCCACCATCAACCAATGAAATCACACCACTTGGAATCCTATGAATGGCTCTGAGAAAAGGAATATTCTTCATAATATTCCTTTTTTGCTGACTGTGCACCTGCATGCTGACGGGGCATCCTAGTCAACCCTGTTGCAAATTTAGTTGTTTGGGAAATTGATCAGAACGCGATATCTCCCTCATATGACATCGGATTTTCGAACCGTTTCGCGGCGTCAAAATCAAGAAGATGAGATCTACGCAACCATCCTGGTTTAAACCCAATCCTGTAACTTTAAATTTTGAGAAAAATTTATGAACAACTGATCAGAATTCCTTCTTTGCTCCAGAAGTTCTTGAATTCATTGGAGATGTACTCACCACCATTGTCGCTCCTAAGAGCCTTCACATGTTTCCCCTTGTCTTTCTACACCAGTGCTTTGAACTCAAGAAATTTTGAGAACGTCTGATATTTCTTCTGCATGAAGTAGATCCAACACTTTCGAGAAAAGTCATCAACAAATATCACATAGTAATTATGCTTTGTTGTTGAAGTAGTATAGAATGGTCCACACACATCTGAGTGAACCCTCTCAAGAATTTTCGAAGCTCGGTTCTCCTTCTCATGAAAAGTGGCCTTTGCATACCTCCCCATAGTACATCCCTTGCATGTGTCTGACTGCGCAAGTGTACCCTTGGGAAGACCCATATAATTCTGTTGCATGACCTTCAAGGCTCTGTGGTGAAGATGGCCCAATCTCCTGTGGCGTAACTCGCCCTCATCCCGGCTCACCACTTTGTCCACCTTACCCATAAATGCTGCGTAGCGATCTAAATCAAGTTTATAGAGATTCCTAACTCGAATCCAAATCTTCTCGGCTTGTCCTGTTGTTTTGTGTCACAGGAAAGCTTTTCCCTCACTGAAAAAAATAGCATAGCCTCTATCCTCCAACAGTGCGACTGAGACTAGATTTTTCTTCAATCCTAGTACATGCATTACATATTTTAATTGAAAGGGTTTACTTGACTGTCTCTGGAAGGTAATTGTGTGTCATCTGGGGTATACTGTACTGCCTGTCATCACCAATTTCGATATGCATCTGGAGGTCCTTCTCCTCCAAGCTACTGAAAAAGTTCTTTGTCCCCCGTCATGTGAAAGGATGCACCACTATCCAAGTACCACATTGATCCCATTGCATTATACTGCCCGTCATCACCAATTTCAATATAAATCTGGAGGTCCTTCTCCTCCAAGCTACTGAAAAATTTCTTTGTCCCCCGTCATGTGAAAGGATGCACCACTATCCAAGTACCACACTGATCCCATTGCACTTGACACCATGCATGTGATCAATGAGAAGTCAAGCTCAAATTGCGAGGAAAAAGCCTCAACAGGTGCAGATCCTGAAGCCTTCTTGTTCTTCTTATTTTGTGGACAATTAGTGGCATAATGTTCATGTTTGTGACAGTGAAAACACTTCACTCTGGACATGTCGCACTTCTTACCATCTTTGCCGGACTCAGATTTGGAATGGAATTTCTTTCCTTTTCCCTTCTTCACATCGGCAGCAAAAAGTGAAATCTTCTTCATCATCATTCTTAGATGAAGATCCATCCCTGGTATTCCTCCTGAATTCTTCTTGCACCAAATCCAACCAAAGTTGTTCCCAATCTAACAAATTTTCCCTCCCATTGGCAGAGTCGTGATAACTATGCCAACTCTTGGGAAGTCCTAGAAGATCTAGGCTCACCAAGTCATCATCCGTGACAATAATTTCAATGCTCCCAAGCTCATCCTGACATTGGACAAACTTTGTTAAATATTTCAGAATGGTGTCGCCTTTCTCAATTTTGATTTTCCTGAGTTTATCCTTCATTGCCAATTTTCTATGATCACTGCTGCTTTGAAATAGATTTTTTAAAGCTCTCCACATTTCATATGGTGTTTATTTTCCATGGAGACTTGAGACAATGCGGTCTCGTACTCCCTCCAGTAAGATCCTCCTCGCCTGTGCAACCTTCTTTTTCCAAGCATCAAGAAGGGCAGCATCTGCTACAACGGGTTTTGGAATATCATTGTCGATGAATTCTTTCAACCCATTGTCCTCTAGTACTACCTCCATCTCGTCCTTCCATGCAATATAATTGGAAATTCCCTCGAGTGCATATTCCAACCTCAAGCCACTGAAAGCCATTTCGATCCTGAATTTCCTGTCGCACTAAGAAAGTCTTTTGCAAATTCGAATTCTATTCAGTCACAAACTCAGCTTCTCCTCCACTATAGTGATTTCCTGTGCTCTGATACCATGTAGAAATTATACAAACATATGTATATCAATGGATTCAATCCGATATAACAATGTACTAAAGCTAGATACTGAATCTCTTCTACAAATCAATTGCGGAAATTAAACACAATTTCCAATCACATGAAGCAAAGAAAGAATCAGATCAAACCACAATACAGATAATATCCCGGGGAAATATTGCCTCTCAAAACCCCACTACCTTATATTGTATATTAACCATGGAATCATGAAACAATTACAATGCACTCTACTCATAAGAGTCTCCAGCACTCAGCTAATTTTCTCACACTGTCCCAGACAAAATCGACCAACACTTAGCCAATTCTCAACCTCTAAACAACCTGCCTTGCTTGTGCATTTCCTGATGAATGCAATCCCTATTCTTTAGGAACTTTAGCATTCCTAAACTGCGCAAGGATCATGGGGAAAACCAATGGATGTCTGGTTGCATGCAAGAAACCTACTAATCACACAAATGATAGTTAACTCCCCTTTAACCTTTTGTCTCAACTAGCTCTCCATTGGAACTGACATGCATGCAACTATTAATAGTAAATCATCAGTTGCATGCCAGATCACTGATTGTGAATTAATTAATATTTAATTCACTTGATCTCTCACTAGTTCAACAAACAGTTACAACTAATTCAACTGACTCTAATTCAAAAAATTGAGTTAATTGATTACAAATGCATTAAACTAATGCACCAATTGCAATTCAAACTCCATAACTAATATAATTACTCTGCATGCCTCACCAACCACTCTCAACTCGAAATACATGAGCTAACTGAGTTTATCACACTCAATTAACCGTTACAAGTGATCATGAGATACTATTACATTTTATTGTCCAATTTAATTAAGGGAAAATTAAATTAGACACTGCACCAAATTTAGCCCACACTAGTGCAGGTGCTCCTAAGACCCATTGGTCCCACACTAGTGTGTGTGCTGCAATTTCTTGTTGGACTTCAACACTCCCTCTCAACAAGAAAGGAATTGTGTGCCACCCCGATCTTGCCTCTATGGTATTTGAATTTTCTCTTGGTGAGCGCCTTCATCATAATATTTTCATCATGATATTTCGTGGGAATGTACTGAAGTAAAATTATGCGCCTTTGAACACAATCTCTGAGATGGTGGTACCGGATGTCTATGTGCTTTGACCTATCATGAAACACCAGATTAACCAATATTTTAATGCAACTCTAGTTATCAAAATGTATCATTATCAGATCCATATGAGAACCAACCAAACCAACCTTGATATTTCTCATTCAGATGGCCTCGCATGCAACTTGACTTTCTTCCATGTACTCTGCCTCGACTGAACTGAGTTCCAGATTTTGCTGCACTATGTTGAAGATCCCTCTTGATGTGCTCTTTCTATCTGATGGACTGCTTGCCCAATCTGCATCCGTGAAGCCTTGAAGCTTCACTCCCTTTATCCGTCTATACCATAATCCATACTATGTAGTGCCCCTGAGATATCTCAAGACATGCTTCCCCGCCTTCCAAAAGAGCTTGGTAGGATTAACCATAACTTGACTCAGCTAGTTAACTATGTAGCAAATGTTTGGTCCCATGTTCACCAAGTACATCAGTGAACCCACTAACTGCCTGTAGATAGTAGCGTCCACTACTTCTCCAGAAGTAGCATCCTCTTTCATAAAATTTCCTGGAAGAGGAGTCTCCATGGTTTTACAACTATCCATGTGAAACTTACCTAGTATCTCTTTGGCGTACTTGCCTTGAGAAACAAAAATCTCACTATCCCACTGCCATATTTCCAAACCAAGGAAATAATGAAGGAGTCTCATGTCCTTCACTTTGAACTCCCTTGCAAGATCCTCCATGCATGAGTTTATCAGTTGCTCATCACCTGTCAAAATTAGATCATCAACATAAAGTACGATAATCAAGAGCTTACCATCAACCACAATCTGGTACAGGTTTGCATCCGAGTGAAGCCCAACCCGGTGAAGTAGCTGTCAATCCGAGTGTACCAAGCACGAGGTGATTGCTTCAGCCCATACAGTGCACTCTTGAGTCGACACAAATGTGACTCACTATCAAAGATATCGAAACCTTATAGCTGCTCTATGTACACTTATTCCTCAATAAATCCTTTGAGAAACATAGTTTTCACATCCATCTGATGAATGCGCCACCCCATCTTTGCTGAGAGTGCAAGGATAGATCTAATATAAGAGTACCTCGCGACTAGTGCGAAATTCTCTTCATAGTCGATCCCCTCAACTTGTGAGAATCTCGGGTCGTAAATCTGGCCTTGTACTTATCCACACTCCCATCAACACCTTGATTCACCTTATAGATCCATCTAGATCCAACCATTGATTTGTCGACCGATCTTGGGACAATCTCCCATGCACTGTTCTTCATGATGGAGTCATACTCCTCTGCCATCGCATCAACCCAAATTGGTTGCTGCACTGCTTCCTGAAAGGAAGATGGTTATTTCACAATACACTTGCTCATAAGATCCATGTATCCAGTAAACTTGTCTGGAGACTATCTTTGTCTGCACAGTGAAGTAGGGGCTCCTACATTCTCTGTCTCATCAAGTCTCAATCTATCAACTTTCGTGGTGTGCCTTCTACCATTTCTGATGGATGGCTCTGCATGAGTTTTTTTCCACTCCATGATCCTCCACATGTGGCTGCTCCGCATCTTGAGGTTCGTTCTTTGGAACCAAGATTCCCTCCTCTACATGCAAATCCATCTACTTCTCAAGGGACAATCACATGTCTTTCTCCTCATCAAATTTTATATCCCGTCACACACCATTGATTCTATTGTTTGGCAAATACCCCCGATAGTTGTGGGGAGTTTCAATGTACCGAAAAAATATCTCAATCTCAGCGATTGGTTCCAGCTTCTTCCTAGAGTCTTTGGTCACATGCACATAAACAGATGAGCCAAAAATCTTAAAATTTGAAACATCAGGTTTCTTGCCAGTAAAATCCTCTTCTAGTGCACTCATTACAAGTATCCGCTGAGGACAACGGTTTTGCACAAATATTTCTTGTTGCATGCCTTCACCCACATATGCCACGATAGGCCCTGATCATGCAACATCGCTCGTTCTGCACCCACAATTACTCTATTCTTTCTTTCTCTGACCCCATTTTGCTATGGGTTATGAGGCGCAATCAATTCTCTTAGAATTCATTCGTTGCTGCAGAATTTCTTGAATTCATTGGAGATGTACTCACTACCATTGTCGCTTCTACGAGCCTTCACATGCTTCCCCGTGTCTTTCTCCACCAGTGCTTTGAACTCAATAAATTTTGAGAACGTCTAATCTTTCTTATGCATGAAGTAGATCCAACACTTTTGTGAAAATTCATCAACAAATATCACATAGTACTTATGCTTTGTTGTCGAAGCAATAGAGAATGGTCCATACACGTCTGAGTGAACTCTCTCAAGGATTTCCGAAAATTGATTCTCCTTCTCATGAAAGGTGGCCTTTGCATACTTCCCCATAGTACATCCCTAGCATGTGTCTGACTACGCAAGTGTACCCTTGGGAAGACCTATATAAATCTTATGCATGACCTTCAATGCTCCATGGTGAAGATGCCCCAATCTCCTGTGCCATAACTCGCCCTCATCCCAACTCACCACTTTGTCCGCCTAACCCATCAAAGTTGCGCAGCCATCTACGTTAAGTTTATAGAGATTCTTAACTCGAATCCCAATATTCTTAGCTTGTCCTGCTTTTTTGTGTCGTAGGAAAGCTTTTCCCTCACTAAAAACAAGATCATAGCCTCTATCCCCCAACATTGCGACTGCGACCAAATTTTTCTTCAAGCCTGGTACATGCATTACATATTTTAATTGAAAGGGTTTACCTGATTGTGTCTGGAAGGAAATATTAATAATCCCGGTAGCATTGTATCGCCCGTCATCACCCATTTTTATATGCATCTGGAGGTCATTGTCCTCTAAGCTACTGAAAATTTCTTTGTCTCTTGTCATGTGAAAGGATGCACCACTATCCAAGTACCACACCGATCCCAATGCACTTGACACCATGCATGCGATCAATGAGAAGTCAAGCTCAAATTGCGAGGCCAAAGCCTCACCAACTGCAGATCCTAAAGCCTTCTTGTTCTTCTTCTTTTGTGGACAATTAGTGGCATAATGTCCATGCTCGTGACAGAGAAAACACTTCACTATGGACATCGCGCTTCTTGCCATCTTTTCCAGACTCAGATTTGGAATTGAATTTATTTCCTTTCCCCTTCTTTACCTTGGCATCCAAAGAGCAATATTCTTCATCATCATTCTTAGATGAAGATCCATCCCTAGTATTCCGCCTGAATTCTTCTTGCACCAAAGCCGACCAAAGTCGTTCCCAATCTGGCCGCTTTTCCCTCCCATTAATAGAGTCCTGATAACTATGCCAACTCTTGGGAAGTCCTAGAAGAGCTAGGCTCACCAAGTCATCATCCGCGATAGTAATTCCGACACTCCCAAGCTCATCCCGACATTGGACAAACTTTTTTAAATATTTTGGAATGGTGTCGCCTTTCTCCATTTTGATTTTCCTGAGTTTATCCTTCAGTGCCAATTTTCTATGATCATTGCTGCTCTGAAATATATTTTTCAAAGCTTTCCACATTGCATATGGTGTCGCTTTGCCATGGATACTTGAGACAATGTGGTCTCGTACTCCCTCCAGTAAGATCCTCCTCGCCTTTGCAACCATCTTTTGCCAAGAATCAAGAAGGGTGGCATCCGCTACAATGGGTTTTGGAATGTCATTTTCGTTGAATTCTTTCAACCCATAGTCCTCTAGTACTACCTCCATCATGTATTTCCACGCAATATAATTAGAACTGCCCTCGAGTGCATATTCCAATCTCAAGCCATTGAAATCCATTTCGATCCTGAATCGCCTGTCGCACTAAGAATGTCTTTTGAAAATTTGAATTCTATTCAGTCACAAACTCAACTTCTCCTCCATTATAGTGATTTCCTATGCTCTGATACCATGTATAAATTATACAAACATATGTATATCAATGGATTCAATCCGATATAATAATGTACTAAAGCTAGATGCTGAATCACTTCTACAAATCAATTGCAGAAATTAAACACAATCACCAATCACATGAAGCAAAGAAAGAATCAAATCAAACCACAACACAGATAATTTCCCAGGGAAAGCTTGCTGCTCAAAGCCCCACTATCTTCTATTGTTTGTTAACCATGGAATCATGAAACAATTACAATGCACTCTTCTCACAAGAGTCTCCAGCACTCAGCTAATTGTCTCACACTGTCCCGGACAAAATCAACCAACACTTAGCCAATTCTCAGCCTCTAAACAACCTTCCTTGCTTGTGCAATTCATGATGAATGCAATCCCTATTATTTAGGAATTTTGGCCTTCCCAAACTGCGCAAGGATCATGGGAAAAACCAATGGATGTCTGGTTGCATGCGGGCAACCTATTAATCACATAAATGATATTTAACCTCCCTTTAACCTTTGTATCAAGTGGGTCTCCACTGGAACTGACATGCATGCAGCTATAATAGTAAATCATCAGTTGCATGGCAGATCACTTATTGTGAATTAAATAATATTTAATTAACTTGATCTCTCACTAGTGCAACAAATATTTACAACTAGTTCAACTGACTCTAACTCAAAAAACTAAGTTAAATGATTACACATGCATTAAACTAATGCACGAACTGCAATTCGAACTCCATAACTAATAGAATTACTCTGCATGCCTCACCAACCACCCTCAACTCAAAATACATGAGCTAACTGAGTTTATCACACTCAATTAATTGTTACAAGTGATCATGAGATAAGATTACATTATTGTCCAATTTAATTAAGGGAAAATTAAATTATACACTGCACTAAATTTAGCCCACACTAGTGTAGGTGCTGCTAGGACCCATTGGTCCCACACTAGTGTGTGTGCTGCAATTTCTTGTTTGACTTCAATAATTTACTCTTTATGCTCTGTTAAGATCGCATTGTTTTTTTATTGCGCAAAAGACATATGATATGTGACTGATTATTGATGGTTAATAAATCTATTTAAGTGTTGCATTAGTTAAAATCTCGATCGGGTTTTCTTCAGCTCAGTTCTATTTATCCTACTCAGGAAAACAACAATTCTATGTTATTCTGTTAATGACTATGAATTCTCTTTAAGTCAGTTATATATTGTTGCGTGCATCTGTTTAATTTCACATTGGGTTTTTCTGAGGACCACTTCATTAATTTCTCCTTTAGGGTGCATAAACCTGGTTCCAGCACCCCCCCCATACTGCTTCGGGTGAGACTTTGGTCTGCCCAAGCATATCACTCCCGAAAGGGCCAGTCAAGCCAAGCCAAGTCAGGACCCATCAAGCCAACAAATGGTTCCGTTGTTGGGACTGATATCATCATTTTGAGGGAGATTTGATGTTGTGGCATTCGTCACGAAACGAATTACAAGATTAGCTGGATAGAAAGATCCTTGAATTTGCGCTACAAGATAATAGAAGCACTAAGTTGTCTGGTACAGAAATATATTTATACAGAAGTACATGAAATTTTCTTTTGTTCCTTTGTGCACGAACTACAGGAGTGGTTGTTGCGCTTAGCTGAATTCCATCACTTCATAAAAGACGACGTAGTCACCGAGTGGACTCCTGAATTGGTCCAACAAGTAGAGAAGTTTGATAATAAGATCCCTTGTGCAGTAGATCATTGGATCGATCGCCTCTTGGCAGGATTTTTTACTGAATTTTCCATTGACCAATTTGTGCCATATTCTGAAGAAAAAAGAATGTTTTTCAAAGGCCCTAGAGGTAAGTTCCTGCACTCATTGAAATTATTGTTGAAAATTTTATTGTGTGAATGGGGTTTTATGTGCAATCATACTGCTTGAATGCATCAAAGAGGTCTAATTACGCGCAGTGGAATAATTTACTGGGAAGACTCTGAAAAAATCATTTATATCCCTTTGAAGCCTAGATATGATAGTGAACTTGAACCAGAAACTACTAGCTCAAGTGACTTTGAAGATGAAAGCTCATCACATCAGAAACCCTTGAATATGTTTCCCACCCCATCCACTCCACTTCTAAACTCACATCATAGATCACCCACTCCACCGTGCAGTCCATCTCCACCTCCACCTCCACCTCCCCCTGAAGTAGATATGGATGCATCCATGAAATTACATAATTTCAGGGGCATTTTAAATGAGGACACTGATCACTTCTGGTTTGTAATTAAGGCCATATGGAAGGCTTAGCAAGTTAAAAATATTGATATTCGGAAAGCTTAGCTGGCTACTGCATTTCAAGATCATGCATTAGACTGGTACATTAGGTACACACAAGCAAACCCTAATGCTACCTTGGAAGAAATCAAGGGAACCTTAATAGATTAGTTTAAGAAACCTAAGTCATATGCACAGCTGGTGACATAAATGAAGGATATTCGTCAGGATCCTAATGAATTTGTATGGGAGGTTGATCAAAGGCTAAAGTGCACCACCAGAGATGGTAGATTTGTTATTGATGATACTCAACATAAAGAATGGTTCATTGCTATGTTGCTCCCACATCTGCGCCAACCATTAGGTCAGCAAAAGATTGCCACACAAGCTGAGGCTGTAGAAGTTGCAATGAAACTGGAGGCTACCCCAACACCTATTAAACTAGGAACTCAATAGATTTAGAGTCAGCTAGAAGCCATTCATCTAAAAATTCAAAGTCTGCACAAAGACAAAGGTAAGGAGGCCTGCACAGAGGTATGATGTATAACATGAAAATATTTTGGGCACCATAAAGACCAGTGTCGTATCTTCAATAATTATCTGAATGATGGAGATCCTAGTTCACTGAAGAATCCTATATGGTGTACTATCTGTCAAATTGTTGGATTGCATGACACAAATTCTTGCCCAAGGATCGAAAAATATTAGCCTGAATTGAAGCAGTTATTTTGCAAGTTTTGTTCATCATTAGGGCATGATGAGCATAATTTTCGTACCTAAGATATGATGTTGGATAAAGCAAATTACCGAATGCAGGTTGAGCCTACATTACCAGCATCCCCTTCTGCGCGCGGGGTATTCCAAGGCAGAGGAAGAGGTCGAGGAGGTGGATCAACTGGTCGAGGAAGAGGTCAAGTCATTTGCTATAATTGTGGAGATGCTGGCCATTATGCACCCGACTGTCTAAATCCAACGCAACAGTCCTGTAGGTACTGTAGAAAATTTGATCATGTTATAGAAGATTGTCCTGTCTTGATTGCTAAAATGCAGGAAAAGAAGACCCCAACGCAAAATCTTCTGATGGTTCGCACAGAAACTCGTGAAGAGGATCCCTGTGTGAATGTAGTTACCAAGAGTGGCATAGCTACCAATGAAGATAAGGGAAAGCAACCTGCCACTGATGTATGGTTCCAGAAAGCACCTAAAAACAAAGAAGGCTTTAATATTTAGCACAAAAAAGAGACAATTATTGAAGCACAGAAAGAATTTGCAGAGGGAAGTACATCAAAAAGTGGTAGAACACTGAAGGAAGTAGGAGGAGATGAGGAGATTAAACCATTTCTACAAGCATGCATAAAGTTGTTGCGCAACAAGAAGGATGTTGAAAATTTGCAGGCATTAATAGATAATTGCTCAGAAAAGAACAACCCTTGGCTGAGCAACGATAAGTCAACAAAATATATAAGAACAAGAAGAGAACAGGCAGAGAGATGCGTATGACTGCGCATATTGGTGCTTATGAAATGGACCAAGTTATTTTAGTTTTGGGATCGGATGCTAATGTTCTACCTAAGCAAACATGGTAGCGCATGGGAGAACCAAAGCTGGAGTGGTCTATTATCCAACTACACATGGCTAACCAATAAAAGGCCATTCCTTTAGGGAGGTTGTCACAAGTTGTGGTCAATATAGAGGGTGCTAAGGTGATGGTAGAATTTGAAGTCATATAAATTGTAGATGATACTGATCCCTATCCTGTACTGCTAGGATTTGATTGGGCCATTGACATGGATGGTGATATCAATCCGAAGAGAAGAAAATGAAATTTGAGAGCAATGGAGTTAGGGTAGTCATTCCTCTAGATCCTGCAGAAGGCAAAAGGTATACTGAACCAATGCGTGCTGAGGATGAGATCGATAAAATCTATAAGCTAACTTTGTGTGAGGAATACTGGATTGATCCAAAATTAGATGGGAATATTAAATGGGAGAAGGATAGCTCTTGTTTTTCAGATTTTGATGAAGATCTAGAGAATTGGTACGTTGTAATCATGTGACATGAGCTCTGCGTTGTATAACATATGAAGTACGTGATTTACCGCATTATGATGGCTCGACTGATGTAAACATGTTTATAGGAGAGATGGAAAGGGTTGTGCCTGAAGGACAAAGATTCCATGCTTTAGAGCTTAGCTTGTGCGCTACTCCAACAAGATGGTGGGAAACACATAAGGAGAATATGGGAAACTGGGAGGAATGTGCGCACATGATGAGGTTGTGGTTTGAATGTCCAGTTACTAAAATGGAGGATGTATACTATGGAAAAGAGGATTCGTGCAAACATTTGTCAAGATGGAATCAGGTATGGGGTGTAGAACCAAGACCTGAATGGGTCCATATGTTTATTCACACGCCGAGAAAGGTGCCTATTGAATGGTACGTGGTGACAGAGCTGCGTAAAGGCACTAGTGCATGGTCTGCGATGACAAAAAACTTTATTCTTACCTTTAGCTCAGAACATGATGACCAAGCTTCGATCCCAAAAATTATTAATGCGCCGATAAGGGAGACTGTGAATTGCAAACAATTGGCACTTGTGGAAGTTAGGGAACCGCGCGTGCTCAAAGGAACCTCAATCCCCTCAAATGTTAGACAAGTGTGCTCCATGTTGAGCCTTGTTGGATATTACATAAAGCACATTCCAAAGTATGAGTTGATAACTACGCCCATGAACAGATTACTCAGAAGAGGTGCGACACTCCATTGGGATGATAAATGTTAGAGAAGTTTGCAGTTATTGAGGGATGCGATGGACACTACTCGATATGCTTTGAATTACCTAGTCAACAAGCCTGTGTTGGGGGGGACATTCTGTCAATGGTTGTCCTTAGCTCTGGATTATATGCAAAGTAGGGTGCGACACAAACGCGGTATCTACGCGAGGAGGTTGACTAATGTGCAGAAGTGTCAAAAACTAGTCGTTGGAACAATAAAACTGGATAAGACATATTTATTACCATTTTTGGAAGCGTTTAGGATGCATTTAATGAAGATATTTTTCCAGATTTGGGACCATTTTTTCAGTAATGGAGCCTCATTAATGCACAAGGAGTCGTTGAAGATGTGCCACAAGTATAAATATAACCTATGGGGTCGCAATAGTTCCCTTTGCTTTCTGAGTGATTTTTATGCTTTGAGCTCTATGTTTACAATTGCATTTGCTACGTTTATGTTCGGTTTGGATCCAGGGTTTGAGGACGCATTGCACCGCGCATGGCTAGGGTACGTAATTCCTGGCGAGATGACAACCACGAGACTGGGTGATGACCCTGCTGCGTTGGAAGTACCTATTATGGAAACAATTGTGTCATCCAAAATGAAGAAGGGGCAATCCTATGGAACACACAGATATCCCAGAGAAAAGACCCCAATAACGCACCATTTAGCGGGAGAGAAAATGAAAAGGCCCATGGCAGAAGTTCCAGAGACAATTGAGGAAGAAGACGAGGAGGTATATGAAGTAGCCCCATTCTCGTGGCTGCCAAGCTACATTGCACCGCACAAAACCACTGTAAAGGCACCTAAGGACTTGGATAAGGTGCGCACGAGTATCCAAGTACCCCTGATCCCGGAGAATGTCCCAATGGAAGGGGATATGCTTGCAAAAATTCCACAGATGTGGTTTGATGATTGGGACATCGCGGATGTCGAGAAGTTCCCCGAGCTCATGCCAGAGGTCTATTTGGATCAAGTTACCTATGAGGGAGGTGTTGTGCACCTTGAGCCAAAGAGGGGGGTGTTAGGTCTACACAAGAAATGCGTGCTCAATTTGTTGTAGATCCCTCATTTTGGGTGCAGCCCCATCAATGATATATGCGTCAGACAGTTGCTAGCTTTGGTCCATGATTACATGCTTTGGTTGGGAGAGTGCATCCCTATAGATGCAGAATTATTCCATAGAATTACAGGTCTTCCTACCAAAGGAGTTGATCCTATAACATATTTTGGTGGTAAAGTTCCAGAGAAGGTGATGGCAAACCAAATCAAGAAGAAATATAACGTCACGCACAAGACTCGGGGTTTCGTTGTGAAGGAAATTAATGACCCCGTCGTGCGTTTTGGTACGCTCCTCTTGGCCTGCAAGATGGTGCGTAAGTGCAGGCCTAAGGAGGTGACTTCTCATGTGATTGATTTTGTCGACATATGTGAAAAGGGCGTAATTTAAAACTGGTGCGGGTATATGTGCAAATAATTCCTAGAGAATGTGTGTGAGGCGCAGGAGGAAGGCAAGCCCTTCCAATATGCTTATCTCTTGTTACTAATTGTGCTTATTGGATGGGAACCCCAGACGACACACAATTCCCATAAAATAAAGAGAAAATGTGCGAAGCTGCGCGCTATGCAACCTTGTGGAACTCGTCAAACCCGGTGCACGTGAAGGAAAACACAATATTCTGGGTTTTATATGATGCAACATTAGACCAAGCGGTGCAGTCCAAGCCACGATTGTCACCCACCCTATATGATCAATACAAAATAGTAGCAGACTTTAAGGCTACGTTTCACAACATTCATATCCGCACCAAGGGCGCTGTAGAAGGAGTATGGTATGAGCTACAATATTTGGTAACTGAGGATGATTTAGTGCGTGTAACAACAGAATGGCCGCCGACCTGGTTGACATCACCGACCCCAACAAAGTAGCGCACTTTGACAAGAAAATTTATGGAGAAAGTCACTAAGAAAACTGTAGAGACAATGACAATGACGATTACAGAGAAACCCAAAGAGAAGGAACCAACCCCTACTACAACTGGAGAAACTATTAACACAACCGTGCCCGAGAAAAATGGCTCTGTGCCTAAAGAAACCAGAGAAGTTGAGACATCAAAAGGCACTAAGCGCGACTCTCATGCCGCTGGAAGATCGCGCAAGAAGCAGAAAGGATCCAAGAAGGCAGGGCATGAGGTCTTGACGTTGGCAGAGGATGAACTAAATGAAGAGAATATTGTCACGTATGTGACTGAAGATCGCTAGAAAGATATGGAAGTCCAGTACAAATCTGTGTTGGATATTGTACAAGTCAGGTTGCAAGAATTGAAATTTCAGGTGAGCCACATTCAAGAGAGCATGATTCAGGTGAGCCAAACTAGTGTGCATGTTACCAGCGCACAACCATTGGATGTTGCTTTACCAACATCTGGGGATGCACAATTTATCCACATCCCCCTGCCAACAATTCAGATGGACGCTAACCAGCATGTCCAATTCAATAGTACTAGTGATGTGCATGTTAATCTTTCAGTGTTTCCTGCAGGTAAATTACATCTTCTTCATCCAGTGATCACATATGAGCTTCAATACAGAGAGGCAACTATGCAGACAAAGACAAGGGATGCACAACAATAGGTCACGCAAGCACACCAACAAAAAGAACAAGTAGAAGAAGCTTGCAGAGAAGCAAAGACCCATTGCGTTGCGCTGGAGGCTAAAATCAACCAAGTCTGTCGAGATATTCCAGCTGTCCTGGCCACAGCTGCGCCAACTAAAAAGTTAGAAGGATTGGCTCCTGCAGTGAAAGCAGCGCGTGCGGAGGTACAAACAATCCATACATAGTATGAGTAGCAGATCGCGGACCTTAAGACGAAATTGCAGCCGAAGACACCGTCATAGGTTTGTGCGAAGAGGGCAGCAGAAGTTGAGCAGGCACAGGATAGTATTGCTGCTGCGGTCACCGAGTGTGACAGTTTATTGAACGAGGCTATGGATATTTAGGCCTCTGTCCAAAATGATATGGTAGTACAGTAGCTATACGATGCCCTCAACCAGAAGGAGCAGCAATTTGATGAAATCAGGACAGTGGCACCTACATTGCTCCTCACACAACACCTCACTTGTCTACAAGAGGGCAGAAAAATTCAGACAGAGATTGCATACTTGCGTCGGAAGGAACACGTACTGAAGGAGCACATGAAACCGTGGGTAGAAGAAGTGCTGCAATTATCTCAAACATTGGACAACATCTTAAAGATCATTCAGAACACTGAACGCATCATCGAGATGGCCGCTAAAGGGTCTACTACCGAAAATATGGTTCAACAAGCGTAGAGTGCAGCAACGCAAAGTCTCAAGTTAGTGCTCCCTCTCCAAACTTCTGTCAAAACGTTTCAGGCCAAGACTAAGGAGCCAACGCCTCAGTGACTTGGGACGAGTCACATGTTTGTGTTGGGGGCCTGTTGGAGTGGGGTCCCCTGAGGCATAAGTTCCGAAGACATTTTTGTATAATTTTGTATGTGCGCATTGTGCAAATGGAGTCAAGGGGTTTGGGGTGGGTCAAAGTCCCCAATTTTGATGTAATTGGGATTAAATGTAAATTGTGGGCCTCAAACCATGGTTTGAGACCATAGTATTTGCTCATTAGGCATATATAAATAGATAGATCGTGTCTAAGCTAAGTAGTTAGTAAATGAATGTAATGAATTATTGATGTTCTAATAAGTGTATGTGTTTGAAAGGGTTATTTGTGTTGGGTTAAGAGGCTCCTGTTGGCTGTGTGCGCGGAGACCTAGTCCTGGTTGTGTGCAGACTCCATTGGCTATGTGCGCGGAAGGGCTTGTAAGGGTTTTGTAAGGACAACTGATGTACTGATTGATAGATCTGAAAGATAATAGAAGGACAGTTTTGGCGAAGTTTACTGTGTTATGCATCTGAATTGTTTACTGTTTATGCTATGTTAAGATTGCATTACCTATTTATTGCGCAAAAGATATCTGATATGTGACTGATTATTGATGGTTAATAGATCTGTTTAAGTGTTGCATTGGATAAAATCTGGATTGGGTTCTGTTCAGTTCTGTTCTATTTATCTGCGCTCAGGAAAACAACAATTCTGTGTTATTCTGTTAATGACTACGCATTCTCTTTAAGTCTGTTATATATTATTGCACACATCTGTTTAAGTTCACATTGGGTTTTTCTAAGGACCACTTCATTAATTTCTCCTTCAGAGTGTGGAAACCTGGTTCCAGCACCCCCCCATACAGCTTCGGGTGAGACTTTGGTCCATGCAAACAGATCACTGCCGAAAGGGCCAGTAGTTGGAGGGTTTGTTGGTTTATCCATAAACTCTGAACTTGGGTCAGGACCCCTCAAGCCAAAACTCAATATGTTTGAAAATAACTTAAATCTACTTGGTTACAAATTCGTAGGGTGATAGCCCTGATATGCAAAATGCCAGCCCCTAGATAGTAAGATGATGGTTGTATTTATAGGCTTGTTAAGCATCAATTAACAATTCAAATTGCATTAAGAAAGGTTACTAATTATATGATATAATTAACTGATTACATTATGAGAGAAATCAGAGTGAGTTGCAATTAAGAGGTGGAAGTAGACTAGAAAATTAGAAATAATCTAATAATGTGCATAAGAGGATAAGTATAAGTAAAATAAATATTTCCTTTTTTGTACCAGAGGCGCTCTCTAGACTAGTATGGTAGAGATGTTGTAATGTAATGTAATGCCCTGTAAACATTTAACCTGGTCAAAATAAAAATAAAAATAACCATACGTTAAAATAAAAATTCTACGTTATTATTATTTTTTTATTAATGTTTGTTGGGTAGTTAAGGTAAAATTGACTTGGTCAAGATGGTTTTTGAGCTCCACATTTATGAGAATCCATAGTGTTCATGCGGAATATAGCCTATTTAAAAGGGGAATTAAACCAACCTATATCCATCTTAACTCCTAATTTACGAAGTGTCGAGAGGGATCAAATCTATTTGTATCTTAAGAGATTTGATCCCTCTCAACACTTGGTAGATCCAGAGTTAAATAGATATAGGTTGGTTTTAGAATAAACAAATTTAATCAGGGAAAAAGTAAAATAAATATTTCATTTATTCAATTATAGAAGACTTAGCTAACTAATTGAATAATTAAAATGATTATTTAATTATAGGACACTAGAATAAGAAGAATTAATTAAATAATAAAAATGATTTAATTAATGAGAAAAGAGGAAAAATTTAAAAGAGACTATTTAATTATGGACAAGTTTAACTAATAGAGCAAATGACTTTTTTGGTCGGAATCTGACAATACAATTTTGAGCAAGATTGTGTTTTATTCTTATTTAAAATGCATTCTTTAATGCATAAATAGATTCAAGGCCTTGAAAAACGCCTAAAAAAACTCAAATTTTGCAGATTAAACAACTTAAACTTATGATTCTTAAAAATATTTAATGGGTTTTGGGAAAATTTGACTAGAAAAAGTGCTCATATAAGGGCCATTTCGTCTATTAGTTAGATTGTGTTTAAATATTATGTGTAAGAAGATTTTTTTTTTTTTTTTGTCAGTCAAAATTCAAGCATTAGATTTATCATCAAAGTATAGATTACAAAAATCATCTCAGCATGCCCCTTTCTCTCATTCTGACCAGACTTGTTGAGATTGAGAAATGAAGGGAGACATGAGCAAACAACTACATGCATTCTTCTCACTTGGCCTAGAGGCCATGGCATAACTATTAGTAAACAAAAAAGGAAACACAAAAAATTGCAACATATTATGGAAGGGGTTTGGGCAGAATTACAGGGGGAGCTGTGAAATGACCAACATGTTCATGCATATGATAATCAATATGCTCCACCCTCACTTCCAGGTTGCGAAGGTGGTCATTGGTGCGCCGGTGATGGCGTCTCAGGTTGTTAAGCTTCTCCATGATTTTTATTTGATTGAATTGTATACCATTAATATATGCAACCAACTCATTACAATCTTCATACCTTTGGTCTCGTAGAGCATTGATGTTCAGTTGGATGTTCCACACTTGGGTAGAAATTGAATCCAGTGTAGCTGGTGTGACCACGCATCCTGGAGAGCCTGCAACAACATCCTCTGTCTCGCAGCTATTTGACGAGTCCGATGAATCTCCCTCCTCCCACGTTGGCTGCTTGGCTTGCCTCAGGTTGCCCCCTCCTCGGTGCGACCTTCCCCTTTGACGAGGCATCCCAGAAGTCCCCCCCCACCAATCCTAGTTTGGCAAGTGAGCGCCTCCGGAACAAACAAAATGAAAAGAAGAAACACAAACTTCACTATGAACCTGGAGGAAGAACAGAGGTCGAAGGCGTACCACCCGCAAGTAAAACCCACTCCCTGCGCCCCGTCAGAAATAGATGAAGGGACTTTGTCTTGGTGCCCTAGGGGTAACCTCAAGCTATCAACCGCCACCTTGGTGAAGACCGCCAGCAACAGGATTCCCCGCCCCACTCGACTCGATTCTGTGGTTGACTGGCGCCCTTGAATGCTTAGATGAAATGTCCACCCTTCGCAAACTGAGAGAAGGCAATTCACCTTCTAACTGTCGAGGTCAGCTCCCACTACCTTCTCGCCTCCTGCCTGCACTCCACCACATGGTCGAAATGGCCTGACGCATATGCAAATCCCTTTAGTTTTTGTAGGCGTCCTAGGATCCCAAGGGTCGGTCGGTGCCACCACCACCCACCAGGTTTCACTACTTGAATTACCTTCTCTGCTTCTCCCCCAAGGTCAAGATCTTGGTGGGGCATGCATAAGCACGATAACCTTCTCCTCTCTGCAAACGCAATTCATTTCCCACCATAGCTAAACAATACCAGGCGAGCGCCACAAGTTGAACTTAATAACGACCTCTGCAGGTGACACCAACTTACGTTGTCCTTTCCCATCACTGCACATTAAAATTCGTAGGGGGCACGCGTGGAGTCCAGACAAACACCGTCGTCGCCTCCTTCTTCATCTGTCCTGCATTAATGTCACCCCATCGGGGAAGTAAGAAGAAATTAATTAAATAATCAGAATGATTTAATTAATGTTTGGAAGATTTTAAAGCAATTAAATAATTTCAAATATTTAATTATGATGAAAAAATATAAGACTTAGTTAACTAATTAAATAAAATGTAGTCTAATTAATAGAGAAAATGGTCTTCTTTTCTTTTTTTCTTTTTTTGGTTTGTCTGGTCCATTTTACCCAAATATGGTAGATATTTTAAGAATTACAAGTTTAAGATGTTTAATTTGCAAAGTTCGAGTGCCTCGAGGGATTTTCAGGGTGCTCAATCCATTTATGCATTCAAAAACACATTTTAAATAACAAAAATCACAATGTCCTTGAATTAATATGGTCGAATTCCTTAGGAAAGCCCATTTTGCCTATTAGTTAGATTGTGCCATTAAATAATTACAATAATGATTTAATTATAGGAGATTAGAATAAGAAAAATTAATTAAATAATAAAAAATATTTAACTAATGAGAAAAGATCGAAAAGATTAAAAGAGATTATTTAATATTATGTGTAAGAAGGAATTGAATAGATAATATGATTTATTTAATTAATATTTGAAAAAAATTAAAGTAATTAAATAATTAACAATTATTTAATTCTGATGGAAGAAAGAACTTATGTTCATAAGACAAAAGAAATTGTATTGGTCAATTTTCGATGTTTATAATATAGCTTCATTTTAAAGTCTGGAGGTAACAAATGTGAAAGCTCAATTCTCTGACCAAACTAACCTATTCTTCATATCCTTAAATCTAACATGAGACACTTTAAGCTTGTCTATGTAACTTTTTCATTATTACTTATCTTGAGCTTCTAATCCTACTTATTTTGTCTTTCTCCACTCCTAATGCCATATAGAAGAAATTTCATTTGAGGTAGGTTTAGCCAAATTGAATATATCTTGTTTATGCAAAATATTGATCACTCAAGGAGCTTGTATTTATTTCCACTACTTATCCATGGAGTTATGCCAATCCTCACTCTTTTTCCTCTCCATACCTCCAATGGAAGTCAATTCTATATCAAAGTGAAAGGTTGAACAATTACTTTCCATATTATGGAAGTGTTGAGTAGGGATTTGGTAGGGTTTTTAATCCAATCCTCTTGCTGGTTTATCTCTGTAGATTTTTGGAGTAAAATTTGGTTCCAAAGCCATTGTTTAGATATTAATATCCACACACTTTTAGTTGCTAGATCTTTTCGAAAATGAAATACGGAGTCCTAAGCCCCACCAATTCTTTAGCTTTGCTAACTGACCCTTCTGAATTTTTCTACTATGTGTTTTGAGATATAGAAATCACCTCTAGCACTAATTTTACTAAGTAACCTTTCACTTTGGATAACCATTTAAGATAGCAACAATTTCCAATCATTTTTCTCATATTTGTTAGTTTTTATATAAAAACTTAGATATTTTAATCCTTTGTTGTATTTATTAAAATTTAAAGCAAATATATATAAAGAATCTATCTAATATATAGCTTCTCTTATGTAAAGAAACATTCAAATAATTTTCGCATATTAACTATGTGGTAAATTTTTAAAAATCTATTTACATCTCTCCTTAACCCATTACTAAATATTATTACACTATTATTACATCATACTAAATATTATTACACTATTATTACATCATAAAAACAAAAAAGACACATTGGTTAAAAATATTTGCCAATCTTTATCCCATTTAAGTTCCTATTCCTTTGCCCTAGAGATGGTTCCATTTAGACCTTTTACTATTATTAAAAAATACATTGGAGTTAAGGAACATCCTTCTTTATTCCTTTGGATGGTGTGGAGAAAAAGGTAGTTGAACCCTTGATTATAAATTGCAAAATTAAAAAATACATTGGAGTTAAGGAACATCCTTCTTTATTCCTTTGGATGGTGTGGAGAAAAAGGTGGTTGAATCCTTGATTATAAATTGCAAAGTATATATGGAAGACAATTCATATTCCAATTTACATTAATTGTATACAGAATAGCTTTAACCTTAAATCAAGCCAAGTAGCCTCATATGCATGTGGTTTTTTTTTTTTTTTTTTAATTATGTATGTGCTTGTGTTGTTAAATTTTATATGAATTTTGATTAAAAAATAAGAAATGATTAAAAAAAAAAAACTATATAAGGTTATAAGTATTAAGTAATTTAGAATTATTTTTTATTTTATTTTTTAATTAAAATTCAAAACAAAGAAAAAGAATTAAGTTGTGAGTGTTTTCCAGGAGCATGTCTTAAAATTGTTTTTGTTTGGCTAAGAGTTCATTTTTCTTGGACCTAAGGAAATATGTTAATGATTTAAGGCCCCTAAGAGTGAAACCCTGCCCCATTAAGGAACACCAACGGGTTATTTCGGATGATGTGGTTTTCCTTGAATAACAGTTATGAGTCAGCTTGCATTCCCGAATAATAGCCAAAAATAATTGTCCTAGCTACTGGTTTGACAAATGAATTATGATAAATTTTCCCACTATATAAAAAAAAAAGTAATTAAACCAAAAAATCAAAATTAAAAATTGCCAAATTCTAATGAAGTCTAAATTTCTTCATGACAAATCTACTTCCATTCGCTCATAAAACCAACTCAAATAAAACTATTTTTAATCTCATAAATGTTAACATATATTTAATTTCATTAAAAAAAATACAAAATCTAAATAATATCATTCAATTTCCTAAATGAAGAAATACTAGGTTTAAATTATATTGATATAGATCTATCGTAATAAATTTGAGGTATGAAAGGTATACAGATCAAGGAGTTGCTCAGATAAAAACCGGTAAATATAAACGGCAACAAGGCTTTTTAAACGACGACAAATCAAGGTGAATGGATAAGATGCACAAACCATGACTTCGACTTCGAGCAATATCAGGCCACATATTTCTACGAAGAGAAATCAGTAACAATTATACTGTTGCTGCAGCAGAAGACAAATTTCTGGCCAAAATCATTGCAATTGCAATTTCGATCGCAAAAGAACCAGCAGAAACTAAAAGAAATCCTCAGGTGGTTGGGTGTTAGGCATTTCAGACATGAGTGGGTTGGCAGCAGGGCGTTTGGCAGCCCTACCCGTTTTGTCGCAAAGCTCCACCGTTGAAGACAATCCTCCTGCATCAGTTGCGTTATCTTCTTGTTTTTCTGCAGTGGCAGGAGTTCGACTTGGCAGGAATTGCGTGGGTGGGCGTGGAACTAATGACGTCTATGAATCATGTAGGAGAGGGAGGGGAAGGGGAGTGATTGTTGCCAGAGGAGGGGGACGCTACCGTTCTTCTTCTTCATTCTCATCTTCTGGAGGGTCCAGAGGAAGACGACCTTTGAGTCGTCCTTTGCCTCAGGAGATTGATCCCGCACTTGATATACAGAGTCTCAGGTAAGAGAGGGGCCTGCCCTGCCTCTACCCACTCTCATTTTCATTTCATCTATCACATATATTTCTTCCAGCAACCCATCCTCCCACATACTATATCCATGAACATTCAAATTCTTATGCAATGAAAATGTGTTTGCATCCCTTGTAAGTATCGCTTTGAAGTGCATTGACTTTACAAAACTCATCAGAACTAAGTCTTGGATCAAAATATGAAGCACCTTCTCATTCTAGGATCTGGATGTTCTGAAAGTACACAGACGACAACCAAAACTATTTAAATTTTCGGGCACTCCCAAAAATTAGACATAATGTTAACTTGAATTACCATTTAAATAATCCGTGTTGACACGTCAAAGACATTTTAAAGGCTTAGTGACATAACGACCAACTTTTCGGTCCTTTTTCAGCTGACTTCGCTTGAAATTGGGATAGAAATTTGGGAAAATTGTAATTTTAAGTTGCTGAGGCTACACAATCCAAGTATTTCGAGAGGTTTTTTTTAAAGGTGCTGAATCTATTATACATTAAAAAAATACAATTTAAATGATGAAACATTGTGATCTCACCTCAAAGTGTTGAGATGAATCACGTCACTAGATTTTGATGAAAAAAGCCATAAAGTGACCTCGTTGAACTATGCCCATTTTAAGTAGATAGTTTATAGGTGAATTGCTCCACTACATGCCAATAGAGAGCTGTTGTGTACAAGGACTTTATAGGTGAGTTGCTCCAATACAGGCCTAGGCCTGTTACCCACCAAAATGGGTAACTCCACATGAGAACATTTTTTTCTACATTTTCTCCTACTAGCCAACAACCCCTGACATTCACTTCTTGACAATGATATGCCTTATGCTTCTGCCATCTGCATCAGCCATGCACTTCTCACCATCTAGCATGTTGAGAAATCTAGTGCAGAGATATTAGATGATTTCTCTTATAATGATAAGTGCTTGTGAGGACTTTTTACTTTTCTTAATTAGGTTCTTCTTGTACTTGATTATTATTATGTGTTCTTCTTCATCAAACAACTACCAAACCATAAAGAACAATGAGACACAAGATGTAGGCGATCAACCAGGGCCAAAACCTCTCCAACCCGAGAGGAAAATGCACAAGAATTCTTCTTCTTATAGAATCTTCAATTAATGAATTCCAAGACCTAGACCCTTGACCAAGAACCCCTCCAAGACCAAGTCAATGCTTTCTCTTTGAATAGCTTCTCCTTCTAGCAACTTCAACCTACTCAACAACTGCAACTGCAACTATAACTTCGACTTCCCAAAAACTGCAACTTCGGCTGCAACTTGGACTTGCCTAGAAACTGCAACCTGGACTTGCCTAGAAACTGCAGTTTCGGCTTGCCCAAAAACTGCAACTCTGACTGAAACAAGAAATTGCAGTTTCGACTTGCCCATAAACTGCAACTTCGTCTGCAACCAAAAACTGCAATTTCGACTACAATCAGAAACTGCAACTGCAACTACAACCAGAAATTGTAACTGCAACTTCGTTATGCCCAGAAACTGCAACTTCTCTCCTTCGCTTGAGTAGATTCTCTCTCCTAGAGAATTCGGCTTTCAAAACAACTCTTCTTGGTGACCTATTTTAATTATGTAACTCGGCTTCACTGCAACAATATGTGCCCTAATTCCTTTGCACATGTGGAGAGAAGTAGCCAAAACCAAACCCTAAACTTCGACTTTTCTCCTTCTTTATTCTTCCTCTTCTTCGCACTTCCTTTCGTTCTTAAGATCGAACTTGTGTGAGTGAGAGAGTGTTTTCCAAATGAGGTCGAGGTCTTCTTTATATAGGCTTCACATATGGTCGAATTGCATCCTTTAGGCTGACTTGAACTTTGTGCCATGACGAGGTCTTGGAGGGTCTTTTGACTTGAGTACGACTCAATAAAATATCCTTTACAATATGTAACATTCCCAAATGGGTCATTCATACATGACAATGACTCAATGACTTTATAACAAACCTAAAAGCACTCAATTGGTGCTTTGACCTGTAAAATAAATTCTCTTGAGCATGAAACCCATGCCTCAAGACTTACAATAATAATTTTTTTTTCTCTTTTCACTAAATACATAAAATCATGATTACATCTGTCATTATGAAGATTGAACCTAGTTACATATTTCAACACTCCCTCTTAACTAGGGAGGTATTCATAATCCATACAAGGTACTTGGACGTTCTTAGTCTGAAGAATTCTCATAAGAATAGTAGGATTGGTAACCCATCTGTTTAGCATCATATCGACCAACATTGTCATATAGCAATGCTTTGACTAACAACTCTATCTCTCCACAAGATCAGAGCACAATGTTGGCGAGACCAATGATTTATAGACACCCTCATCATTGTCTCTCTCGGATCTTTCCCCACTCAGGGTTCTCTCAGAGTATGTTCCACCAGGACTATTCTTATCTTGGAGTCCTAGTCCTCAAAGAATATCGGTCCTTGCACGATTCCTCTCATCTTGGATGCCCTACTACATCCTTAAAGAGTATTTGATGCTAGATGCTTACCCAATCCTCCATTCTATCTTCCCAAGTGAAGACAAGAATGATGTGTCTATCTCTCCATCTTAATTAGGGAGGATATACCTATTCCAATGAAGGAATGTACTCATTCCTACAAAAGGAATGTACCTAAGCTCCCTCTTAGCTGAGGGATTTGCTTCCAAGTTTCTACCAAGTTAGAAACTTGTTTCCAGGCTCCCTCTCAACTAGGGACCAGTTTACAACAACAATTTCTCATTCATTGGTGGAGATCATGGGACCTTCATCTGTTTGAAGAGCTCCTCCTTTCGATGTCATGAAACTTCTTTTTCTTTATTCAAGAGTCTTCATCCTTTTGGGACTTCTTTGTAGGGCATCGACCATCCATCACTTTCATCCATGAATTATGTTAGTCATGTCGTCCTTTCTTTCATTGGAAAGTGATCCATTAGTCCATATTTGGCCTTTCCTTCATGCCTTGCTACCTTCTTCGCATCACGTTTCCTTCAGGATCTTTCATCCTACCACATGAGTTTCAGTTGTAGATGACATCTACAACTCTTCCTTCGGTAGCCTTCCATTAGCCCATCCAGATATTATTCAAAAATAGAAAATGAACATTAAATCAAAATTACCTTTGTGATGGTCTTTCATTAGGACATCTCCTTGTTTGCATCAACATCCCACACATACATTTACACATCCCTAAAAAGATATATGATGTCAAGGGTCTCTTTCTTTTTTTAAACTTTATCAGAATCTTCATATCTTTCCCATGGAGATATCATAGTCAAATCTTCTAGTCCTTGGATGTTGATTGCCTTCTCCATGGTTGCATTTTTTCATGATCTCTTCCTTTGTTTATTCACATATTTCCTCCCAAGAACTTCCAATCATAGTTCCTTCAACTTTGTCAACCACCTCATATTTCATATGAGGACATATTATGTTGATTTCATCTAGTCAATGTGTGAACCATGCTTTCATGCATCCTTTCATAGGAGGAGATCCTTTCTTTTGATCATGCTATTCATGATATCTGCAACCATATGACATGACTCTAGTTTATCAGGTACATGCATATGTACCTCATCTCTTTCTTTTGGTCATCTAGACTTCCTTCGACAACTTCCTTGATTGAAAGAACTTCAATCCCTTGACCCGCTTCACTTCTTTTGACATCATACCATCATCCCATGAATTCCATACAAGTTGGAATTTTCGGCGAGATACTTGCTTCTTCCAATAGGTGAACCTTCCAATGAATATTCCAATGGAGGATCTTGATCAATCTCACCCTGCAAATGCTCCTTTGAATGATGTATGATGAGCTCTATACTAGATTACTTTCCTTTTTCCTATAAGTTCTACTTATTCTTCTAATGAGGTTACCGAGAGCTATATCCTTCTATACGTGATATCTATAGACTTCTATTTCAACTAAATTTCATGCTTCTTTATGACGAGCTTTTTCTTTCAATTGTATGCTTCTATGATGCCATCGCTTAATTTGATGTATCCTATCATGCTTATAATGTTTCCTACCATGATAGCTATATTTCACGAAAATTGAAAAGAACTAGGTGGAGAAGACTTATCTCAATAGTAGTAGAGATCTTTTACTTCCTCCTTCTTGGATTTCTTCTTTTCAACTTCGTCCACTTCTTCAGTGATATGGGCTTCTTCTCTTCCTCTTTTGTTGTTGTCCTTCTTGAGCTTAGGTCAATCTCTCTTGTAGTGCCCATATTCTCGATATCCATTGCATTGAATCTTTGACATATTGATCTTCTTCTTTTTCTAAAGACCAAACTTGCCAAATATCCCTTTGCTTCTTAACATGACAACAAATGTTTGAACCTTTTTATTTGATCCTGTATCACTTTTGCCTTCAACCTGTGTTCTTCACTCTTGCATAGTGACCACAAATTATTGAAAGGGATAGCTTTCTCCTCTTCATAGGCCTTTGATACAAGGTTTCCTTCTTCATCAATTAGAGCATTTAGAATAATGGTAACATTTCTTTATCGGATATTGTCTCGACTCTCTCCTAGATCTTGAAGTTGATTCCTTATTTGTGATGCTTTAGTAAGACATGTAGATATCCCTTCATCCTTTGATGCTTTCAAATTGTATAGTTCAGATCTTAGTGATACGACTTGTCCTATTGAGCTTTCAGAGAATAAATCTACTAGCTTATCATATATCTCTTTTGATGTCTCCAACTCTTCTACATATGGGATGAGAGAATCCTTGATGGATTCTATGAGAATCCTTTGAGCCCTTAGATCCTTCTTCATATATTTAGATAGTGCTTGCTCTTCAGATGGTTTGGAGACTTTGCCTTTGACATAATTAATAACTTCATTTTCCTTGAGGACTAGGTCTATCCTTCTTTTCCATGCAAGGAAGTTCAGTGACCCAACCAACTTGTTGATTTCCTTGCAAAATGAAGTCATTTTACTAGATTTAGATATAGAAGTATAAAAACTTACTTGTCAAGTGAAGATAAACTTATTCAACTTGATGCCTTTGTTGATGATGATTGATGATGCCTTGATGTCTTTGATGACATTTGGTCTAGCTTTCCTTGGATGAGTAGTCTTCAAGATGCTTTAAATCGAAGTCCTTCCTTCCTTGAGTAGAGATAGGGTCTTTTGAGGTTTCCTTTCTTGAGATGATGATTTGAGCAAGGATCCCAAGAATGCTTTAACTGTGAACTTCTTTTTTGATCAAACTAGGGTTTTGATACTTCCTTCAAGATGATGAAGTAACCTTTGCCTTACCCTTGATATCCTTCTACAACCTTGATCTTTGAGAGCTTGAGTGTTCCTTGTTGAGTTGCCCTTCCTTGACTTGTTACCTTAGTTCTGATACCATGTTGAGAAATCTGGGGCAGAGATATTAGATGATTTCTCTTATAATGATAACTGCTTGTGAGGACTTTTTACTTTTTCTTAATTAGGTTCTTCTTGTACTTGATTATTATTATGTGTTCTTCTTCTTCAAAGAACTACCAAACCATAAAGAACGATGAGACACAAGATGTAGGTGATCAACCAAAGCCAAAACCTCTCCAACCTGAGAGGAAAACCCACAAGGATTCTTCTTCTTATATAATCTTCAATTGACAAATTCCAAGACCTAGACCCTTGACCAAGAACCCCTCCAAGACCAAGTCAATGTTTCCTCTTTGAATAACTTCTCCTTCCAGCAACTTTGACCTACTCAACAACTGCAATTGCAACTATAACTTTGACTTGCCCAGAAATTGCAACTTCGATTGCAACTTCGAATTGCCCAGATTTTGCAATTTCGACTTGCCCAAAAACTGCAACTTCGACTGCAACCAAAAAATGCAATTTCGACTGCAATCAGAAACTGCAACTGCAACTACAACTTTGTTATGCCCAGAAATTGCAAATTCTCTCCTTCGCTTGAGTATATTCTCTCTCCTAGAGAATTCAGCTTTCAGAACAACTCTTCTTGGTGACCTAACTTTAATTCTATAACTCGGCTTCACTGCAACAATATGTGCCCTAATTCCTTCGCACACGTGGAGAGAAGTAGCCCAAAACCAAACCCAAAACTTTGACTTTTCTCCTTCTGTATTCTTCCTCTTCTTCGCACTCCTTTCATTCTTAAGATCGAACTGGTGTGAGTGAGAGAGTGTTTTCCAAATGAGGTCGAGGTCTTCTTTATATAAGCTTCACATAGGGTCGAATTGCTTCCTTTAGGGCGACTTGAACTTTGTGCCATGACGAGGTCTTAAAGGGTCTTTTGACTTGATTATGATTTTTTTGTAGCTCCTAGAGACAACCTTGATTATGACTCAATAAATTTTCCTCTACAATATGTAAAATGCCCAAATGGGTCATTCATACATGACAATGACTCGATGACTTTATAACAAACATAGAAGCACTCAATGGGTTCTTTGACCTATAAAATAAATTCTCTTGAGCATTAAACCCATGCCTCGAGACTTACAGTAATGAATTTATTTTTCTCTTTTCACTAAATACATAAAATCATGATTACATCTTTTATTATGAAGACCGAACCTAGTTACATATTTCAACATAGAATTTTCTCTTAAATGAAAGTGGGCTACTACTCAACAAGTATTTTGATCATTTTGCAATTGGGTGCTTATACTTGTTTTGGGCATTTTGTATGGATAAACGGGCGATCTAGAAGATTGACCGATGTTGATTGTAAATTTGTTCTCTCACCTTACTAAGGGGCTTAATATTTAGCCTCAGGCCAGTGGGACCTCCCTTAAGGCCTTAGGGTTATATGAGGGGCACTACTTGGGAAATTTGGATTGAAATAGCGTGTTCATTCTCCCTTACACCATACTTAACACTGTAGAAATTTCTGAATCTTAATTCTTATGCAGAAATTATTTCTGTTAATCTGGTTAAGCTTCTTTTACTTATACAAGTTATCAACTGAATAAATTCAAGTTAACATCAAAGCAAAACACATAACAAATCTTTACCAATTCAGATCTAGAATAAGCACATGCACACATAGACAAAGTGACACAGTTATTTCTGGACAAACTGTCCCCGGAAAAACCCAATATGGGAAAATTGGTCTCTGGCTGCTAGAGGGCTCTATTATTAAGAATATTTTTGAATACACAACTCTGGGTTCCAGATCTAGAAAACCCTATAGAGAAAACTCTAGATTTGCAACACCTGACTGATCTAAGACCAACAATACTGACTGATCCACACCCTCAAACGGGATTTACAGAACTCAGCCAGATCTAGGCCTAGAAACCCCATATTTTCCCCTGAAAGACACTGCGTCAACCTTTGAAGGCCTCCAAATGCTCAACGCTGTCACTGGAAGGGATTGCGTTACCCCAGACTAGGTGACGCAGTCACTACGCTGCCCCTAAGTGTCTCTGCGTAACCCCTGAAGGGTTTCCTGAAAATCATGCTGTCCTTGTTGCTGTTGCTGCTGCTACTATCTGCTGTCTGCTGTTGCTGTTGCTGCTGCTGCCTTCCTATGTGCTGTCTTTCCTGATCTCTCCTCTGCTTCTTGTGTATTCTAGACCCCGGGATCAGATCATCCCCTTGGTCTAAATTCCCCTCTCTACAACTGAAACACTTGAGAATTCTTAGCAACCCCGCCCTAGAACCTCAACTTAGCTTCGGTGCTCTGCATCTGTGTGTTTTACAAATAACCCCAAGCCTTTCCTTTATACTTTTCTCGTTGACAAATCAACGGCCAAGATTAAATCTTTAATTAATGGCTAAGATTAAAAGAAAGCTTGATCCGTGTGACTTAAGACAATTTCATCACATGTTTAATTAAATTTACTTTAATTATTTTATTTTCCTAAGTTTTCACTTAGGAAAAACATTAAAATAATTAATTAATTTAATATCTCCTAAACCAGATGAAATTTCCCAAATCCATTTCTGGGTCTTGTAGATCAGGGGAACTCTAGTCCCTCTACAAAATTTGGGAGCTAGAGCACAACTGATGCTACCCCAAATACACAAATTCTCAACACTCCCTCTTAGCATCATGGGTGTGCTCTAGCAATACATCACACTATGCATTACATGATTTTGGGCACTGGTTCTGTGCTGCTGAAGCTTGGCCTCCTGCCACTCAACTCTATACTGCTACTGCTATTCTGTACTGCTGCCCATGACTCTGCCATTGCCATTGCAACCACTGTACTGCAGCTCCCTCTCAATATGCTGCATCTGTGCTGCTCATAGCACTGCCACTGCTGATCTGCTGCACTGCAACTTCAGTTGTTGAGAGAAAAAATTGAATCTCCTGCCCAATCTTTGACAGAAAAGTCAGATGGGCTGCATCCTCATCACTGAAGCTCCATAGGCTACAGATCTGTGTTGGCATTTAAAGAACGATGCACAACTACAACTTTGCTTGCGTAATCAGACTCCCTCTGCACTACTGAAGTCACATCAGCTCCTTGTGCTGAAATCTATCACGCTGCTGCTGCACTGCGCTGTCCCTCTGAAGCCTTCTGCGCTGCTGCAGCTCTGCACTGCGTAAGAAACACTGCTCGACGCTGTTGAAGTCTCATCAGCCTCTGCGCTGCTACTACTTCTACGTTGCTGCTTTGCTCTGCACTGCTCCTCCCAGCCTTCAGATCTGCCTCTGCTTCTGCCTCATCTGTGATCTATGCACCCACTGCTCCACTTGTCTCGCTACTGTCTTAAGGCTGCCGTAGCTCGCTTGTGATCCAAGAGATGAGCTGCTCAAGGATCTTGCCTCACTTCCATGTAGCTCCTCTACATGTCCATGTCACCCCACCTCCGTGGTTCATGAGCACTCATGGCTACATCATCTCCGGACCCATCATTTGCCACCGCTGCTTTGGAAGAAGATGCTTCCTTGTCCTTCTTCTTTTCTGGACAATGGCTGGCAAAATGTCCCATTTCGCCACACTGGAAGCACTTGATCTTAGAAAGATCCTTCTTCTTCTTTGGCTGCTTCTTTGATGCCAAGGCTTCATCTTCCTCCTCTTCCTTCTTAACCTTGCTCCACACAGGGCTGTGCTGCTTCTTGGTGAACCTTCGTAGTTCATCTTGCCGCAGGATCGTCCACACTCTGTCCCAATCTGGGAGGTCCACTCTGCCCAAGATACTTTGGACAAAGGTTTCCCACTCATCCGTGACTGCAATGAGGGCAATCACGACTATCACTGCATCATCTACGATTGCACCCGTTGTAGTCAGTTGATCCATGATTGATTGCAATCTGAAGAGGAAATGCTCGATGTTTTCTCCCTTGGTCATCATGAATGACCTCATTTGGGCCTCCAACAACATCTTTCTTTGGACTGATTTTCCCTCATATAGGGAAGTCAAGGCCTTCCACATTTCATTAGTTGTCTTCTTCACAACTATGTGTGGTACAATATGGTCCTTGATACTGTCCATTATCAGCCACTTGGCATGTCCAGCAGCTTCTCTATGCTTCTGTAGGAGATCCGCATCTGTTGGTGTGGCCAGGGTCTGCTCTGCATGGTCTCTTAGACCATATGCCTCTAAGACAATCAGGATCCTAGCTTTCCATACCGAAAAGTTTGAGAGGCCCTCTAGCCTATCATGATCACGCAGTCCATGAGGAGCCATCTGCTCAGAATGTGTCGGAGCTCCTCTTCTCTATGCTAGACATCTTGGATCTAGGGTCCTTTTCGAACTGGGAACCCTCTGCTCCCTCTGACACTTGATTTCCCTCCTTGGAAATCTACCAAATCAACTATGATTTAGCTTCTTCTTTGATCCTCTGACCAAACTGCAAGTTTCCTTTGGCAAGAAACTCTCTGAGAATTTGATCTCTTCCCAAACTTTGTCACTTGTGCTAAGGTTAAAAATCTGAAAATTTCAGAAGTTTAACCCCACCAGCTCTTCTAAATTTCTGCAACTTTTCTGCAGACTTTTTCCTCTCGGATCTCGCGTATCTGCATCTAAATCACACTGGCCGAAGCTTATGCACCAACCAAAGATTGTTCCGAGCCGCCTCGTGCAAGAATTGCATTAGTTTACATAGGACACGTCACTGGGATGTCCACAATTCTTCCCTCTCGCGTGGGAATCGCTTCCCCGAAACTTACGCCGTCCCTTCGTATTCGTCACCGTTTCGTGTTTAGATCCTTCAAATTCTCCTGCTGCTGACCCTTCTAGATCTGCAATTGCTCTGATACCATGTAGAAATTTTTGAATCTTAATTCTTATGCAAAAATTATTTCTGTTAATCTGGTTAAGCTTCTCCTACTTATACAAGTTATCAACTGAATAAATTCAAGTTAACATCAAAGAAAAACACATAATAGATCTCTACCAATTCAGATCTAGAATAAGCACATGCACACATAGACAAAGTGACACAGTTATTTCTGGACAAACTGTCCACGGAATAACCCAGTGTGGGAAAACCGGTCTCTGGCTGCTGGAGGGCTCTATTTTTCTGAATACACAACTCTGGGTTCCAGATCTGGAAAACCCTACAGAGAAAACTCTAGATCTGTAGCACTTGGCTGATCTAAGACCAACAATACTGGCTGATCCACACCCTCAAACGGGATTTATAGAACTCAGCCAAATCTAGGCCTAGAAACCCCAGATCTGCCCTTGAAAGACACTGCGTCAGCCTCTGAAGGCCTCCAAATGCTCAACGCTGTCACTGGAAGGGACTGCGTTACCCCAGACTGGGTGACACAGTCACTACGCTACCCCTAAGGGTCTCTACATAACCCCTAAAGGGTTTCCTGAAAATCACGCTGTCCTTGCTGCTGCTGCTGTCTACTGTTGTTGCTGATGCTGTCTGCTACTACCTTCCTCTACGCTGTCTTTCCTGATCTCTTCTCTGCTTCTTGTGTATTCTGGACCCCGGGATCAGATCATCCCCTTGGTCTAAATTCCCCTCTCTGCAACTGAAACACTTGAGAATTCCTAGCAACCCCACCCTAGAATCTCAGCTTAGCTTCAGTGCTCTGCCTCTGTGTGTTTTACAAATGACCCCAAGCCTTTCCTTTATACTTTTCTCGTTGACAAATCAACGACCAAGATTAAGTCTTTAATCAATGGCTAAGATTAAAAGAAAGCTTGATCCGTGTGACTTAAGACAATTTCATCACATGTTTAATTAAATTCACTTTAATTATTTTATTTTCCTAAGTTTTAACTTATAAAATACATTAAAATAATTAATTAATTTAATATCTCCTAAACCAGATGAAATTTTCCAAATCCATTTCTGGGTCTTGTAGATCAGGTGAACTCTAGTCCCTCTACAAAATTTGGGAGCTAAAGCACAACTAATGCTATCCCAAATACACAAAATCTCAACAAACACTTCCCGTGTAAAATTATAAGCCCTTTATATATCATCTCCATTCTTCTAGTCTAACTTGTCATTGGTTCATTGGGATTTAGCTCCTTCCTTATCCACATCCTTGAGTAGCTTTGGTAAAACATTGCATTGGAGGTTGATGCAACTAAAAGAATGGAAAAGCGTAATGTGGCCACTGTGAAAATTCCAAGTCCTAGATATGAAATCCTACTGCAACAAACTGAATTACTTTTCCTACTTGTAAATTACATTAACAAGATATTTTGCAGATCACTTCTGAAAACATTGAAGCAATTACTGAACAACCTTCACTTAATTAAATTAGATGTGGAAATAATAAACTGAGCAAAATAAATAATACACACAAGACACCATTATTTTTGGACAAATGTCCCCGGAAAAACCCAATGCGGGAAAACTGGTGCAACATATCTGAGGGTTTTATTATTAAGCAACAGTTATATCTGAATATATCTCTGATTGTCTCACCGGACAGATCGATTACAGAGAATACTGACAGAGAAAAATAGTGAGATTACCTCACTCTGCGAGTCCCGACTGATCCGGTAGCTAAACAGACGAAACCCCAACACCCTCTACGCTGCCTCTGCGCAGTAGCTATGTAGGCCTGCGTGGGGACAACTCTATGTTGAGAATTTGATAGGGCGAAGTTTAATTCAATTCTCTACTTGATAATTACTTGTGAACTTATTTCTCTTACTTAGATCTTCTCTTCATTAGCTTATTAGGTCTTTCATCAAGTCAATTATCAAAACAAAAAAGACTGAAGGTTTTGGCTCTTCAAGCCAGGACCAAAACCTCTCTCTCTTTGAGAGGAAAACCCGCAAGTAATTCTTCTTATAGACTTTCAGTTGACAAGTACCATGACCATGACACTGTTGATTTCTATAGCATCGAAAAGTGTTCTAAGTCTCATTTTTGGTAGAGAGGTTTGGACATCAGTTATCCAGAGAACCCAGAAACCATTTGTGGAAATTCCACTCGGATATGACTTTATTAAAATAATTAATTATTTTAATACAGACCCTAAGTTCAAACTTAGGGAAATTAAATAATTAAAGGGTATTAATTGTAATATCCTGTTTCGGGGATATCTCTAAAACACGGCAAACTCCAACCAGAGATGGACTGGGAGGGCATTTACCAGATATGCTGCCTCTGAAAAGAGGACGAAATCTGGAGGCTACCTGGCCCTTTCCAAACTCTGTCTAAGAGTGTAAGATAAACACACCAAGTGGTATAGAATTAGAATGCCCGAAAATATATAAAGATAACAGTGCAGAAGACATACAATAGCATAGAAAGAATGTACGACAAATCATCCAGAAATATAGAGAGAGAATGCTAAGCCATTTTATTAAACTGAGAAATATAATGAAGTACAATAGGTGATCAGAGTGATGGCACCTAAACTTGCTCAAGGCAAGTGAAGAAATACTCTCAGAATACACAGGAAATGGTTGCTCTCTGAATTGCGTCCCAGCTGCTGGAAAACTGCCGTGTAGCTACTACTGCTGAAATGAACTGATGACTAGGGGTTGTTCCCCTTGCCGGAATGGGCTGAAAATCTGGAAACCTTGTCTACTCACCAATCTCGGCAAAACCCAGAAACCATATCAGATAGTTGACCCCCGAAAAACACCCCCCTTGGTGAATTACGCTGGCCTCCAAGGCTCTGCGCAGAGGCTGAATAGGAATGAATGAAATACGGCCTCAAACTCCACCAAAATCCTCCCAAATGCAAAGGTTGATCCTCTACTCAGTGTCCTGGCTCAAACCCCCTGCAAAAATCCCAATCCGGAGCTCCTCCTAGATGGACTGCGTCCTCCCTCTCAGTGATTGCGCAGTCTCTCTGAATGCTCGGCTCCGCAACAAAATCAAACACCAAACCTCCTGCAAAATGCTGAAGAAAATACCTTGCCCGAGTAGGCACTCGAAGTCCCCCGGGGCTAAGGGCGAGATCTCCGATCGAAGACACTCAACGCCCTAAACAGTGCTGCAGACAGGCTAAACAGCCAGCGTGCTCAAGAAGTCAAAATGACCAGCTCAATATCATCAACAACGAATGAATGAAATGAGGAGGCTCCTCCCTCTTTTATAACGTTTGCCTTCCTCCAAACCCTAAGGCTTATCTCCTCAACGTAGCCTCCCTCATGCCACGTGCTCATCCTCATCTGCGCAGTCTCTCCTAGCGCATACGTGGGCCCCCTCTCTACGTGGTGCTTGGCCCCCCCTTGGCTCTCTTTAAGTCACAACGTTGTGCTACTAGGGAGTGTGTTTTATTCCACTAAGTGAGTTAGACCCTCTTTACTTACTTTTTTATTTATTAATAAACTATAGACGGAAAAATTGAGCAAAATCGAATATTCCAATTAGCCACTGCTAATTAGGAATATTACAGTCTCCCCCGGCAAAATGTTGCTTGTCCTCAAGCAATTGAGGTGATGGATTCTGCAAAATCTTCTCACTCTTCCAAGTGGCATCCTCATCCGGCAAATTCTTCCACCTCACCAAGAATTCCCAGACTGTCCTGTTCTGTAGCTGCCTCTCCCTGATATCAATAATAGCTTCTGGCTGCAACACCAAATGCCCCTCATCATCCGTGCGTGGTAGCTCATCTGTCACTGTCACCTGCTGCCCCAGTGCCTTCTTCAGGCATGATACATGGAAAACGTTATGGATCTTGCTGCCTTGGGGCAGCTCCAACTCATTCGCAACCTGTCCGATCCTGTGTGTCACCCTGTATGGCCCGTAAAAGCGGGGTTTGAGCTTTTCAACTCCCTTCTGCTTCAGTGACGACTGTCGGTATGGCTGTAATCGTAGGTAGACCAAGTCCCCTACCTCAAACTGTCTCTCCACCCGACCTCTGTTAGCATACAGCTTCTACTGGTTCTGCGCTGTGGCCATATTATCCTTGAGAGCGCGGAGAATATTCTGACTCTCTTGGATCCACATCTTGGCTCTTGGAGCCTTGCTAGCACCAAACATCACGTCAGCAAAAGACAAAGAGTGATATCCATATAAAGCGTAGAATGGAGACATACCAATGGACATGTGATGTGTAGTGTTGTAGCAGTACTCCCCCAAATGTAGCCACTTCAGCCATGCTCGCTGCTGCCCACTGACATAGTTACGCAAGTAGCCCTCCAGCCACTTGTTAACTATCTCCGTCTGTCCATTTGTCTGTGGGTGATAACTAGTACTCGGTGTCAACTCTGTCCCCGCCAACCGGAAAAGCTCCTGCCAAAATCCACCCATGAAGTGGCTGTCCCTGTCACTGATGATGGTCTTAGGAAGACCATGTAGCCTGAAAACCTCTTTGAAGAACAGCTCGGCCACCTGTGTTGCAGTGTAGTGCGCGGATATGGCGAAAAAATGCGCATTCTTTGTCAGTCGATCAACGACGACAAAGATACAATCCTTGCCCTGCACCATGGGCAACCCTGTGATGAAGTCCATCGATATACTCTCCCATTTCCCCTCCAGAATGGGAAGAGGCTGCAATAATCCTGCAGGATGGTTCATCTCCCCCTTGTTTCTTTGGCAAACATCGCACTTCCTGATGTGCTGGAGTACGTACTCCTTGAGGCCCTTCCATGAGAACCTCTCTCTAATGGCCTTGTAGGTTTTGGTAAACCCCTGATGGTCGGCCAATGGTGAATCATGTGATGCCTGAAGTATCTTCTTCTTGAGCTGAGATCCCTCAGTCAAGAAGATCTTGTCCCTGTAATAGATGATCCCATTGACCACCTTGTACCTGTCATCCGCCACCTGTCCATCCAGAACCTCACATGCAAATCTATCTTTGGAGTACTCTACTAAAAATCGAGCCCTCCAATCTGTATCCAAGCTCATAAGAGATAACGTGGCTGGTCTACGTGAAAGGGCATCTGCTACCACGTTATTCTTACCCTTGACATACTCAATGTCAAAGTCATATGCTTGGATCTTACTGATCCACTTCTGTTGTCTCTCCTGTAGCTGCTTCTACTCCAAAAAGAACCTGAGGCTGTTGTGATCAGTCCTCACCCTGAACCTGTTCCCCACCAAATACTGCCGGAATTTGGCCAATGCATAATGTCCAACATCTCCTTGTCGTATATAGAATACAACCTCTCGTGTGGAAGGAGCTTCCGGCTCTCAAAGGCTATAGGGTGTCCTCCCTGCATCAAAACTGCGCCGATCCCCTCTCCCGACGCATCACACTCTAAAACAAATGGCTGCGTAAAATCCGGCAATGCAAGCACTGGGCAGCTACTCATCACCTCCTTGAGCCTGTCAAAGGCTCGCTGTGCTGTATCCGACCAAATGAATGCCCCCTTCTTTGTCAAATCTGTAAGGGGTGCAGCAAGCTGTGAGAAACTCTTGACGAACTTCCTGTAATAAGTACATATGCCAATGAATCCTCGAAGTTCCGTCACGTTCCTCGGCTCCGGCCAATCTCTGATGGCCCTGATCTTCTCCTCATGGACTCTCACTCCGTCCACTCCAATAATGTGACCCAAATACAACATCTCCGTCATCCCAAACTCACACTTGGAGAGCTTAGCATAGAACTGTTGCTCTTCCAAGATATGTAATACTGCCTCTATATGCTGGAGATGCTCCTCCCAAGTCCTGCTATATATGAGTATGTCATCGAAAAAGACCAATACAAACTTCCTCAGATGACTGCAGAAGATATGGTTCATGCAAGACTGAAAAGTAGCTGGGGCATTGGTTAGCCCGAAGGGCATAACCAGAAACTCAAAATGCCCATAATGACACCTGAAGGCGGTCTTGGGAATGTCCTATTCCCTCACGCGAATCTGATGGTACCCTGATCTCAAATCAATCTTTGAGAAGAACTTGGCCCCTCTCAGCTCATCCATCAACTCATTGATCCTGGGTATAGGATACCTGTTCTTCAGGGTCTTCTTGTTCAGGGCCCTGTAGTCAATACACATCCTCAAGGTGTCGTCCTTCTTCTTCACCAACACCACGGAAGAAGCGAACGGACTCATGCTCGGTCTGATGTGCCCAAGAGCCAGCAACTCCTGGATGGCCTGCTCAATCTCATCCCGATAGGCTTTGGGATGCCTATAGGGGGTAGTAATCACTGCCTGAATGCCCTGCTCAAGCTCAATGGTGTGCTCGAATCCTCGGTCCAATGGCCAACCTGGTGGTATATCCCCAAACACTGCATCATACCTGTCAAGGATGGCCTGTATATCAGGATGACCTGCTTGACCGGTGGTCCCTGCCTCTGATGCCCGCAACTCGATCGCCCACTCTATGTCTCCCTTCCGGAAATCTGCCTCCATTCGGTGAGCCGAAACAGTCTGAGGTGGGTAAGTGTGCATCTCGCGAATCTTCTCATGCTTCTCGGTCTTCTTATCATCCCACTCCATCTCTAAGGCCTCCCAATCTGTGGTGACCTTCCCTAGAGTAATCAACCACTGAACACCCAGTACCACATTGGTATCCGGTATGTTGACCACAAAAAAATGGTCGGTCACGGTGTAGGTACCCATCTAAGAGTGTAAGATAAACACACCAAGTGGTATAGAACTAGAATGCCCGAAAATATATAAAGATAACAGTGCAGCAGACATACAATAGCATAGAAAGAATGTACGACAAATCATCCAGAAATATAGAGAGAGAATGCTAAGCCATTTTATTAAACTGAGAAATATAATGAAGTACAATAGGTGATCAGAGTGATGGCACCTAAACTTGCTCAAGGCAAGTGAAGAAATACTTTCAGAATACACAGGAAATGGCTGCTCTCTGAATTGCGTCCCAGCTGCTGGAAAACTGCCATGTAGCTACTACTGCTGAAATGAACTGATGACTAGGGGCTGTTCCCCTTGCCGGAATGGGCTGAAAATCTGGAAACCTCCTCTACTCACCAATCTTAGCAAAACCCAGAAACCATATCAGATAGCTGACCCCCGAAAAACACCCCCCTGGGGGAATTACGCTGGCCTCCAAGGCTCTGCGCAGAGGCTGAATAGGAATGAATGAAATACGGCCTCAAACTCCACCAAAATCCTCCCAAATGCAAAGGCTGATCCTCTGCTCAGTCTCCTGGCTCAAACCCCTTGCAAAAATCCCAATCCGGAGCTCCTCCTAGATGGACTGCGTCCTCCCTCTCAATGACTGCGCAGTCTCTCTGAATGCTCAGCTCCGCAACAAAATCAAACACCAAACCTCCTGCAAAATGTTGAAGAAAACACCTTGCCCGAGTAGGCACTCGAAGTCCCCCGAGGCTAAGGGCGAGATCTCTGATCGGAGACACTCAATGCACTAAACAGTGCTGCAGACAGGCTAAACAGCCAGCGTGCTCAAGAAGTCAAAACGACCAGCTCAATATCATCAACAACGAATGAATGAAATGAGGAGGCTCCTCCCTCTTTTATAACGTTGGCCTTCCTCCAAACCCTAGGGCCTATCTCCTCAACGTAGTCTCTCTCATGCCACGTGCTCATCCTCATCTGCGCAGTCTCTCCTAGTGCATACGTGGGCCCCCTCTCTACGTGGTGCTTGGCTCCCCCTTGGCTCTCTTTAAGTCACAACGTTGTGCTACTAGGGAGTGTGTTTTATTCCACTAAGTGAGTTAGACCCTCTCTACTCACTTTTTTATTTATTAATAAACTATAGATGGCAAAATTGAGCAAAATCGAATATTCCAATTAGCCACTGCTAATTAGGAATATTACATTAATAGAGCAGAGTGTGAATCTTCTAGAAAACGAAGATCAAGTCAACTTTTAATCTGAGCCATTGATTAACGATATAATCTTGGCCGTTGATTCATCAACGAGAAGACTATAAGAAGAGACTTGAGGGCCATTGGAAATCAAGCCGGGACACTCTCAGTACCCGAAAGAAATCGATTCTGAAGCAAGAGAATTCAGGAGGATGAAGGGAAGGGTGAGCTGATCAGTAGCAAGAACCCCTCCATACAGAATCACGCAGTCCAGAGAGGGTCTGTGCAAAGCTCTCACGCTGGATGATGTAGAGGGTCACCCTGAGGGTCCAAAATTTGTTTGGAAGGTCTAGAAAATTCAGCCAGGTGTTTGCAAATTTTTCTTTGCTCATTAGACTCTTGTAAATGTACTTTCCATTTTTGAAGATAAATATCAAACCCTCATTTGCTGCACCGGTTTTTCCACATTGGGTTTTTCCTGGGACAATTGTCCAAAAATAACTGTGTTCATGTGGTTGTTTATATTGTGCTACTGGTGTAAATTAAATTTATGTTCTTATGCTCTTATCGATAGTGAAGATCTGCAAATGTGTTTATTTTATAATTTATTGAAGCATCTGTAAATAACTTATCTCATAAGTAGGAGAAATAAACCAAGTATTGCAAAAATATTTTCCTCTTGAAAATTTCACATGGTATCAAAGCAAAGGGCTAAAAGCAGAAAGGGAGGATCTGTCATGGACTCACGCAGTCACGCAAAGGGTTCAATCAGTCAAAGGGACTTACGCAGTCCTCCAGAGCACACAGAAATGCAAAGAGAACACGCCACGAAAGTGTTGGCATCCAGACTAGAGGAGGATCTTGCTTGTGTGTCAAGCACAACTCCTCCAAGTGTTTGGTATATTGACAGTGGGGCATCTGCTCATATGACGGGGGTTCGAGAATGTTTCTCGAGCTACTAAGAAGAACAGATGAATTTCCAGATAACAATGGGAAACAAGGCAACTTGTACCCCCATAGGAAGAGGTACCGTAACTTTTCAGATCGAAGATGGCAACAATATACGAGCCATGAATGTTCTGCATGTACTAGGGTTGGAGATGAATTTACTCTCAGTGTCTCAACTTCAGAACAAGGGTTATGACGTATACTTTATTAGAGATAAGGTTTATATCAAACACCCAATTAGAGCAAAAAGGCACAAATCGGAGTAAGGATTCACAAGCTGTATAAACTCCAGCTTGAATCTTCGGTGGCCCTGATTGGTAGTACAGACGATAGAGATCTGAATGAATTATGGCACAGAAGGATGGGGCACCTACATCATGGAGCCTCGGGGATTCTCAAAAACACTGTCATAGGGGCTCCTGAGCTCAGCACGAAGAAAGACGAAGTTTGCAAGGGTTGCGTACTAGGGAAGTACGATAAGGCAACATTTCCAAGAAGCAATAGCAGAGCCAAAGGTGTATTAGAGTTAATACACTCTGATATTTGCGGTCCAATGTCCACAACTACTCTCAGTGGGGCAAAGTATTTTGCCACCTTCATTGATGATCATTCCAGGAAAACTTGGATCTATTTTTTGAAAACCAAAGATGAAGTCTTTGATCGATTCAAAGATTTCAAAGCATTGGTGGAGAACTCTACAGGAAAGAAGATCAAGAAGTTGTGGTCAGATAATGGTGGAGATTATATCGATACAGACTTCACAAGTTTCTGTGCAAGGGAAGGCATCAAGAGAGAATGGACAACTCCATACAATCCAAAGCAAAATGGAGTTGCAGAACGAAAGAATCATACCATAATAGAAGCTGCAGGGGCAATGCTGTATGACCAAGATTTGCCCAAATTCATATGGGCAGAGGCCTGCAATATAGTAGTATATATTCAGAACAGAGTTCCCAATAGAGCCTTGGGAAAGGTAACTCTCGAGAGTGTGTTCATAGGCAGTAAGCCAGAAGTGGGCCACATCAGGATATTTGGCAGCATGGTGTACTGCCACGTTCCAGATGAAAAGAGAAAGAAGTTGGATCAAACTGCAGAAATTTGTTTTCTGATGGGCTATAGGAAGAATGCAAAGGCATATCACATCTATATTCCAGAGAGCAGGAAAATCGTGATAAGAAGGGATGTGAAATTCCTGGAGGAAAGAGCCTTCAGGAAATCTTGAGAAATGGCCACAGGTACGCAAATTGAGGAAGATCCACTTGTGCAGCCTCAACGACCTACAGAGGATAGGTCAGGTGCCTCTCGAAGGCACAATGATTTTGAGGAGAGTTCCTCCGAAGAAGAACAGGAAGAAGAACAGGTGAGACGGCCCACCACTAATGGGAGACCGAGCATAGAACTTCAACACATTCTGAGGGACGTAGAAGAATTTGTTGGAACCCCTAGAGTTTGGAAGAGGGTATGAAAGCAACTTGACAGATTTCAAGCATTGGTAGCTCAGGTTGGAGAACCTTCCAACTTTCGGGAAGCAGCTCAGCATCAAGTGTGGGTGGATGCCATGGTAGAGGAGTATAGCTCCATCATGACAAACGATGTCTAGGAAGTATTCCCTAGACCACAGGATAGATCAATTCTAGGATCCAGGTGGATCTACGAGATCAAATATGCTGCAGATGGCAGCGTAGTGAAGTTCAAGGCCAGATTTGTAGCTAAGGGGTATTCACAGAAGGAAGGAATCGATTATGAGGACACCTTCGCTCCTGTAGCTCGCTACACTTCTATCAGATCCGTCATCTCTCTGGCAGCACAGATGGGATGGGAAATTCACCAGATGGATGTCAAGATAGCGTTTTTGAATGGGGTAATAGAGGAAGAAGTGTACATAGAACAACTAGAGGGCTTCGAGACGCATGAGCAGAAGACTTATGTCTGCAGGCTCAAGAAAGCTTTGTACGAGTTGAAACAAGCCCCCAAGGCATGGTATGGGCGAATTGATAGCAACTTGCAGAAGATGGGATTCGTTAAGAGTGACGTAGATCCCAATCTCTACTATTTAAGAGTAGGGGATGAGCCGTTAATTCTGGTATTATATGTGGATGATTTGTTTTTTATTGGATCATCCAAGATCATCAAGGATTGCAAGGAGAATTTGGCTACAAAATTCGACATGAAGGATCTGGGGCAGATGCACTATTTTCTTGGATTAGAAATATGGCAGTGAAAGGGGGAAATCTTCCTGGGGCAAGGAAGATATACTATAGAGATTCTGAAGAGATTTCAGATGGAAGACTGTAGACCCATGGCCATACCTATGATTACTAACTGAAAGAAGATAGACACAACAGAGGATGATGAGGCTGATCCCACCTTGTATAGGCAGCTCATCGGATCATTGATGTATCTGGTCAATACTAGACCTGACATCTGTTATGTAGTGAATACCCTCAGTCAGTTCATGGTAGAACCAAGGAGGGCTCATTGGGCAGCAGCCAAGCATGTTCTCAGGTATCTGAAAGGGACAGTCGAGTATGGATTGAAGTACACCAAGGGCAATGAGGTCTAGTTGAGTGGGTTTACAGATGCAGATTAGGCGGGAAGCACAGTAGATCGGAAAAGTACAAGTGGGTACTATTTTAGTTTCGGATTAGGAATGACCTCCTGGTGTAGCAGAAAACAGAAGTTCGTGGCACTAAGTTCAGCCGAGGCAGAATACATGGCAACTAGCACAATTTTGTGCGAGGCCATATGGCTTCGTAAACTGCTATTGAACCTACTCAAGAAAAGGATGGAACCAGCCGGGATTATGTGTGATAATTAGAGTTGCATTAAGCTCTCTAAGAATCCCGTGTTTCATGACTGGTCGAAACACATTGACATTCGGTGCCACTTCATCAGGGACTATGTCCAACGGGGAGCTGTGTAGTTGAGATACACTCCTACAGGGGAACAGGTGGCAGATATCCTCACAAAGGCTCTAAGTAAGATCAAGTTCACTTACTTTAGAGAAAAGATGGGGATGATCGAGAACCCCTTCCATTAGAGGAAAGGGTGGTCTTCAGAGAAAGAGGGAGCTGCAGTACGGATGCTGCAGTGGCAGTATAGCAATACCGAAAGCAACAACACAGAGATGAGGGGCAGCAGCTAGGACAACATCAGCATAGCAGGTCCTATAGATTCAGAGCAGTACAATGATATCTTGCTTAAACACTTTCCTCGCTAAGAGGGAGTGTTGATTTCTATAGCATCGGAAAGTGTTCTAAGTCTCATTTTTGGTAGAGAGGCTTGGACATCAGTTATCCAGAGAACCCAGAAATCGTTTGTGGAAATTCCACTCGGATATGACTTTATTAAAATAATTAATTATTTTAATATAGACCCTAAGTTCAAACTTAGGGAAATTAAATAATTAAAGGGTTTTAATAGAGCAGAGTGTGAATCTTCTAGAAAATGAAGATCAAGTCAACTTTTAATCTGAGTCATTGATTAACGATATAATCTTGGCCGTTGATTCATCAGCGAGAAGACTATAAGAAGAGACTTGAGGGCCATTTGGAAATCAAGCCGGGACACTCTCAGTACCTAAAGGAAATCGATTTTGAAGCAAGAGAATTCGATTTCAGTGGGTGAGTTTGTAGAGGCAGGGTTGCAGAAGCAGAAGGAGGAGGGAGAAGTCAGTTATCGGGAAGCATAAGTTAGGAGGATGAAGGGAAGGGTGAGCTGATCAGCAGCAAGAACCCCTCCATACAGAATCACGCAGTCCAGAGAGGGACTGCGCAGAGCTCTCATGCTGGATGACGCAGGGGGTGAAGGAGGTCACCTCGAGGGTCCGAAATTTGTCTAGAAGGTCTAGAAAATTCAGCCAAGTGTTTGCAAATTTTTCTCTGCTCATCAGACTCTTGTAAATGTACTTTCCATTTCTGAAGATAAATATAAAACCCTCATCTGCTGCACCGGTTTTGCCACACTGGGTTTCTCCAGGGATGTAATATTCCTAATTAGCGATAGCTAATTGGAATATTCAACTTCGTATAGTTTTGCCGACTATAGTTTATTAATAAATTAAAAGTGAGAAGAGGGGTCTAACTCACTTAAGCAAATTAGAGCATTTCCCTAGTAGCACAACGTTATAACTTATGGGGAGCCATGGGGGTCCAACACCACGCAGAGGAAGGGACCCACGTAGCCTCTAGGAGCATCTGCGCAGTTGGTGAGGAGCACGTGGAAGAGAGAGAGACCACGTTAGGGTTTTGGAGAGAGGTCAGCGTTATAAAAGACGGGATAGCCTCCTCATTTGGATTCATTCTTGTTGTTGATGATATTTGAGCTAGACATTTGTCTTCTTGAGCACGCTGGCTGTTTAGCCTGTCTGCAGCACTGTTTAGTGCGTTGAGTGTCTCTGGTCGGAGATCTCACCCTTAGCCCTGGGGGACTTCGAGTGCCTGCTCGGGTAAGGTCATTTCTTCAGTCTTTATTGGGAGGTTTGGTTGGTTGTTTGTGAGCTTAGCTTCTCTTGTGTTCTTGTGATCACACAGAAGACGCGATTCTGCTTGAAATGGGTGCCGAAGAAGTTTCGCGAAATTTCGGTTCGATGTGCGGTTGGAGGATGGGTCTTTGATACATTCTAGAGGTTTCGAGAGTTTGTGTTCCCATTCGTGTATGTTTAGCATACGCGCCCGAACGCTTGGAGAAAGCGTAATTCCTTGAGAGGACTACGGTGATTTTCGGAGGCTGACCATTTTTGATATGGTTTCTGGGTTTTGTCCGGGTTGGTGAGTACAGGTGGTCCGCAGATTTTCAGCTCATTCCGGCAAGGGGATCAACCCCTAGTTTTCAGTCTATTCCAGCAGTGGCAGTTTTACGGCAGATTTCGAGCAGCTGGGACGCAGTTTCTTAGAGCAGCCATTTTCTGTCTTTCTGAGAGAGTTCTCCACTTTCCTTGAGCAAGAATAGGTGCTATCATTCCGATCATCTATTGTATTTCTTTATATTCTCAGATTAATAAAATGGCTTAGCATTCCCGACGTTTTTATGAGTATTTGCTTTATGTTCTATTTCTGGCATTTTCTGTATTGTCGTATGCTTGTATTGTTGTCTATTTCCCTTTCGGGATACTACAGAGCGATATTACAAGGGACAATTGTCTAAAAATAACTGTGTTCATGTGGTTGTTTTTATTGTGCTACTTGTGTAAATTATCTTTTGTTCTTATGCTCTTATCGATAGTGAAGATCTACAAATGTGTTTATTTCAAAATTTACTGAAGCATCTGGAAATAACTTATCTCATAAGTAGGAGAAATAAACCAAGTATTGCAGAAATATTTTCTCTTGAAAATTTCACAGACACAAACCCTTGACCTATGTATGTCTCCAAGACCTTGTCACTTCTCCCTTTTTGTCTCCTAGTGTAGCTTCTTTCTTTTTTGCACTAGTCTTAGAAAGCTTGGTCCCAAGCCCTTAAATGACGTGGTTACTTTCGTTCTTCCTTTGATTTGACCTCGACTTCTTCTTCAATCCTAGCTTCAGTCTTCTAGAGACCTCTTCTTCGGCCTTCTTCCAACACCTTTCTATCTCTATTTCAGCCCAAGACTGAACTTGTTTCTTTGTTGTAACCCTCGGTCTCATTGAAATACATGAGTTATAGGTGCAGACTTAAGACCGAACCATAGAGACTTTTGTACTTTGTAGATCTGCCTCTTCTTTCGCACTCTTGTAGCAAATTTATCCTCTTCTCCTCGCAGTAGATATCCTCGACACTCCTAAGTTATGTGAGAGAGGAATAGACCCAAAACATAGATGAGTATTCTTCCTTTCTCCTTCGTTGATCAACCTCCTCTTTCGCACCAACTGCAGGCCCTTAACTCACACTTCTATTGCATACCTTGTTCGAATTGTTGTCCTTGTAATGAGGCCGCAGTCACCTTTATATAGTGACTTTCCTTGCCTCTAAGGCCGACTTCATCAAGGTATGCATCCATATAATTTAGCCGACTTCCTTGGAGCGTTTGACAAGGTCTTGGAGCATATATTTGCATCATCAATTTGTTCTTTCACAAGTGTAACATGACTCCATATACATGACTCTAATTATATTTATGATTAGACAAATCCCCAAAGACATCAAGAAGAATTCTTTGACCTATAACAAAACTCCTTGATCATGAAACCCATGATGCAAGTATTACAAAAATACATTTTATTATCTTTGTCTTTGTCATTACATAAATTCATAATTACTAGTCATTATGAAGACCGGGCCTAGTTACACTTTTCAACACTCCCTTTTAACTAGGGAGGTATTCATAATGGTACACGGTCACTTTAAATCTGAAGAATCTCATAAGAAGAATTTTATTGGTAATCCATCTGTTACAACATCATATTATCCAGCATTGTCACATAGCAAGGCCTTGACTAAAAACTCCATCTCTCCTCAAGATCTTGAGCCATAATGCTGGTGAGACCAATGACTATAGACACCATTGTCATTGTCCCCAAGGTACATACTCCACCCGGGTGTTCACCGAGTATGACCTCATAGGACTATTCTTAATTCTCAAAGATGTAAAGATGAGAAATTTTGTTCTTACTTTTGGCGAGGATGTTGTTGAATGGTTTACGGAAAACCCTGATAATTCATTTGATACTTTTGAATCAATTGTAGCTGCCTTTAAGGAAAAATATGGTGATAAAAGGGAAGATAGGCATTTGGTAAGAGAGATCAGTACCATAAAAAAGAAAGAAAATGAAAGGACTGAAGAATTTAACAGGATATTTAACGGTATCCTTAGAGAAATATCTCAAACTCATAAACCTCCTGATGGATCTCTTCTAAATTTTTACATTGATGCTTTTGACTTTGATACTTCATATGAGTTAAGGTGGGCTAAAACTGCAAATTATAAGGCTTGTCAATCTTTCGCTGAAGAGCTTGAAAAAGATAAAAGGGCATCTGGGAAGTCTGAAATTCCTGGTTTTGATAGGGCTGCAACTAAGTTAAAAGAACCTCTAGAAGGTGATGATGATCCGATGAAAAGGTTAATGAAAAAGCTTGAAAGCATGGAGCTTAATCAAGTGAAATTGATCTTTGATCATGCTAAGGAAATAAGTGTCTTACAGGCTAGGTTGGTCCAAATGGAAAAGGCTCAAACGCAGAATTCCCAACCTAGAAATAATATTGCTTTGCAGAAAAGAGGCCTATCTTATGCGCAGAGACCGACAAATCAACTTGAGTTTGCAAATCTTGTGGATGAAGCTCTGCCTTATTGTAGAGCCTGTAATGATCTTCATGAAGAGGTTACTTGGCATGTTGTCAAAAGAATCATAGCTAGTAGAATGGCAGGGTCGAGCCATCAAATTAATGTTGTTGGTAAGGACTATCACATGCATATAGAAGATCATGAAAGTCAGGTTAAGGAACCAACTCAGATGATTAAGGATGTGCAACCCAATCATACGCAAATGATTCAAAACATGGAAGCTAACCAAATCAATCTTCAAAATAAGATAACTTCCATGGAAGCAAGTCATGCACAGGAAATAAATGTCATGGAAAACAAGTTAAAGATAATGGAAGTTAATCATTCTAATCAGATGTGCATTATACAGAATCATATGATTGCAATGGAAGCAAGACACACCCAGGAAATGACTACCATGAAGGAAAATCACTTGTTGCAGATGAGTTCCATACAGAAAAGGTTGGAAAAAATGGAAAAATTATATATACAAAAGTTTCAGCCGAAATTTGATTATGAAGATTCATCAACAGATCATAAGACTTCTTGTCTAATAAAGCCATTCCCATCTCACCACACGGAGGATTTAACTATGGTTTCAAAGGATATTGAGAAAGACCAAGCTTATGTGTCACCATTAAAAGAGTATATCCAGAATAATATTGGTCATGCTCCAGGTTCTTCAGATATTTTGTACAAACATCTTCAAGATGAGGACAATAAATCTACAGTGGTCTCATTGCTGACATCACAACCCACTCAGAAGAAGAGAAAGAAGCAAAAAATAAAAATTAAGTGGTTTGATTCATCTGATGGTTGAGAGCAGCTTGACATTCAGATAAGACAGAGTCCTACATTATGCAAGATTGGACATGGCACATCTGAAAAACAGCCCACAGACTTGCCTGAAAGTAGGCAAATGCTCAACATGCACTATATTGAGGACATCTGATGCCACAGGGCATCTTTGTATTGTATCTCTAACCTTACACCTTGTTATTTTAGCATTCATTTTGTAGTTAGAGTAGATTTACTTTTCATGTTAAGTAGAATAATAAATAAAAGAAGAGCTTCTATTTTTCATGAGCTTAAAATTATATGATGATATTTGGATGGAAGCTACTTATGTAATCTTGTGTGTTGCTTGGATGTAGATTCTGTATTCTCACATTCCTTTAATGAAGAAATGTGTCCCCAAGTAGAGCCAGATGTTGACCACACTTTGTCAACTACCCCATAGAAATACACCCTCATTTTTTCAAATGGGATTCGTCATGTTTGATGTGGTAGCGCGATTTAGATTCCATCATCAGTCGACATTTTTATGAATAATGTAAACCTATTTTGCATATTATGATGTAAATCATCTAAGTAAGACCGTCAATGTATGTAACAACCTAGGTAAGCCTAGTATGTTGGTGATGATTTCTGTCCTAGGAGGTTTTTTGTCTCACTGATTCACTTAAGTGATTGGCAGAGTTTTTCCCTCCAGCCTCACCCCAAAGCTAGGGTGGATTTTGTCATCAGCATGCTAAGTGAGTCCTAGTGTTTTCTATCGAGTCCTTGTAAAAGTAGTTTGAGCTACTTGGTCTACTAGATCATATTTTGAGTCGCAAAATTGGGTATTTATTTGAGGGTCTATACGAATGGGTATTCCCCCTTCATGTATGTAAATGTATTATCTCATGTAAAAGAGGGTTGGAAAAATAATTATAATCCCCTCTCAGTCAATTAATTAAATTTTCTGGTCAATTAATTTAAAAAAATCTTAAACCAGAAATTTAATTAATTTAGGGTCCTAAGTTAGGATTAAATCTTTAAAGGCAAAATTTGTGGGTCCTTGGAAAATGATTTTGAAAGCCCCAGGTCAAGGGAATTTTGAGAATTTTAAGAAATTTTGGACCCTTGGGCCTTGGTGGTTAAGTCAAAGTCAAAATTTTGGGGTAATTAATTCAAAAATAATATTTTTGAGTTAATTAAAATTGAATTAAATGATAAATTCGCTTTTTCCCCAAAATTTTAATTTCAACGCTCGTGATTAAAAGATGATTAAATCTTTTGGACGATTGAGATTATTTTGACAAAGATCATCCAAACTAGCCGTTAGAGATTTTGTCCTATAAATTTAGAGCTCTTTGTCAGTGTTGAATCATCCGATCTTATGATCGTGCACTTGTTCTTAGAAGCTCTTGTAAATTTTTGAGGAATAAAGCATAAAGACTTTGGGGTTACAAATCTGGATGTTCCTTCTCAGATCTATGTGGTGAATTGTCTCTAAACTCTGCTACTTTGTTTCTTGTATTTTATGGTTGATGGCCTTCATGGATTAATCTGCATTCTTGTGCAGTTTTCTGGGTTTATAAAATAACATTCTGATTTTTTTGCAAAGGTCTCATCTTGTTTTCTTAAATCTCTATCGATCTAAGATTCAGATCTACGTGTGCAGGGAATTTTTTTTAAGATTGGGCGTCTAGAGAAGTCTTCGGTTGGACCAGCCGACTCTCAATAAACATAAATTTGATAAGCTCTTTATTTGTTAAATTCCAGGTCTATCTTACGGAATTGGTGGTTTTGCAGGGTTTTCTAGGGCTTGTGCCTCTCACTAAAACTTTGAATCTCTGAAAATTGTGCTAAAACAGATTCAGATCTGACCATGAGGGTTTTAAATTTGTAAACTAGTTTGTATATTTGTAAATTTTTCAAGACTGTAAGGGTTTAATCGTTTCTTGGTGTGTGTATCTTCAGATCTGGCTGGTTTCTTGCAGGTTCAGGGTTCAAATTGGAAATTGTTTTTTTAGATCTAAGGTAGATCTAGCCTCCAAAGGCCAAATCCGGCCTCAAACTCCTACTGCGGATAAAATCTGACATTCTTTGATCTAAAGGAGCTAAGTTTAAACTAAAGAAATTTTAAAGTTTGCTGGGCGAAATTTGAGTACTGGATTTATCAAGATTATTCTACCTCATACTGTTCAAGCCAGCGTTTCCTCACAACTCTCTGACATCGATCGAACCAGCAGAACTAACGCTGCCTCGACCCTCTTGCTTCCTCTGCCATTTGAACCCTCGCTCTTCTTCCAAGCATGCGTTCTTTTCTTCTGCTGTGCAAATCCATCGATTTCCCTCGCTCCAACAATCATCCTTTCAATCTCCTTCACCGCCCTTCACTTTGCTTGCATTATTTATGCTCGCTGTCCAACTTTGACGTCCTTGCTACTGTCCACGCTCATCATATCCCAGTCTTCTCCGCTTTGCCTGTCCCATCCGGGCTTCAATTCCTCTCCACGACTTCACCTTCCTTACGCTGTGCCATCCCTCGTTCTCCTATCCCCCATCTCTGCGAGCTGTCACTATTCGACCTTTGCCCTCGCGTCCAAGATTTTCATCCGTCGAATGCCCTGCCTGCGTTCTCATAGCCGTCACATTCCTCCCTCTCCTCAGTTCCTCACGCCGTCTTCCTCACTGTCGGCATCCCTCGTCCTTCGCAGTGATTCCATTGTGCCGCCATCCAAGCTTGCAAAACCTGCAAAACAATAAACGCATACACAGTTTTAAAAAAATTAAAGCCCACGTTTGATTTTTTTTTTTTTTTTTAATCCGACGTCATGGTTTGTAAAACGTTTCTTTTTATTTTCATAGTTTAGACTTTGGATTTTAATTTTAATTTTTTTCTGTTTTAGATTTCTCTCTCTTTTTTTTTTTAATTTAGATTTTAATTTGGTTGTGTTAGCATAGGTAGTTTAGTCGTAGTTTCAAATTGAATTTATTTTAGGCTAGATCTAACTTTAGATTTTGATTTAGTTATAGTTTAGTTTAGTTTTAGGATTTGATTTTTAATATTTAGTTTTAATTTAGCTTTTAAATTTGTTTAAGTTTTAGATTTAATTTTCTTTTAGATTAGCTTTAGAACTTAACTTTAACTTTAGTTTTAGTTTTTTTTTTTAAATTTAGATTTTAATTTTAGTTTTTCCTTTAGATTTTAATTGGAGTTAGTGTTAGTTTTGAATTTTGGTTTTAATTTGTTTTAAAAATAAAAATAATAAAAAATATAAAAATTTCAAAATTCTAAAAAAATTTCTAAGTTCTATAGTCAAATGAGCTTAATTTTTTTTATCCAAAGTTTGACTGTGGAATATTTTGGGATTTGCTGAAGTGAAATTAATTGAAACATCTTAAATTCTGGCATTTTCTTCTTATTGCTTCATGGTTGTGGTGCTTTTTAATTAAATATCATAATGATCAATCGTGTGTTAATAAGCAGCAGTTAATCGTCATTTACTTGTCTTTAATCGCATAACGGGATCTTGTTTGACTCCATAAGGCACTGGTTTTTAACATAATCAATCTGTGAAATCTCGTTGTTTTTATCAAGTATTTGGATGTTTTCGCTGTGTCTCCTGGATTCTTCCTCTTCATTTGTAATAGGGTCTACCTCCTTTAGCTTGCAAGGAGACAGCTTAAATAAAGAGATTGGGGATAAAGGTGACAACCCCCAATCTGAGCCGTTGTCGCGGTGCCTGGACAATTTGTGCGACAACACAACGCTAATGGCATTTTTACCTTGAAAAGAAGGCAAACTTTCAATAGCCTTGTCAGGGATATTGTGAGGATAGTCATTAATGTTAGTAAAGTTTCAAGGAGCAAAAATATCATACATGAATCATGATGTTAGGCTCAACTTGTTCTTGAAATAGCAAATGAATGTCAGAAATAGTGTTTTGCCCAAGACTAGCAAGAGCTCTACTACGAGAAAGTCTATTTAACCTCTCTCTAAAAACCCTTTCAAGATTAGGAGAGGGGCTAACTAAACAACTTGAATTTCTCCTAGTAGAGACTCTTGCAAAATTATTGAGTGGAGTCGCCACTTGAGCAAGAACCTAAATCTAAAAATTCAAATATGCCGAAAAAAAAGGTAGTCGATTTCCTAGGTACAAGAAGGCTTGTCTTCGGCAACGACGCCAAAAATGTTAATCGCTTGCCGCCTACACCTACCTACAGATAGCGGGAAAAACCTTTAACCCCACAAGGTGTGGTTGGTGGCGAAGAACTCAGAGATGGGGCTGTCACACTAATCCCAACTCTCTCCATTTAAGCTATCTCTTACGCTAGCTAAGGGGGGTGGTCCCTAAATGGAAAACTAAGTTAAAGATTTGAGTTTCTAGGAGAATGTTAGAGTCAAATAGATTACTTCTTAAGATTTATAAGCAAAAAATGATGTGAGCAATAACCTTCAATACATAAAATAAGCGTAAAGCATATGAAACCAGTGCCTTTTGTAGAAATTATTACTGTTAATCCAGTTAAGCTCCTCCTACTTATGCAAGTTATTAACTAAATAAATTCAAGTTAATCGAAGCAAAACACATAACAGATCTCTACCAATTCAGATCTAGAATAAGCACATGCACACATTGACAAAGTGACACAGTGATTTCTGGACAAATAGTCCCCGGAAAAACCCAAGGTGGGAAAACCGGTCTCTGGCTGCTGGAGGGTTCTATTATCAAGAATATTTCTGAGTACACAACTTTGGGTTCCAGATCTGGAAAACCTGACAGAGAAAACTCTAGATCTACAACTCGTTGGCCGATCTAGGGCCAAAATAATGACTGATCCACACCCTCAAACGGGATTTACAGGACTCAGTCAAATCTAGGCCTAGAAACCCCAGCGCTGTCCCTGAAATGCACTACGTCAGCCTCTTAAGCCCCTAAAAACCTCTGCGTTAGCCTTGGCTGGTCTCCAAACCCTTAGCGCTGCTCCGGAAGGGACTGTATTACCCCAGAATGGGTGACGCAGTCACTACGCTGCCCCTAAGGGTCTCTGCGTAACCCCTGAAGGGTTTCCTGAAAATTACGCTGTCCTTGCTGCTGCTGCCTTCCTTTGCACTATCCTTCAGTTGATCTTTTCTCTGCCTTTTGTGTATTCTAGACCCTGGGATCAGATTATCCCATTGGTCTAAAATCCCCTGTCTGCAGTTGAAACACTTCCGAGAATTCTTAGCAACCCCGCCTTAGAATCTCAGCTTAGCTTCAGTGCTCTGCCTTTGTGTGTCTTTACAAATGACCCCAAGCCTTTCCTTTATACTTTTCTCGTTGACAAATCAATGGCCATGATTAGATCTTGAATCGATGCCTAAGATTAAAAGAAAGCTTGATCTGTGTGACTTAAGACAATTTCATCACATGTTTAATTAAATTCACTTTAATTATTTAAGTTCCTTAAGTTTTAACTTAGGAAATACATTAAAATAATTAATTAATTTAATATCTCTTAAACTAGATGAAATTTCCCAAATCCATTTCTGGGTCTTGTAGATCAAGGGCACTCTAGTCCCTCCACAAAATTTGGGAGCTAGAGCACAATTAATGCTACCCCAAATACACAGAATATCAACACCTTCAAAGTATTGCTCTTTAAAATGAAATTTTATTTGCTTAAATGAAGTAAAATGCTTTCAAATGGAAAGCAAAAGTAATCCTGAAAAGTTGAAACAAGAAAATGTTAGCACAAGATGTAGAAATTTCTGAATCTTAGTTCTTATGCAGAAATTATTTTTGTTAATCCGGTTAAGCTTCTCCTACTTAGACAAGTTATCAACTGAATAATTCAAGTTAACATCAAAGCAAAACACATAACAGATCTCTACCAATTCAGATCTAGAATAAGCACATGCACACATAGACAAAGTGACACAGTTATTTCTGGACAAACTGTCCCCGAAAAAACCCAATGTGGGAAAACCGGTCTTTGGCTGCTGGAGGGCTCTATTATTAGGAATATTTCTGAATACACAACTCTGGGTTCCAGATCTGGAAAACTCTACAGAGAGAACTCTAGATCTGCAGCACCTGGTTGATCTAAGACCAACAATACTGACTGATCTACACCCTGAAACGGGATTTACAGAACTCAGCCAGATCTAGGCCTAGAAACCCCATCGCTGCCCCTGAAAGACACTGCTGCTACTGCTGTTGCCTTTCTCTGCTCTGTCCTTGCTGATCTCTTCTCTGCTTCTTGTGTATTCTAGGCCCCGTGATCAGATCATCCCCTTGGTCTAAATTCCCCTTTTTGCAACTGAAACACTTCTGAGAATTCTTAGCAACCCTGCCCTAGAATCTCAGCTTATAGCTTCAGTGCTCTGCCTCAGTGTGTCTTACAAATGATCCCAAGCCTTTCCTTTATACTTTTCTCGTTGACAAATCAACGACCAAGATTAAATCTTTAATCAATGGCTAAGATTAAAAGAAAGCTTGATCCGTGTGACTTAAGACAATTTCATCACATGTTTAATTAAATTTACTTTAATTATTTTATTTTCCTAAGTTTTAACTTAGGAAATACATTAAAATAATTAATTAATTTAATATCTCCTAAACCAGATGAAATTTCCCAAATCCATTTCTGGGTCTTGTAGATCAAGTGAACTCTAGTCCTTCCTCAAAATTTGGGACCTAGAGCACAACCGATGCTACCCCAAATACACAAAATCTCAACACTCCCTCTTAGCATCAAGGGTGTGCTCTAGCAATACATCACACTTATGCATTACATGATTTTGGGCACTGGTTCTGTGCTGCTGAAGCTTGGCCTCCTGCCACTCAACTCTGCACTATTGTTGCCATTCTGTACTGTTGCCCATGACTCTGCCACTGCCACTGCAACCACTGTAATGCGGCTCCCTCTCAATATGTTGCATCTGTGCTGCTCATAGCACTGCCACTGCTGATCTGCTGTACTGCATCTTTAGTTGTTGAGAGTAACAACTGAATCTCCTGCCCAATCTTTGACAGACAAGTCAGATGGGCTGCATCCTCATCACTTAAGCTCCATAGGCTGCAGATTTGTGCTGGCATCTAAAGAATGATGCACATCTACAACTCTGCTAGCGTAATCAGACTCCCTCTGCACTATTGAAGTCACATCAGCTCCTTGTGCTGAAATCTATCATGCTGTTGTTGCACTGCGTTTTCCCTCAGAAGCTCTTTGCGCTGCTGCAGCTCTGTACTGCGTAAGCAGTATTGCACTGCGCTGCTGAAGTTGCATCAGTCTCTGCGCTGCTACTACTTCTACGCTGCTCCTCCCAACCTCCAGATCTGCCTCTACCTCTGCTTCATCTGTGATCTATGCACCCAATGCTCCACTTGTCCCGCTACTGTCTTAAGGCTGCCGTAGCTCGCTTGTGATTCAAGAGATGAGCTGCTCAAGTATCCCGCCTTACATTCTGTAGATCCTCTACAGATCCATGTCACCCCACTTTCGTGGTTCATGAGCACTCATGGGTACATCATCTCCGGACCGATCATTTGCCACTGTTGGTTTGGAAGAAGATGCTTCCTTGTCCTTCTTCTTTTTTGGACAATGGCTGGCAAAATGACCCATTCGCCACACTGGAAGCACTTGATCTTAGAAAGATCCTTCCTCTTCTTCGGCTGCTTCTTTGATGCCAAGGCTGCATCTTCCTCCTCTTCCTTCTTTACTTTGCTCAATGCAGGGCTGTGCTGCTTCTTGGTGAATCTGCGTAGTTCTTCTTGCTGCAGGATTGACCACAAGCTGTCCCAATCTGGGAGGTCCGCTCTGCCCAAGATACTTTGGACAAAGGTTTCCCATTCATTCGTGACTACATTGAGGGAAGTCCTGACTATCACTGCATCATCTACGGTTGCACCCATTGCAGTCAGCTGATCCATGATTGACTGCAATCTGAAGAGGAAGTGCTCGATGTATTCTCCCTTGGTCATCATGAATGGCCTCATTTGGGCCTCCAACATCATTTTTCTTTGGACTGATTTTCCCTCATATAGGGAAGTCAAGGCCTTCCACATCTCATTATCTGTCTTCTTCTCAGCTACGTGTGGTACAATATGGTCCTTGATAGCATCCATAATCAGCCACTTGGCATGCCCAACAGCGTCTCTATGCTTCCGTAGGAGATCCACATCTTTCGGTGTGGCCAGGGTTTTCTCTACATGGTCTCTTAGACCATATGCCTCAAGGACATATGGTCTCCGAGAGAAAAGAGGTATAACTGTTGTGATTTCTCTGTAGGGTAACCAATTTGTGTTGAGATTTTGTGTATTTGGGGTAGCATTAGTTGTGCTCTAGGTCCCAAATTTTGGGGAAGGACTAGAGTACACTTGATCTACAAGACCCAGAAATGGATTTGGGAAATTTCATCTAGTTTAGGAGATATTAAATTAATTAATTATTTTAATGTATTTCCTAAGTTTAAACTTAGGGAACTTAAATAATTAAAGTGAATTTAATTAAACATGTGATGAAATTGTCTTAAGTCACATGGATCAAGCTTTATTTTAATCTTAGCCATTGATTCAAGATTTGATCATGGCCGTTGGTTTCCCAACGAGAAAAGTATAAAGGAAAGGCTTGGTGTCATTTGTAAAGACACACAGAGGCAGAGCACTGTAGCTAAGCTGAGATTCTAGGGCGGGTTTGCTAAGAATTCTTAGAAGTATTTCAGCTGTAGAGAGGGGAATTTAGACAAAGGGGATGATCTAATCCCAGTGTCTAGGATCAACAAGAGGTAGAGATCAGCTCAGAGAGGCAGCGTAGAGAAGTAGGGCAGCAAGGACAACACAGTCCTTCCAAGGACAACTTGATTTAGCTGGAAGCCCTCAGTGGTTACACAGAGACCCTAAGGGGGCAGCGTAAGGACTACGTCACCCAGTCTGGGGTAACGCAACCCTTTCTGGAGCAGCGCTGAAGGATGCAGGGGCTTCAGAGGCTGACGTAGAGGCTTCAAGGGCAGCGTTGGGGTTTCTAGGGTCTAATTTTGGCTGAGGCTTGTAAATCCCGTTTGAGGGTGTGGATCAGTTATTATTTTGGCTTCAAAACAACCAGTGAGTTGTAGATCTATTTTATCTTTGTCGGGCTTTCCAGATCTGGAACCCAGATTTGCTGTATTAAGAAAATTCTTAATAATAAAACCCTCCAACAGCCAGAAGACCGGTTTTCCCGCTTTTGGTTTTTCCGGGGACTATTTGTCCAGAAAATCACTGTGTCACTTTGTCTTTGTGTGCATGTACTTTTTCTAGATCTGGATTAGTGAAATTCTGTTATGTGTTTTGCTTCGATATTGATATGAATTTATTCAGTTAATAACTTAACTAAGTAGGAGGAGCATAACCGGATTTAACAGTAAGATTTCTACATAATTATAAGATTCATAAATTTTCACATGGTATCAGAGCAATTGCAGATCTAGGAGGGTCATCAGCAGAAGACTGAAGGTTCTAGCTGCAGAAAGCAACTGGAGAAGTAGCAGAAAGGCAGATCTGAAGGGACAACGCAGTTTTCAGATGCAGAATCACGCAGAGGGCAGGGTGACGCAGTCTAACGCTGTCTCCTAGCAGGCCCACGCAATTACTGTGCAGATGCAGCTCAGAAACAACGCTGGATTGGTCTGAAGCCAGCCAGTGTGATGCAGATCTGAATCTGTCAGATCCAGAAAAAACTGAATATTAGCTGCAGAAATTCAGAAGGTGCTGGTGGGGTTACTTTTCTGAAGTTTTCAGATTTTTAGCCTAAGCACAAGTGACAAGGAGCAGGAGGAGATCAACTTCTCATAGAGTTTCTAGCTAAAGAAACTTGCAGATTGATCAAGAGGATCAAAGGGAGCTGAATCATTGTTGATTTGGCAGATTTCCAAGGAGGGAAATCAATTGTCAGAGGGAGCAGAAGGTGCCTGTTTCGCCAAGGGCCTTAGATCCAGTTCTCTAGCAAAGAGAAAGGGAAGTTCCGACACATTTTTGAGCAGATGGCTCTTCATGGACTGCGTGATCAGGACAGATTGGATGGCCTCTCCAACTTTTCAGTTTGGAAGGCAAGGATCCTGATAGTCCTTGAGGCATATAATCTAAGAGACCATGCAGAGCAAACTTTGGCCACGTCAACCGATGCAGATCTCCTACGGAAGCATAAGGACGCTGCTGGGCATGCCAAGCGGCTGATCATGGACTGAATTAAGGACCAGATTGTACCACACATAGCTGAGAAGAAGACAACTAATGAGATGTGGAAGGCCTTAACTTTCTTATATCACGGAAAGTCTGTTGAAAGGAAGATGCTGTTGGAGACTCAGATGAGGTCATTCATGATGACCAAGGGAGAAGACATGGAGCACTTCCTCTTCAGATTGCAGTCAATCAGAGATCAGTTGACTGCAACAGGTGCTAAGGTGGAAGACGATGTGATGGTCAAGACTGCTTTCAATGCAGTCACAGATGAGTGGGAAACCTTTGTCCAAAGTATCTTGGACAGAGCGGACCTCCTAGATTGGGACAACTTGTGGACAATTCTGTGTCAAGAAGAAATCTGCAGATTCACCAAGCAGTAGTACAACTCTGGATTAGGCAAAGTGAAGAAGGAAGATGAAGAAGATGCAGCCTTGGCATCAAAGAGGCAGCGGGGAAAGAAGAAGAAGGATCTATCTAAGATCAAGTGCTTCTAGTGTGGTGAAATGGGACATTATGCCAGTAGTTGTCCTCAGAAGAAAAGGGACAATGAAGCTTCTTCTTCCAAGGCTGCTGTGGCGGATGATGGGTCGGAAGATGATGCAGTCATGAGCACTCATGAACCACAAAAGTGGGGCGACATGGATCTATAGAGGAGCTACAAAATGTAGGGCAGGATCCTTGAGCAACTCATCTCTTGGATCACATACGAGCTACAAGAGCCTTAAGACAGTAGCGGGACAAGTGGAGCAGTGGGTACATAGATCACAGATGAAGCAGAGGTAGATCTAAAGATTGGAAGGAGCAGCGCAGAGTAGAGCAGCAGCAGTGTAGAAGCAGCAACAACGCAGAGCATAGCTGCTTACGCAGTGCAGAGCTGCAGCAACATAGAAGGCTTCAAAGGGACAACGCATTACAACAGCAGCGTGAGAGATTTCAGCATAAGGGGCTGATATGACTTCAGCAGTACAGTACACAGTGCAGAGCTGTAGCTGTGCATCATCCTTCAGATGCCAGCATAGATCAGTAGCCTATGGAGCTTCAGTGATAAGGGTGCAACTTAACTCACTTGTCTATCAAAGATTGGGTAGGAGATTCAGTTGTTTCTCTCAAACAACTAAAGTTGCAGTGCGGCAGATCAACAGTGGCAGTGCTATGAGCAACACAGATGCAACAAATTGAGAGGGAGCTGCAGTACAAATGTTGCAGTGGCAGTGGCAATCATGGGCAGCATTACAGAATGGCAGCAACAGTGCAGAGTTGAGTGGCAGCAGGCCAAGCATCAGCAACATAGAACCAGTGCCCAAAATCTTGTAATGCATAGTGTGATGTATTGCTAGAGCACACTCTTGATGCTAAGAGGGAGTGTTGAGATTTTGTGTATTTGGCATAGCATCAATTGTGCTCTAGCTCCCAAATTTTGAGGAAGGACTAGAGTACACTTGATCTACAAGACCCATAAATGGATTTCGGAAATTTCATCTGGTTTAGGAGATATTAAATTATATAATTATTTTAATGTATTTCCTAAGTTTAAACTTAGGGAACTTAAATAATTAAATTGAATTTAATTAAACATGTGATGAAATTGTCTTTAGTCACACGGATCAAGATTTCTTTTAATCTTAGCCATTGATTCAAGATCTGATCATGGCCGTTGGTTTCCCAACGAGAAAAGTATAAAGGAAAGACTTGGGGTCATTTGTAAAGACACATAGAGGTAGAGCACTGTAGCTAAGCTGAGATTCTAGGGCGGGTTTGCTAAGAATTCTCAGAAGTGTTTCAGCTACAAAGAGGGGAATTTAGACCAAGGAGATGATCTGATCCCAGTGTCTAGGATCAGCAAGAGACAGAGATCAACTTAGAGAGGCAGCGTCGAGAAGCAGGGCAACAAAGATAGCGCAGTCCCTCCAAAGACAACGTGATTTAGCTGGAAGCCCTGAGGGGTTACGTAGAGACGCTAAGAGGCAGCGTAAGGACTACGTCATCCAGTCTAGGGTAACACAGACCTTTTCGGAGCAGCGCTGAGGGATGCAGGGGCTTCAAAGGCTGACGCAGAGGCTTCAAGGGCAACGCTGAGGTTTCTAGGGCCTAATTTTGGCTGAGTCTTGTAAATCCCGTTTGAGGGTGTGGATCAATCAGTATTTTGGCTTCAAAACAGCTAGTGAGTTGTAGATCTATTTTATCTCTGTCGGGTTTTCCAGATCTGGAACCCAGATTTGCTGTATTCAGAAAATTCTTAATAATAAAACCCTCCAGTAGCCAGAAGACCGGTTTTCTCGCATTGGGTTTTTCCGAGGACTATTTGTCCAGAAAATCACTGTGTCACTTTGTCTATGTGTGCATGTACTTTTTCTAGATCTGGATTGGTGAAAGTCTGTTATGTGTTTTGCTTCGATATTGATCTGAATTTATTCAGTTAATAACTGAACTAAGTAGGAGGAGCATAACCGGATTTAACAGTAAGATTTCTGTATAAGTATAAGATTCAAAAATTTTCACTGTTTGGTGCCCATAAATTGTTGTACTTAGAATTTGCTTCATAATAAAAACCCTCCAGAGCTAGCTACACCAGTTTTCTCGCATTGGGTTTTTTCGGAGACATTTCTCCGAAAAATCTGTGTCACTTTGTCATATGAGCGTGCTATTTTTGTAAATGATCTGTATGTGTAGGTTGCTATATGTATTTACTTCGATGTTTTTTTGAATATTCAAATTAATAACTTGTGTATATAATCAAGTAGAAGAAGTAAATTGGGAATTAACAGTAGGATTTCTTAGATTAAGAAATTTTCACAATTCTTACTCACATGTCTAACTTAATTCACTTTAATTATTTAATTTCCCTAAGTTAGACTTAGGGTCTCCATTAAAATAATTAATATTTTGAATAAATTAGGTTCAGGTGGAATTTCTCCAAACAATTTTTGGGTCTTGGAGATCTCATGTGTTCTAGCCCCTCCACAAAATTTTGGAACTAGAGCACATTCAGTGCTACCCAAAATTTCAACAATATGGTATTTGGAGATATCAAGGCCCCAGGGGCAAAGGATTGGGTTCAAGAGAGCTAGGAGATTCTCCAAGCTCTCAAGAACAACTTGCAGGTGGCCCAAAATCAGCAGAAGGTACATGCTGATAAGCATAGGGTGGAGAGACAATTTGAGGTGTGAGACATGGTCTACCTATGCTTACAACCGTATAGACAGTTTTCACTCAAGCATAAGGGTGAAGAAAAACTTCGGCCACGATTCTATGGACCTTACCATGTGGTCAGGAGGGTAGGCGAGGTGGCCTACGAGTTGGAGCAGCCTTTAGAGAGCCGGATCCACAATGCATTTCATGTCTCATGCCTGAAAAAGGCGTTGGGGCAGCAGGTCGTAGCAGCAACCGAGTTGCCTCCATTGGATGATGAGGGGCATTTGGTTTTAACTTTTGACACCAAGGCTCATATTGGGGACTCGGGAGAGGAGGTTGAGAAACAAGATGGTCTAGGAGCATTTGGTCAAGTGGAAGGATTTACCGGAGGAGGATGCTACGTGGGAGAATGAACAAAATTTGCAGCATCTAGTTCTACAGTTGCTTGGGGTCAAGCAACATCCGAGAGGGGAGGACTGTAATGCCCCTTCCTAAATATTTCCTAATGTTTGAGGAATTAATTTTGCAATTTTGATTAATAGCCCAAGGAAGTTTTGGTGAAGGGAACATAGGAGAAATGAAATTATTTGCATGTTAGTGGAATGTGGGGGCCGCTCACGCACATGAAATACGCACTTGGGGAAAAGGGAATTTGAATTCCCTAAGGAAAATCGAATTCTAGATGGGGCCCACAAGGAACTTATGGCCAACAACTATAAATAGAAGGAATGAAGGAACATTTGGGGTCTTTTGTCTATTTGAAAATCGAATTTGCTTTCGCTATTCCGCTGAGCCAAGTTGTGTTGTTTAGCACAAGAGCTTCCCAAGGAGTGAAGCTCAACCTTTCTTCGATGGACTTCGAGTGCCACCCAAGGAAGTCTTTCTTCTATCACCGAGATCGGAGGAAGTGTCATTGAGAGGGTCCACACAATTCTGGGAGCATATCACGTAGTTTTGGTGCCACTACTACGCAGAGGGAGGAGCCACGCTGTTGGAGGAGCAGTGAAGTTGGAGATTGATTGGTGGAGCTACAGGAGTTTTCCTTCTTCATTTCCAAGCGTGTGGAGTGCATCTACAGTAGGTGAGGCAATCCTACACGCAGTACTCACTTCCTAGACCCAGAGACCACGTCATCCTCTCCATGACTACGTAGTCATTGGAGTGAGGCATTTTGGGGCAACATCATCCGGAGGAGTTAGGAGCTGGGTTGTTGGGAAATTGGTTGGAAGGTCATTTGGAAGAGATTGCTGGAATTTTGGGAGCAAAGGTTGACAGGTTCAGCTATAGTGGCAGATTTCTGGTTTGGAGGAGGGCCAAGTTGTGAAGGGCCAATTTTTGGAAGGTTGGAACCAAGGGAAATCCTTTTTGGGTTTTTCTGGGTTTGGGGCAAGGAGTTCACCCTCAATTTCCTAGAATTTCTGGGTTGTCTAGAGGGGGAAAATCAGTGGACAAAGTCTGGCAGTAGTGCAGAATTGGAGGAGCAGTGCAGTTTTTTGGGGCGCTGAACTATTGTAGCTGTTGGGCATTTTTGTAATCATCACCTGGTGCTTGTAGCTTGCCTTGTGCAAGCCCAGGTGCATTTTCTCCAACTCATTTTGTACTACAACGCTGTTATTAATAATATCTTGGCCAGTTTGGTGGTTTGGAGAAATTTCTGGTTTATGTGTGTAATTTCTGAAATTTTTCTATGTTGCTGTATTTACATGTCTTTGCTTATCATTGTAAATTTCTAGTAGGAATATTACAGACTTGGTTCGGGAAAAAAACATAAATGGGATAAATACTATATGTTTTGTAAATGATTGAATGAGATAATTGATATAATGCTTTGTGATAGTATATGAACTATTGTTCATTACATTATGCAGTGAATAGTAGTTCATGTATGCAAATTTCAAAAATATCCAGCATAGTAATGAAAGATAGTTGAAGTCCATATAGGATGAATACTTATATGGTTGAAACTTGATACAATGCCTTGTGATGGTATGCTTATATGTGATGTGCATTGACCAGTCACGAAGGTGAAAGATTGTGTCACTTGGCTAGGTTATGTTCCTCAGTTTATGGTTATCATTCACTACAATGTAATGTTTATTTATATATTTTATATTCATTACATGCTCAAGGATGAGCTAACTTGTTGAGTAATCTTTTGTTAGTGTGAGACTATGTGCATTCTGGATCACCTTGTAATTGTATCAAACATGGTAGTTTTAGAAGTTGCATTTTCTTGTAGTTCAGAAAGTTCACTAGGAATTAGATCTTTCATTCAAATTCCAGAATTCACTGTTGTGCTCAGCCAAATATGAATAGGCATGTACTATGTTGTAAAGGGAATAATTGTTGGAAGTGAAATAGGTCTCCCAAGGTGAGTAATGCTCATATTTTGTTGTGAGGTGGTACTCATTGGCAGGGTCTGGTAAGATAAGACTACTCCATGAGACTTGGTTCAGGAAAAGAGCATAGTAATACATGTACCTCATTCTGCAAGTTAGCACACAGTGCATAATCAAGTCCTAAAAACTTGTATCTACAGTTAGCATAATGTCTTCTAAATACTTGCATCTACCATTTATAGGGATCACATATAATGCAAATTGTGCCTTTTAATTTTTTAGTCCATCATTTTCCCAATTTCCATGTTGATGGGTAGTAGTGCAACATGGATGTATGGTGTATAGCTCTCTCGAGTCTCACCACATGAGTTGGCTTGCTCCCACTTGATTGTTTAAGAATCACCTATCCATGCATGCCCATGCTCCTAAAAGAATGCACCGATCTCCATACAATTCCCATCATTGTGAAATTTCCTTGAATCATTATAGAAACCAAGTATAGCCTATCCTTTTTGTTTAGAATAATATACATGTGCCGAAAACTGACCTTAATATTCGAATGCCAACAGGTCACCATCCGTGAGGCTTATAGACAAGGAAAAAAACATGGTATTTTTCTTCTTGCATACAGAAGCATGCCCATGTTTTTCAACCATAATATTTGCCACTAGGGACATAAAGATGTTTGTAGCCATTGTGGGGTTTGTTGCATCATCAAAAATTTGCTCTCATGCTTGACATGCTTCTCCAAATAGGTTGGTATAGTAAGCACAAGCGAATCCATGCAAATGGCTGAGGATGCTGGACTTGATCTGGTAAGTGTGCCTATAATACTTATACACAAAATGTATTTTCTATTCTTAAATCTGGATTGTAGAAACTACTTTTCTTGTCCTTGATGTGAAAATTAGACAAGTGTCTCTCAGTGTAATTCTTCAAGCTATTTAACTTTGTGTCTAACTGCTTCGAGTGTGCAAAAAATATTGCTAATTTTTAATGCAAATCTGTTGATTAAAATTGACCCGAAAATAAGTTGTTGAATTTGATGGATAAAATGTGCTGGTTAACTGAGATGATCAAGCTTCAAAAATTGATTTTTGAAAAGACAGTTGCTTTTATTGCATTGTTTTTGCAGAATAACATAGTTGCATTAACATGCAATGTGATGGTGCTGTTATATAATCTTTGCAATCTATTTTTAAACATGCCAAGTTGAGATTTCAGGCAAGGACTCCCTACTTGCCTTATGTTAGTAAAGTATACAATTGGAAATGATTTTTTAACACCAATCTGATGCTGGAATTGAAGTACATTTCTGAATTTACTAAAGTCAGCATTGAGTTTTCTGTACAATTTATGGATGGATTCCATGATTTACCTTACTTGGGTTAAGAAATTGACAGATAGTTTGAGAAAGCTGCATTTGGAGAAGCTTTAGTCACTATAGTAAGCAAATTGGTTGTTTTTAACTTCCCATTAATTTACGGATATTTCAGTGTTGGAAAACTAAAGAAAACACAAATAATGGAAGGATAAAATGTTTGCAAATAATTTTAATTCTTCGTGATTGAAGTCATAACCAAATTTTAGCAAAAAATGCATTTTCACTGCCGAAGAAAGTTGCTTTCTGCTTTAAGTAACTATATCCACATTTCAGAGTAATTGCATATATTTGCAGAAATTGTACAAAAGTTTCTGCAAGATTCCAGCAGGCAACACCAAACTTTAAATGCATCTTTTTTATCAGGTCATAAAGAGTTCCTTCATCATTGGGATTTGTTAGAGCCCAAGAATCATGAATTGCCTTATCATTGTATGTAGAAGATCCAGTTTACATGTAGAAGACCTTGCCGCTAGTGAAGATATTGCTTCAGATAAGGTATTAGCTGACATATAGATGCAGGTTTCGGCTTGGTAGTGAGATTGATTAACTATGGTTTGGTTCTACGTACGAATCAGAATACTTGGGCGTTCTTACCTCTTCAACTTGCATCTAAGTCCAAGAAGTCCCAATCCATGAATGCAACATTGAGGTAAGCCTAGGAAAAGTGCCATTGTCACCTTAGCACAATTGCCCTCTCACAATTGGCTATCTCTGTTACAACGAAGGGGGAGATCCCTATATATTGAATGATAAAAGAAACTCTAGAAAAATATGTCAATCTGATCTATAACTATGAATGAGATGTCATATTCAGATTTACACTTAGAAATATGAACACAAACTAAATTGATTCTAAATAAAGATAAGACTTGTGAAGTAAAAGAATTTAGTATGTGAATGATGTATTAATGTGATAGTGCATACATGTAAATTCCAGCAATAATTGAATTGAAACATAAACCTATTAGATCCAATGAAAGATAATAATCCACATGCAATTTGAATCTATAAATCAAATCTAGCTTTTGATGAACACAAACTAAATCGATTCTAAATAAATATAAGACTTGTGAGGTAAAAGAATCTAGTATGTGAATGATGTGTTAATGTGATGGTGCATACATGTAAATTCCAGCAATAATTGAATTGAAACATAAACCTATTAGATCCAATGAAAGATAATGATTCACATGCAATTTGAATCTATAAATCAAATCTAGCTTTTATGGTGTAAATGAAGGCAATTTCCAGATTTGAATAAGTGGTGAAAACCACTTGTTAATCCTATTTCGAGATATGAAATTAATAGCAAATTGGCAACTTGATAATCAAAATTATAATGTTGAATAATTTCCAGATTTTCATAACATGACAAAAAACTCAAGTGAATATAAGTAAGACGAGGAACAATTTAGGTTTTTTTTTTTGAACGAAACGGTTAGCTGGTCCACCCAGTGGAATCGGTAACTTTACTCAAGTGAATATAAATAATACGTTTTTTTTTTTTAACGAAACAGTTAGCTGGTCCACCTAGTGGAATCGGTAACTTCATAATACGACTGCCTCAATTTCACCAAGTAGAGCACAATATTCCAAATTATATTGTGTTTCCGGAGATTTGAACCCGCCACGGCTGGGAACACAAATGTGTGCCATACTGCTTGAGCTACGCTCCTTTGACGAAGAACAATTTAGGTTAATGACAAATATGATTTAAGAATTGATTCAAGTAAAATTCCATATTTGTGGTCAAATAAATTATATCTAACATGAAATATTTAAATATATGTAACCTAATTAATGAAATCTGATTCATGATATTCAGAAATTGATTTCTAGATTTCTTATAACATATTTTTTTTTTTGGTATTAAGTGGTGGTTGAAGGGAGAGATTAGTGCCATATAAAACCTTGGGCCAATGGAATTGTGAAAACAATCTAAGAGGGCTATTATCTTATGCTATTAGAGCAGGAAAATCTGCACAAAGCATGCTATAAGCCCCCCTAATAATGTTGGAAAAAAACATGGACAATTCACAAGGAAGGGCTCTCAAAGAGATGCACCTTAAACTAGTTAAATGTTGTACTCTAGATTTAGAAATGAAAGTCTGCAATCATTTCTAAGATATAAAATACAAATAATTATACCAATATTAAAATAAACAAGGAAAGAAGAGGGTAAGACAACACCAATTTCATTCAATGTATTAGGTGTGCTAATCCATGGACCAAGTAACTAGCTCTTCCATGCAAATAGATCAACACTGAATCCGAGCTTGGAACTCCAAGAATCCTTACTATCCATACATAAGAAAGTCTCCAAGAAATCTCCAAATCCTCTATGCTTAAATCTTCATTAATAGCTCTCCAAGAGTATACAATAACAAATAACTAAGGGAGGAGCCTCTTATATAGAGTTTTAGTCTCAACAACTCCAATAAAATAACAATATCTTTGGCTAAAACCCTAGATCTAACGTAGGAAAGCATAAATAACCAATACCCACTAACTAACTAAGATGTATGAGGTCAACAATACGTAAAATAGAGAGTGTTTATGCCACATAAGAAAATTCTCGCAAAGAATGCTCCATGAAGTAGGGTGTCTCCATCAAAGTGGGCACAAGACCAAGTCTTCATCTTTAATGACCTCCTATATCTCATTAAAGAAAATTGATCGACCAACTAGGTCCTCAAAATTAGCCAATGACCTCCTCAAAGTGGTTGGTGAACTCCCAAGGTGGTTGTACCATCAAGGATGCAAGATCAAATATGCAAAGACCAAGTAAAACGTCTCAACTCTCAAGTGTGGCATGTATTGTTCCCAAAGGTGGACATCCCATCAAAATACTAATAAAAATAGGCCATGTGTAGTCTCTAAGGTATAATCATCCCTTTAGAATAGTGCCAAGATTACATTCCATAGAGTGAGGATGCTAGATTTCTAGTAGCACAGGAAAGGTGTTCTAGTTTGGATTTGTGGCTAAGAGGCTAAGGAACACAAGATCTCCAAAACCCAGAAAAGGTTTTGGGAGAAAACACCTAGAGACCACTCAATTAAATTAATTCACCAATAATTAAAAAATGCTTGTCTAACTTAGGCAAATTGATGAATTAACGGGAATTAATTGAGGAGATCGACTTATGCTCTAGAGACTTCTAGAAAGTTACTTGGATAAAGTCTAAGATGATCTTAGCCATCGATCATGATTAGATTTTGGCCATTGATGCTCCAACGAAAGATTAGAAGAGCAAGTCGATGGGATGCAGAAAGACATAAGAGGGAGAGCAAGACAGTGCGAATTTCCTAGTGTGTAGTGATTCAACAAGGGAAGAATTCGAGCCAGAGAGAAAGCATCGAAGTGAGGAAGTAGCAAGAGGAGAATTCCAGAGAATTTCCTAGCAATTTTCTAGTGTTGGAGAGGCAAGAAAAGGGAGGCCGAAATCTTTTGCAGAAAGAGCCGTCCAAGCAATGCGAGTTAGCCAATCCAGCAAAGCAAGTTGCGAGGAAGGGTTCATTTCAGTTGTCAGAGGTTAGATTTGAGTCTGGAAGGCATAGCGAAAATTTTCCAGAGGCAGAAGGAGGTTGGACAACCTAGTTGGAGGTAGATCCAGGCCTATACGATTTGCACAAGGCCAACAGTGTGAGCAGCCAGAGAGGGGTGTGAGCAGGCTAGTGGAGGCCAAGTTGATTTGCAAAGGGAGAAAATTATCTTTAAGATATTTTAGCTAGGCATTTGCTGGAGGATTGTAAGTTGGGAATCTAGATTATTGTACTCTCCATATTTGCTGCGTAATAATAAAAATAAACCTTTATTTGCTACACCAGTTTTCCTTCAAGGATTTTTCGGGGACTATTAGTCCAAAATATTGTGTCGATTTTTATGTGTGTGCATCTATTTCTTAGTTCCTGATTTTACTTCTGCAACATATTTTATTTGTGAAGAATTGTAGTGTGATTTATTTGTTATTTTTTGTATAACAAATAAACTGCTATTGAGTTAGGAGAATAAGTTTCAGTTGCTGCAATTTCAAGGAAATTTGACAGAGGAGTCAAAAACCTCAACATCATCATAGATCTACGTGCAAGAAAGCAAACAACCTCATTAAGAAAATTGTGTCCCACCAGCTCTGCACTGAGGCTCTGTGCCGCTCCCTCTGACTCGACAAAATCTCGATTTGTAAGTCCTACCTCTCTGTCGACTCACTCAAAGAGAGACTTTCCACGAAACTTCAGCCCTTCTGGCCTGGACTGCGCAATCACTCTGGGGATTCGAACTGCTGCTTTCTGCAACTATTCAACCTCCTTCTCAGTGCTGGATCTGCTCTTCCCATTTCACTTGCAACGCTCCACAAGCTCTGATACCATGTGAAAATTCCAAGTTCTAGATCTAGAATCCTACTGCAACAAACTGAATTACTTCTCCTAATTGTAAATTATACTAGCAAGTTATTTTGTAGATGAAAATATTGAAGCAATTATTGAAGCAACCTTCACTTAATTAATTTAGATGCAGAAATAGGAAACTGAGCAAAAGAAATAACACACACAGGACACCATTATTTTTGGACAAATGTCCCCGAAAAAACCCAATGCGGGAAAACCGGTGCAGCAGATTTGAGGGTTTTATTATTAAGCAACAGTTATATCTAAATACATCTCTGAATGTCTCATCGGACAATTCAGTTACAAAGAATACCGACAAAGAAAAATAGTGAGGTTAACTCACTCTGCAATTCCCGGCTAATCCGGTAGTTGAACTGACGAAACCCCAGCACCCTCTGCGCTGCCTCTGCGCAGTAACTATGTAGGCTTGCATGGGGACTGCTTTGGAACTGTGTCACCTCCTCCGGTGGATCAATCTGCTCTCAGAAAATCCGATTCCAGCCCTCCCAACTTAGAGTCCCGATCTCCCAGCAAAATCCTGGACTGAAACTCGGAAACATTGTGTTGCCTCTGCGTGGGGCCTAGGTGGCCCTATGTCACCCTCTCTAGGAACTGCGCTGCTTCCTCTGTGTCTTTCTCTGCCTCTCTGATGAGTATTCTTTGCCTCGAAGAAGATCCTACTGCCAAAATTGTCTTTGCCCCTCAACTGCGTGAAGAATCTGTAGATCGAAGTTTCTTCTTGAGCACTGCTCACTAAAGAAATCGATCAAGTCTTGATCCTTTCGATGCTATTTCCAAATGACCCTCAAGCCTTCCTTTATAGTCTTCTCGTTGAGACTTCAACGATCGAGATTAGATCTCCAATCAACGACTACAATTACATTTAGACTTGATCTGTTTTTTCTAGAAGTTTTACCCACAGTTTAGATTAATCATTAATACCAATTTATTATTTTAATTTCCTAAGTTAGACTTAGGGTCCTCATTAAAAATAATTAATTTATCAATAAAACTGTTTTTGGGTGGAGTTTCCCAAAATAATTTCTGGGTTATCTGGAATGCATGTGTCTAAGCCTCTCCACAAAGTTTGAGACTTAGAGCACATCCGATGCTACCCAAAAATCAACACTTGAAGCTTGGAGGAAGGGTTAATGTGCACTGTTAGATGCCCTAACCAACACCAGAACCCTTCAACAGTGTCACATCGGCCTAGATTTATGTTTGATGATGTATTGAGATGATTTGATTTGGTAGATGAATGTGGGTCCAAGTTGGACTTGTTGTGGGAGACTGTTAGCAACCAAGAGGAAGGATCTCCATAGGTGTTGGATGCCCTAACTAGGAGTAGATGCTACAACAAGTAATGGACACTCATGGTCAGTTGGAGGGAAGCGTGAGAGTGGACCAAGTGTGGATAATGGATTGGGCATTTATGGTCTATTGGAGGACAATGTGATAGTGCCCAAGTTGGAGCTCGGTGTGCACCATCTTAATAGACTTAGATGGTTTCTAGAGTGGCAGTTGAAAAGCTCAAGGGTTTGATAATCCAGGAGTAGTTTGAGTAGCCCTAGACTTGTGTGTGGAGAAGGAATTCTACGACAGATGATGGGAAATCCTCCTAGCCCGTGTTCATTGTGGGAGATGGACATCTTTCAGTGATAGGTGGAAACCCTCCATGCCGTATGTTGGTCTTCATTGGAGCAACGTAGGAAGACCATAGTGGGTTGAAGTCCCTGAGTAGCTAAGGAGCAGCAGTGGGCAGTTGTGAGTTGTTCACAAATGGAGTTGTGAACAACTCAACAAGAGTCTCAATGTGTTGATGCGTTGATGGATGAACGATTAAATAGTGAATAGATTTGATAGTCGAGGTTTAGTGACCAGATGGACTTGGATAGCTGATAGAGGCTAAGTTATAGATTAGAAGTCGAAGGACCGAGAAGGTACATGGTACGACCAAGAGGAGCTGAGAGAGCATGCGACAATGAGATGGTCAAAGTATCTTGTTGAGGGTAGATTGGTTGTCGATGGACTGACACCAAGCCCCAATATTGTATTCTTGTACTAGTGGATGTATGAGGGCCATTATCCCTGACATGGGAGCCCTAAACTATTGTATTATTCAGTTGGATTAATATAACGAAGTTGGGTTATTGTACAAAATTGTGTAAAACGCTGTCTATATTTTATGCCCTAGTAGATTTATTGTTGTTTATATTCCACTGTGCAAAGTAGCTTCGTTGTGATTCTTGGTTTGGTAGCGTCTATGATTTAAGATTCTATCCTAGACACCATGATCGTGGAAAAATAACACATTCAATTGTGTCTCCCAGACTTGTTGGTTGCCAACTTGCCCTTTATCTTCACTTTCCATAGGGACTACCCCCCATAGCCTGCTGTTGGGAGACAACTAGAACTGAGAGGTCGGGGATCAAAGTGACATCCCCCGTCCTGAGTCGTTGTTGTACCGTGCTTGTACAATCTGAGCGACAACATTTTCTAGCGCCGTTGCTGGGGACGAGTTTATCTCATTCTCGACGCTTCAACGACATCTTATCAATTTTTCATCTTTCATCATTTCATTAGCCTGCCAAGCGACACATTTTTTGGCACCGTTAATATCTTTTCATCTATTCATCACCTTATCTTTTGTCCTTTCACTAATCTTTTCATCTTCTCTAGCTGCACCTTTAGCACGTGGACATTCTGGTTGGTTTCCTGTTTGGGTGGCAACTCCACTTATTCATCCATTTACAAGAGCTTACTGTTACATTCTTGCGAGCATTCATTTTTCTCAGACAAGAAGCTCTCCCTGATAACCATCTGCTTCTTCCTAACTAACTTTTTGGTTTTTGCCTTTTAGATTTTGGAGTTAGATTCATGTTTAAGTGGCGACTCCATGTCTTTCATTTCTTACAAGAATTTATGCTTGAAGCTCGCTTCTTGTTGATGTCTTGTTTTTCTTGAACAAGGAACTCTCTCTGACATCCATTAACTAGTTTTCCCATAAAGCAGATCATGTCTTTTACTAACATTCAAGGTCATCCTCATGACCTTCTAGAGAAAGAATTTGAGGAGAAGAAAATTAATCAGATTGAAGAATTAAAGGAAATCATTAAAAGTATGTGAGTTGAGTATAGAAATCAATTCACTGCTATGCACAATCACCTAACTGATATGGAGAAGGCTGAGGAGAATGCGTCACATCAAAACGTGCCATATTGCAGACCTTGTGACCACTTTCATGATGAATCCACTTGTGCCATTGCAATCAGAATCCGAGATAGTGAAAGGTAGGAACAAATGATCAAAGGGATGTTATAAAGGATTTATCTCAGATGATTAGAAACATGCAACTCAATCAAGAGAATCACTCTGAGGAAATGAGAACACACCAAGTTGATAGATGTAGAAGAAAAACATGCTGAAGAATGGAGCACCATAAAAGAAATTCATAAGAAAGAAATAGGCTCTATTCAAGTAAATCATAATGAACTGATAAAGGACATGGAAATCGACTTTCATAATAGGTTGTTAGCTATAGAAGAAAAACATGATGAGGAGCTAAAGATCTTGAAAATTGATCACTTCAATCAGATAGCCACAATAGAGGAAAATTATGTTAAAGTATTGGAGACTATGATGTCCAATATGCAAAATCCTTTGATTACCATGAGGGCAGATAATGACGAAGTAATAAAATATATGGAAGCTGGTTACATATGTCTTCAGAATAAGTTGTTGCCCATGGAGGAAAACCTTGCCAAAGAGCTTAGTGCTATAAAGAATGAACATTTTAAGCAAATGGATGCCATGAGAATTGAAAAGATTACTCTTCATAATAAGCTGCAAAAAATGGAAAAGATACATATACATGAATTTCAGCATAGATCAGATGATGAAAGAAACAAAGAGCCTTCGACAAATCACAAGCTTCCTAGTTTGCTGAAGAAACCTTCATCTTTGAGAAATAGTTAAATGAAGATGATCTAGGTAGGAAGGAAACTTAAGGAAATTAAATTGATAGAGTAGGTTCATGAAAATAAAGTAGAGCGGGTCCAAAAGTCTTGGATGCCCCAAATTTTCCTTATGAATGTTTTCCAGACCAAGAAGGAAGTTGTGTGCTGACCACATCATCATCAACATTACATCCTACCAAATATGCAGGATCAGGCATAGCACATCTGAGAAGCAACCCATAGACATGTCGGAAAGTCGTCAAATTCTCAATATGCACTATGTTGAAGACATGATGCGACGGGGAATCTTTGTATAATATCTCTAACCCTACTCCTTTTCATTTATGTCATTAGTTAGTTTTTTATTTTATGCATTTAAAGTTATATGTTTTTTCATTTCAGTTTGTTTGAATAGATTTTTTCTATTCCAACCTATATTTTATTAATGCGTGATGATTTTGATTTTGAATGGATATCTATTTGATGGACTTTTTTTTTCTTGGATACAAGATTTTGGATTCTCACGTTGCTCCATTGCAGCAATGTGTCCCCATATGGAGCCAAATGTTGCACCCATTTTTTCAACATTCCAAGGAAGTAGGATCCAGAAGCTTGAAGAAAAATTTTCAAAGTTGAGAATCATCAACCGATAGTTTATTATGTCATTGTAAACCCAATTTTTACAAATTATAATGTAAATGATGCTAGTACGACCGTTTAATTATGTCTTTTTTGGTGTTCTTTATGACATGGTCAGGACAAAGTTTCAGAGTTAGGGGCAGACAGGTCACAGGTGCAGATTGGTGTCATCAATGGGCCCAAGGGCTTTTGGAGGGGTTTTTAGGAGTTTCTATGAGGTCCGATGGCATTCGCTTGGTATATCCATCATCCACACAGTTTGCCTTTCGTTCCGGTGCATTTCGATAACTTTCAGAAAACAGAGTTATTATTGGGCTTGACTTAGTTAATTACACTTAAGGTGGCATTCCGGGAGGAATACTTGATAGAACACCTTAGTGTAATAGCCCGTTGGAACCAGAATGAGAAGATCTATAGGATGAGATGGTTAGATGTGAGTTTTAGTGACCTGAAGAGACATGGTGGCCAGTTAACCATTTTCTCGCATTAAAAAGAATATTTTAATTGAAATAGAAGAGGAAAAAGTGCTCCATGATTAAAATAATAATAAAATAAGAGGTACTAGAGGGGTCCATTAGTTGAAAAGTGTAACTAGGATCGGTCTTCATATTGACTATGTAATTATGTATTTATGTAAAGAAGAAGACAAAGATAATAAAATGTATTTTTTGTTATGCTTGCTTCATGGGTTTCATGAGCAAGGTTTTATTATAGGTCAATAAACTTCTTCTTGATGTCTATTAGGATTTGTCTTCTGGTTATAAATGTAATTAGGAGTCATGTATATGAAGAGTCTAGTCAGATAAATATGCATCAAGACCTTGTCATTCAACCATGGAGAAATGGCTCAAGACAACCCTCAAGTCAACCTCCTTCACGCTGGAATATAAGCACTACAAGTTGGCTCTATAACCATATAATAGGTCGGCTTCATAACCTATAGAATCTAGAGATTAGACATGTTGACTAAATTACAGGTGGTAACAACTATAAATACCCTATAGTTTCTGCGCATAAATGATAGAATTCGGAATAGTGTTCCTGCGATTAAATGTGAGCTTCAGGACTGAAAATGTTCGAGTTTCAGGGCTGTGTTCAAAAGAATTAAAGTGTTATTCAGACATTGTTAAAGTGCGGATTAGTCTGAAGTAAGAAGTGTCGATATCTCTGTGACATTACAACGAGAAGTAGTCTGAGTTAAGTGCGAAGTTATGGCTGCATTCAACTGTGCTAAAGTGCAGATTAAGGAGCTGTGTTAAGGTGCGGATTAAGGGCTGCGTTCAGCTATGTCAAGGTGCGAATTAAGGGTTGCGTTCAACTATGTTAAGGGCTGCATGTAAAAGAATAGGTACATAAATATGTACCTCTGTCCTAGACATAAGAGTTAGACAAGAAGAAGCCAAGAAGGATCCAAGGTGAAGGAGAAATTGAAGATTAGAGACCGAGCTCTCTAAGGCCGGTGCTGCACAGTGCTAGTCGGTGCAGGAAGATGTGAAAATTCCTAAACAGAAATCCTACTGCAGTGTCTTGATTTACTTTTCCTACTTGAATTAAATTACAAGTTAATTTTCTGAATTATTCAGTAAAATTAACAAAGTAAACACAATTGCAGCCTACACATTTAGATGACGGCTGAGCGGCTGTTCTCCTCCCACTCTTTGTCAACTTAGCTAAGCACTGTTCTGCACCAACAAAACCTTTTCCACACCAACAACTTTTGAAGACCGAAAGTTGCACTTCCAACCTCGGCAAACTGCACAACGTCACTACAAACTGGACTGTGTCAGCCTCTAGGGTTTGCTTCAGCCACTGTGTCACCTTAGCGTGCCTCTGACTAGCACTGCATCACCCTTATTGGTGCTGCGTAACCCTCTGCATCACCTTGGTGGCGCTGTGTCAGCCTCTGCATGAGCAAACTGGCTCTGCGTCCCTCTCAGTCTGGTCTGCGTCCTTCTTGATGATGCGCTGCCTTCTCTGGTCTATGCTGCTTCAGCTGCCCTTCCTGTAGCAAAAACTCTTCAGCTGCCCTTCCTGCAGCGAAAACTCTTCAGCCGCTTTGCTGGTGATTTAGATTGATTTGCAATGCTTTGATACCATGTGAAAATTCCTAAACAGAAATCTTATTGCAATGTCTTGATTTACTTTTCCTACTTCAATTAAATAACAAGTTAATTTTCTGAATTACTCAATAAAATCAGCAAAGTAAACACAACTGTAGCCTACACATCTACAAATCATTTACTGAACATCTCACACACATGACAAAGTGACACAGATTTTTCGGATAAATGTCCCCGAAAAAACCCAATGCGGGAAAACTAGTGCAACTAGCACTAGAGGGTTTTATTATTATGCGAAATCTGAATACAACAATATCTGGGTACCAAAATGGTTTACCCTACAAAGAAATTACACGACAGTAGTACCTGTTTCACTCAGAGACAAAAAATATGGCTGATTCACACCCTCAAACGGGATTTATAGAACTCGAGCCCTTTCTGGCCTACCAGAAACCCCAACGCTGTCCCTTAGCCCTCTGCGTCAGCCTTTCTGGCTTGCGTTAGCCTCTGCGCTTCCCTGGATGGGCCTCCGTCAGCCTCTCTGGGCTTACGCTGCACCTGCGCTGCCCTGGATGGGCCTGCGTCACCCCTGAAGGGTTCCTGCTACCTCTGCGCTGCCTTCTGCATGGCTCTGGTTGAAGTGCGTATTTCTGACTGGCCTCAACGCTGCTTGGTACACTTCCTCTCTGCCGCTGTTGTATTCTTGGCCTTGGATCAGAACATCCCTTGCCAATCTCTGCCCCTCACTGCATTGCAAACTCGCTTCGAAATTCTTAGCAAACCACGCCCTAGAATTTCGACTTAGCTTCAGTGCTCTGCCAATATGTGTGTGTCCTCTAACTGACCCCAAACCCTTCTCTTATACTTTTCTCGTTGGCAAACCAACGGCCGTGGTCTAATTTCTAATCAACGACTAAGATTAGAAGCTACTTGATCCACATCACTTTAATCTTTAAATTTTCCTAAGTTAGACTCAGGATCCTTAATTAAAAATATTAATTATTTGAATAACTATCAAACTAGATGGAATTTCTCCAAACACTTTCTGGGTCTTGGAGATCTCATGTACTCCATTTCCTCCACAAAATTTCAGAGCTAGAGCACATCCGATGCTACCCCAAAATCTCAACAGGTGCAAGAAAGGAGGATAAGCTCAAGGAGTCATTGAAGAAGAAGTGACAAGGTCTTGAAGGCATATAAAGGTCTAGGTTCTGTGTCATGGTTATGGTACTTGTCATTTGAAAGTCTATGAGAAGAATTTCTCGTGGGTTTTCCTCTCCAAGAGGGAGAGGTTTTTCCCTGGCTCGAAGAGCCTAATTTTGTGTCTCTTGTATTTTTGGTAATTGACTCGATGAAAGACTTAATAAGCTAAGAAGAGAAGACATAAGTAAAAGAAGTAAGTTCACAAGTGATTATCAAGCAAAGGATTTGAATTAATCACCGTCCTTCCAAATTCTCAACACCATCAGATATATAAAAGTGGAGGAGGAGGCAATTGGAGGACAATCTTGGATTTGATATTTCTTCTTGCATGAGAGGTTGAGAACCCGATTCTCTACTTCAGTAGTAGCCCCAGGACGGAAACCCTCGGGTGATCTTGGTGAGAGTGGACGAAAACCCACCACATCTCCTTGGTGGATTCAGCCAGAATTCACAGGTGCAGTGATTGATTTCAGTTCAGTATTGGGAGGGCCGGTTTTAGCATTAGAGCAGATAAGTTTTGGAGACTCGATTGTCTATCTCAGTTATTTCAGTTATATCATGATGCACACTCTTTTAATTATTTATCATAATGAAAGATGAGATTATTCCTACTCATTGTATGATTGCATTGCATGCATTCTCTTGTTCTATTGCACATGGCAATCTTCTGTAAATTGAATGGTAATTTTGTGGGGAAATTTTGGTTGAATTAAATTTTCTACAAAATATGCAAAATATCTCGTTTGGGACATTACAGTGGTATCAGATTTGTGCATCCTGCCAGCCTGAGGGTTTATTAAACAACCTTGAAAAAAATCAAGGGTTTCAAGGGAATTAGTTTTCAGTGCTAAAGATAGGTCAAAGTTTCTCCTAGAAGCATCTGACAATTTGTTTCAAATTATCGAATCAACAAAAGTTGTTCGAAGTTTAATTGTTGGCCATTGCATCATCAAAGAGAGACGTATGGTTAAAAGGAGTCAAAGTTATTATTGGGGGGTCGACAATTTGGAATTTGACAATTTGTCTGCAAGAGCTGTCAAAATTTCTTGATGAATTTTAGGGCCGAATTTTTATATGAAAAAGAAAGTGGGGCATGTAAATTTGATGCTGGCCAATGTTTATTTTCATAATTGGCCCGATTATTTGAAGGGACGCGTCGCCAGAAAGGGATGAGCTCAAAGTCAAGCATCATGTTTTGGGACTAGAACCTCTAAGCCAAAATTGAACTCAGTTGTGCGTGCAAACGTCAATTGAGGTCGCTTTGCCGAGAAATATCTGAAAGAGGGTCGAGTAATATTCTGGAGGCCAGTCTTCAATCAACACTGGAGGATGAACCACCGATATAATTGTTAAGGGGCCACCTTTAGGAGATCGAATTGTGATTCATCATCTTTGCGGAGGCGATTTTTGATTAACAATTGCTGAAGATTGTGCGTCGAGCATTAAGTTGGCCATAGTGTGATCCGACAGTCCATTTAAAAGACGAATTCCTATTTACCAAAGACCGAAACTATTTGTAAGTCGGGAGCAACCGAGTTAGATTAGAGAGCATCGTTCTTAGCAGAACCAATATCTCTGACAATAGTTACGCTCTCATCAAATATCGTGAGACCAAATTGTAGCAGATCAGGGGGCCACGTTTTTGTTTGCCAGAATCTGCAATTGATGAATATTTCTAAGACATTCAGTGATTTGTATTAAGATTTTGAGTCAAAGGTGGTCAACGTGTTCTGTGCGTGGGGCGTGTGGTCGTTGTTCACTTTCGAAAACCACCGAGCGTAGCGTCGCTTGTTGGGATAGTTGAATCGAGCCACTACAAGGGACGTGCGTAGCCTAAACGGGGATCCTATTTGATTTCCATTGCCATGACGAACCGAGCAACAGGGAGAGTCATTAATTGAAGCAAGCTGCAATTTTTTCCCAAGCTGCAAGCTGCAATGTTGTGCGATTAAGTATGTTTTGCATGCTACGAATCAGGCCAGTTTCTTGTCTTTTAGATGGAATTTCTCAACGGGAAGATGAGTCAAGAACCAGTGCCGCCTAATTAAATCTCACGAAGCAACTATGAAATATGCATCTGATGGGCAAAGTTCCATTATATTACGAGGTGGAGTTTCGAGCTGTCTATGTTCCAAATTTTGATCGGGGCAACCACCTTCATCTCAGGAGCTGAGAACCAAATTGAAACGACCGCATCAAGCAGGCTACCAACGTTCCATTTGACATAGATATTAGTGCATGTGAGTTGAAAGAAATTTTGAGCACAAGAGTCGTTAGATTTCCTAGTTATCTAAGTCTGTTGTAGTTTGTTGATGGCCTCAATCCACTGGCGAATGTTCTACGCACAGTGATCGACTTGGTAGCTTGCTATATGGACAACAACGAATCAACATGAACACCTATGCGTTGATTGTCTTGGTAACTGCGTGAGAGTAGTCAAAACAATATGTGATTCACTTGTTAGAAAAAGGGGTTCTGCATATGGTATGTGTTAGAAATTTATGGTTATGCATTGATTGGATGTCGATGGCTATGCGAGTAGATATATTCGAAGTAATTTATTCTAGTGCCAACACTGAATGAACATTATATCTTGCACAGAGCTACTACTAGGTACAAATGTCATTGTGGATATACTAATACTTGTAAGCTGTGAGATTATGTTGCTGGAACACTTGTGCCATCAATATGTCTGTAAAGCACTACCATTGGTATAATATGTGTAGGTGTTAGTTTCCCAGGGAACGAATATTGTATTGGCAATATAAATCTCATATCGCCAGGGTATGTTTGATAAGTGAGCCAATGTAGGATTACTTTGTTATAGTAGAGTTAATCGTCATTATTGATTGTCGTATTGGGTGCTAGCAGTAGATATATCTTTATGGCTAGCAGAGAGGGTTTATATGCTACCGTAAGGTGTTGAGTCTGTCATAAGATTTTGAGTCAAAGTGTTGAAGTAGAGTCTAATGTGTGGTAGAATTGGGCATGTAAATGAGAATGTGCTATTTATCTTGTCCAATAGTCTGTGAAAGTCTACGTATTGAGTCAAATGGTCATTTTTGTACTTTTGTGTCAAGTCTTGCATGAGTTAGCTTGATGTACTAGATTTCATTGAACCCAAAAATGGACGAAACCTTCATAAAATCCCTTAAGAAACTAGCAGCAACCATCAATAGATCCCTTTCCAAGGGAATACTTTCTATGTTACAGCAAGAGAAGTCACAAAGAGAACATGAGTTGGGACACAAAATCTTTAAACTTGGAACAAATTTGAAACACATAAAGGTCACTTGGAAAGTCCTTTTCAAACTGGATGAACTGGATGCACTCCTTTCTGAAGTGAACCATTTAGAAGGGAAAAAACTAATTTGGGTGCTAAAACCAGCTATGCTTGCTCTCATACAACACAAGTTCTTGGGGGAACTTTGTGAAGGGGTGAGACTTCCAGTTGCATCCTATCTCAGTAACATTATGAGGTTGTCCGCACCTATACCTCCTTACAATGATGATGTTATGAAGAGAGTTTTCAGATTGATAGTAGAGACCTTTCAGGACTTGGCCAACACTGTGGGTCTTACCTTTGGGAAAAAGCTCTAGATTTTGGAAGATATGGCCAAACTTTGAACCTATGACTTCATGTTTGTTCTAGAGTGTGATGACCTGATTCTTCAAATGTTCCAATCCTTTTTTAACATTAAGAAACATCATCTAAACACGGTCAAAGCACACATGCAGTCCATCTTGTCTTCAGTTATGGGAGATCGTGATGCCATCTGCAAGACGTTACAGTCTAAGTTGTTGGCCATTTGGAGAGAGGAACAGATGGTCTCGCCTGTTGCTTATGAGCTTGCCGAAAGTTGGTTGAGCAGAATATAAGATTATTCTGGAGACAGTTGACCAGGGAGGAGCCACTCATGATTGGTGGACCATGTAGCATGAATGAGTTAAGGAGGAAGGGTCTTTGCTGTTGAGATTTTGGGTAGCATCGCATGTGCTCTAGCTCCGAAACATTGTGCAGGGGCTAGAACACATGAAATCTCTAATACCTAGAAATCGTTTGGAGAAATTCCACCTGGAGCCTAAGTTATTCCAATAATTAATTATTTTAATGGAGACCCGAAGTCTAACTTAGGGAATTTAAATAATTAAAGGGAATTAATTTAAACATGTGGGTGAGAATGTTCTAAGTGACGAGGATCAAGTCTTTTCTAATCTTAGCCGTTGATTAGAGAATAGATCACAACCGTTGATTGTTCAACAAGAAAAGTATTAAAGGAAGGCTTGGGGTCAGTTGGAGAAGACACACAGAGTGACAACACTTGAGCTAAGTCGAAATTCTGGGGCGCGGTTTGCTGAGAATTTTCGAGTGAGCTTGTAGTGCAGTGAGGGGCAGATCAACAGTGGGATTTCAGATTTGAGGCCGAGAATACATTGGCAGAGAGGTAGATCCATACCAAAGCAGTGCAGAGACCCAGCAGGGGTGACACAACCCAGCCAGGCTCACGTAGAGGCAGCGCAGAGCCTTACGCAGAGGCAACGCAAAGGCTCACGCAGGGCTGGAGGGCTGACGCAGAGCTAGGAAAGGCAGCGTTGGGGTTCTAGTGGGTTAGAATGGGTCCGTTTTCAGCGATCTAGAAGGTGTGAAGCAACCACACTGAAGGGTGACGCAGTGACTGCGTAGGCACCTGTGGGGTTCTTCATCCTTAGCTGAATCAAACATATTTTCTGTCTCCAAGAGATAGAGGTACATCTGCTGATATTTTCTCTGTTGCCCAAACCACTACTGGTGCCCTTTATTGTATTCAAAATTCTGCATAATAATAAAACCCTCAAGAGTTGTTACACCGGTTTTCCCGCATTGGGTTTTTCAGGGACATTTGTCCAAAAAATATTGTGTGTCCTTTGACATGTGTGCTTAATTCTTTAGTGCTTGATTTGTATGTGTAGGCTGCAGTAGTATTTACTTCGATGTTTTACTGAATAATTCAGGAAAATAACTTGTTAATTAAATCAAACAAGTAGGAGAAGTAAATCTGAATACTGTAGTAGGGTTTTTGTAATAAGGATTCATAATTTTCACATTTTCTTCACCTGCAAGGAACCTTGGGGACTTGACCACTCATGTAGGATTGACACAGAGGAGATGGCAGAGGTAGATCAGGAGGAGGTTCCCTCTGACTCAAGGTTGCGGGGGAGCTCCTCCCCCCTATCGAACCCACTCCCAAAGTGCGCTCCCTCGAACCCGCTCCCGAAGCACGCTCCCTCGAACCTGCTCTCGAAGCGCGCTCCCTGTAATATCCCTTTTCAGGGATATTCCTCAAACACAAGCAAACTCCAACCAGAGATGGGCTGGGAGGGCATTTACCAGATATTTCACCTCTGAGAAGAGGGTGAGATCTGGAGGCTACCTAGCCCTTTCCAGACTCTATTTAAGAGTATGGGGAAAACACACCAAATGGTCTAGTAACTGGAATGCTCGAAGAGGAAAAATAATAGTAGTGCAAGCATACAATAGCATATATAGAACATGTAACAGATACTCAAGAAATGTAGAGAGAATGCTAAGCCATTTTATTATACTGAGAATAGAAATGAGTACAATAGGTGATCACAGTGATGGCACCTAGACTTGCACCAGGAAAGTGAAGAAAAGCTCTAAGAATGACAAAGAAATGGCTGCTCTCTGATCTGCGTCCAAGCTGCCGTAGAATCGCTGTGCTGTTGCTATTGCTGGAACCAAAATGAGTATTTGGGGCTGCTCCCCCACTTGGAAAAAGCTGAAACTCTGGAATCCTCCTTACTCACCAAACCCACAAAAGCCCAGAGAGCATTTCTGAAATGGCCAACCCCCGAAAATCACTCCCTTGAGGATGTACGCTATCCTCCAAGGCTTTGCGCTGACACTGAAAGGAATCCACCAAAATGCTGCCTCAAACTCTGCCAAAATCCTCCAATAGGCAAGGGCTGGCCCCTTGCTCAATCTCCAAGCTCGAAACCCCCAAAAGAAACCCAATCCGGAACTCTCAAGAAATGGACTGCGTTGTCCCTCTCAAGACTGCGCAGTCTATGGATGCACTGCTCCTCCACGAATGCCAAACATCAATCCTCCTGCAAAATATTGATGGGACAACCTCACCCGAGCAGGCACTCGAAGTCCCCTGGGGCTGAGGGTGAGATCTCCGAACGGAGACACTCGGTGCACTAAACAGTGCTGCAGACTAGCTAAACAACCAGCGTGCTCAAGAAGTCGAAGTGACCAGCTTAATATCATAAACATCGAATCACCAAAATGAGGAGGCTCCCCTCTCTATATAGCGTTGGCCTCTCTCAAACCCTAAGGCCCACCTCCTCCAACGTATCCTCCCTTTGCCACGTGCTCAACTCAACCTACGCAGTCCCTCCATGTGGTCTACGTGGGTCCCCTCTCTACGTGGTCTCTTGGCCCCCTTGGCTCACTTAAGTTACAACGTTGTGTCTACTAGGGAGTGCACTTTATTCTTAAAGTGAGTTATGTCCCCCTCTACTCACTTTTATTTATAATTTAGCTACATAAGTCAAAATTGACCAAAATCGATATTTCCAATTAGCCATTGCTAAATATTACAGTCTCCCCCGGCAAAATGTTGCTTGACCCCAAGCAACTGTAGTGACAGATGCTGCAAGATCTTCTCACTCTCCCAAGTGGCATCCTCATCCGGCAAATTCTTCCACCTCACCAAGAACTCCCGGATTGTCCTGTTCCACAATTGCCTCTCTCTGGTATCAATAACGGACTCGGGCTGCAACACCAAATGCCCGTCATCATCTGTAGGCGGTAGCTCCTTTGTCACTGTCACCTGCTGCTCCAATGCCTTCTTCAGGCATGATACATGGAAAATGTTATGAATCTTGCTGCCTGCAGCTCCAACTCATAAGCAACCTGTCCAACTCTGCGTATCACCCTGTATGGCCCATAAAAACGGGGCTTGAGCTTCTCAGCTCCCTTCTGCTTCAGTGACGACTGTCGATATGGCTGCAAGCGTAGGTAGACTAAGTCTCCTACCTCAAACTGTCTATCCACTCGACCCCTGTCGGCATACAGCTTCTGCTGGTTCTGCGCTGTAGCCATGTTATCCTTGAGAGCTCAGAGAATGTCCTGTCTCTCTTGGATCCAATCTTTGGCTCTCAGAGCCTTGCTAGCACCAAACATCACATCAGCAAAAGATAAAGAATGATATCCATATAAGGCATAGAATGGAGACATACCGATGGATATCTGATGTGTGTTGTTGTAACAGTACTCCCCCAGATGCAGCCACTTCAGCCACGCTCTCTGCTGCCCACTAACATAGTTACGCAAGTAACCCTCCAATCACTTGTTAACTATCTCTGTCTGCCCGTCTGTCTGTGGGTGGTAGCTAGTGCTCGGTGTCAACTCTGTCCCCACTAGCCGGAAAAGCTCCTGCCAGAATCTGCCCATAAAGCGGTTGTCCCTATCACTGATAATGGTCTTGGGAAGACCATGTAACTTGAAGATCTCTCTGAAGAACAGCTCTGCCACCTGTGCTGCTGTATAGTGTGCAGATATGGCGAAAAGTGTGCGCACTTCATCAGCCGATCAACGACGACGAATATACAGTCCTTGCCCTGCACCATGGGCAACCCTGTGATGAAGTCCATTGAAATGCTCTCCCATTTCCCCTCCGGAATGGTAAGAGGCTACAACAAACCTGCTGGATGGCTCATCTCTCCCTTGTTTCTCTGGCAAACCTCGCACTCGCTTATATGCTGGAGCACATCCTCCTTGAGGCCCTTCCATGAGAACCTCTCTCTAATGGCCCTGTAGGTTTTGGTAAACCCCTGATGGTCGGACAATGGTGAATCATGTGATGCCTGACGTATCTTCTTCTTGAGCTGGGAGCCCTCAGTCAAGAAGATCCTATCTTTGTAGTAGATGATCTCTTCTATCACCCTGTATCTATCATCTGTCACCTGAACATCCAGAACATCACAAGCAAACCTGTCCTTGGAGTACTCCACCAAAAGTCGAGCCCTCCAATCATTATCCAAACTCATCAAAGACAACGTGGCTGGTCTACGTGAAAGTGCATCGGCTACCACATTGTTCTTCCCCTTGACATACTTAATGTCAAAGTCATAAGCCTGGAACTTGCTGATCCACTTCTACTGCCTCTCCTATAGCGGCTTCTACTCCAAAAAGAACCTGAGGCTGTTGTGATCAGTCCTCACCCTAAACCTGTTACCCACCAGGTACTGCCGGAATTTGGCCAATGCATGCATAACGGCCAGCATCTCCTTGTCGTATATAGCATACAACCGCTCACGAGGAAGAAGCTTCTGGCTCTCATAGGCTATAGGGTGGCCTCCCTGCATCAACACTGCGCCGATCCCCTCTCCTGACACATCACACTCCAAAACAAAAGGCTGCGCAAAATCTGGCAACGCAAGCACTGGGCAGCTACTCATAACCTCCTTGAGCCTGTCAAAGGCTCCTGCGCTGTATCTGTCCAACTAAATGCCCCTTTCTTCGTCAGGTCTGTCAGGGGTGCAGCAAGCTGAGAGAAACTCTTGATGAACTTCCTGTAATAAGTGCAGATACCAACAAATCCTCGAACTTCCGTCACGTTTCTATAATATCCCGTTTCAGGGATATCTCTAAAACTCAAGCAAACTCCAACTAGAGATGGACTGGGAGGGCGTTTACCAGATATTTCACCTCTGAGAAGAGGGTGAGATCTGGAGGCTACCTGGCTCTTTCCAGACTCTGTCTAAGAGTATGGGGAAAACACACCAAGTGGTATAGAACTAGAATGCTCGAAGATAGAAAAATAACAGTAATGCAAGCATACAATAGCATAGATAGAATGTATAACAAATGCTCCAGAAATATAGAGAGAGAATGCTAAGCCATTTTATTATATTGAGAAATATAATGAAATACAATAGGTGATCAGAGTGATGGCACCTAGACTTGCTCAAGGCAAGTGAAGAAATACTCTCAGAATGTCCAAGAAATGGATGCTCTCTGAACTGCGTCCCAACTACTGGAAAACTGCCGTGTAGCTGCTACTGTGAAATGAAATGATGATTTGGGGCTGTTCCCCTCCTCGGAATGAACTGAAAATATGGAATCCACCTCTACTCACCAATCACAGCAAAACCCAGAAATCATATCTGAAATGGCTGACCCCTGAAAATCACCCCCTTGGGGAATTACGCTGTCCTCCAAGGCTCTGCGCAGAGGCTGAATAGAAACCACTGAAATGCAGCCTCAAACTCCACCAAAATCCTCCAACAGGCAAGGGCTGATCCCTTGCTCAATCTCCAAGCTCAAAACCCCTGCAAGAAACTCAATCCGGAGCTCCCCTAGAATGGACTGCGTCCTCCCTCTCAAGACTGCGCAGTCTCTGAATGCCCAGCTTCGCAAGAAAACCCAAACATCAATCCTCCCATAAAATGCTGATGAAACTACCTTGCTCGAGCAGGCACTCGAAGTCCCTCGGGGCTAAGGGTGAGATCTCCGATCGGAGACACTCGATGCACTAAACAGTGCTGCAGACAGGCTAAACAGCCAGCGTGCTCAAGAAGTCGAAGTGACTAGCTCAAATGCATAAACTCCAATGACCAAAATGAGGAGGCTCTCCTCTCTCTTATAGCGTTGGCCTCTCTCAAACCCTAAGGCCCACCTCCTCCAACGTAGCCTCCCTTTGCCACGTGCTCAACCCAACCAGCGCAGTCCCTCCATGTGTCTACGTGGGTCCCCTCTCTACGTGGTCTCTTGGCCCCCCTTGCCTCACTTAAGTTACAACGTTGTGTCTACTAGGGAGTGCACTTTATTTTTAGAGTGAGTTATGTCCCCCTCTACTCACTTTTATTTATAATTTAATTATATAAGGCAAAATTGATCAAAATTAATATTTCCAATTAGCTGCTGCTAATTGGGAATATTACAGTCCTCCCCGCCAAAAATTGCTTGTCCTCAAGCAATGCCTGAACAAGCCTCCTCTCTAGCTGGTGCTCCCCACTGACACTGCAAAAAGGTGCCTGGGTCCCAGATGCGCCACTGAATCTTCCCTGTCCTCTGCATCACCCTAATATGAAGGGATCTATCAATGCCAGGATCCCAAACTAATCTCTCACGGTGCCATCCAACCAACAATCCTCCCAGATCCCATCGCCACCATGGCCAATAATCGCCCAAGTCCCACGGCTCGGACTGCGCACTGCCTCTGGCTATGACTGATGCTCTAAGAGGCGAAGACCATGACCCCTGCTGCGCTATATCTGTGATTGTGTAATTTGTCCCATCAATTGTGTACCAACTCATCACCTCTCTTCAATCCAAGTCCCGACTCAATCCCACGCTGATCCTGCTCTGCTGAAATTGGGATGGAGTGCTGAAGAAACGACGACCTGTGCCCCCCTGCCAACTGGAATCTGTAACATCTGCTATGTCCAAGGGCCCCTGCTCTGTTGTGCTCCCTACGAAGAATATCGTACCATCAAGAGGGTACCAACTCATGATCTCCCGCCAGTCCATCCTGGAAGAAGAATCTGATGTAGCAACAACAACTGCATATGGAACACGCCTGGAGTGTTGCCGCCAGCCCGTAATCAACTCCCACTACTCTTCCCTGTCTGCCAATGAAAGCTGCCTGTAGAAGGAAGCCCCTCTCTCTATAATGGGCCAAAGTGGGCAAGATATGCTGCAAGCTCCATCGATGTACTCCTGGAGAGTGCTACCCACTAAAAACACTGCAGCTATGCTGAATACGTGTACATCTATCTGCGCCTCATCCCTGTGTCGACCCACAGATGGATTCTCCACCATATCCAACAGCTCCTCCCACTCCTGATCAGGAATGTCATGCTCCCGCTATCTACTGGCCCCCTGCAGAACAATCCCATCAACCTCCAACACCTCCAGAGGATATGGATCTGCAACTGCTGTCACCGTACTCGATGTCAGTGCATCTGACTGCCCCACCTCAATGGCTGACCCTAATGTTAACCGCATATCCCTCATCGGCTCAATGTGGGCTCCCATCTGGCTCTCCCCCAAAGGAATATCGTGCCTGCTGTGAATAGTGTCCTCCTCTGTCGACTCAGGCTCCATCACCTGCTGCTCTAGCTAAATCGTCACAAGTGACTCTTCACCCAGAGTATCTCCCGTAGAGTCCCGTGACTGCTCACCCTGGACACTGGAATGTAGCTCCGATCTACTGTCACCATCTCTGCATGACTGCTCTCTCTCCCCAGGAGCGTCCTCAACTGATCCTATGGACTCATATGAAAAAGAGTCCTCACCCTGGCATACAGAAGGAATGCCCTCCTGTTCTACCTCCGCCACCTCATCTGCATTGAATATGCCATCCACCCTCTCGATAAAGTGTCGATACAATGTCTGGAGCCCAGACACATACTGGGATGCTACCTCTGTTGTACCCAGTATCCTCTGCTCATGCATGATCTCGACATGCCCTGAGGGAAAAGTGACGCATGTCTCCCTCATGACCTGCTCCCCAAGCGTAGGCTCAGCGATGACTGATGTGCCACCTCTGCAGAGGATCATCTCATCCCCTAACCTGTGGCCTTTAACTAGCACAGTGACCCAGTGCCACTGCTGAGAAGTCTCTCGCCTAGTGTGCTGAGTGCCATCCAAATATCTTGGGTGAGCCTCGCGTACTCCGTTGCTCATGCCCAAAGTGCCAAAGGACAACAACAAAATCGGCTGTGCCCGTGAGTGATGTAGAAGAGGGTCATGTGCGTGAGTCGCCACAGATACCGTCAAGTATCGCTCATCTGTCTCCCCATCGATCCTGGGTGAAATACGCCCAAAGGTAAGCCCGGTGTCCCTGTCCGTGAGTCTCCCTGGAGGCAATGCTCTAAGACCCTGCTGTGCAGCACCATACGCCCTCGCATACCACCGATCATCCATGTACTCCTCTACATGCCACTGCACACTGAGGCATACCCCTGTATACTGCTGGATACCCCATGCTATTGTTGTACCACCATGTATCGTCTCGTGCCCTGACTGTGTCCAGGCATCAGTCACTCCCCGCGAGCTCTCAATGTGATGTAGGACACTCCTACTCCCCAATGCAGTCCCACACACTACGGTACACCACCATGCAACTCCATGTCCACAGGTAGTCCACTGCTCAATGCTAGAGGCTCCCACACATCCCTGGATGTGATGACCTAGAGCTGTGCCTCTACATGTCGGACTACCACCAATCGGTAACATCGTTTCCACCATCGCATCACCATACCCGCCGACGAATGGATCATCACTCCAAACCCTCCTCGAGGGGTCCGAGAAGTGAATCTCTCTATGTGTCAGTAGTGTTACCACCACTGCTCGGCTCCGCTGCGTCCTCTGTGCCCCACACAAAGGTGAAGAATCCTTGGCCCCATACAAGGCGCCATCTGGTGGCCTGCCAATGCCACCTCCTCCGACAAGCTCCTGCCAAGGTATGTTGACCACCCTGTGATCCCGTGTATAAGTGTCATACCAAGACAACCTAGGGAGTCTGCCCATAAACTGGTTGGCCACTGGAGCTGACCGAAACTCCCCTAGCGAATGTGCAAGCTCTACCGCTAGGCCAACTGTACCCTCTAAGACATAGTCAACCGACCTGCCTGGGAAATGATAGGTGATCCTGCCCAGATTCCAGTGCCAATCTGGGGTTCTTGTATGCCCAACCCCTGGGAACTCCTGCTAAACTACACCTGGGTCCACCACTATCTCCATAACCCACTCCACCGAGTACCAACTCAAAATCTCTCGCCATCCAGCCTCGACAAGTGGATGCTGCACATTGTGCAACTCCGATTGTCTCATCCTGCTAACCAAGTCAACGTATGAGGTCTGACTAGGTGACTCCGTCTCTCTCTCTCCAATGGGAAGAGGTGTCCCAACAACGCTGCTAGTCCCGTCCATGCATGCCTAAAGGGGAATGATCTGACGCTCCAACTTGCCCTCTGGTTGTACCATCAGGGAATCCAGTCGTTCCCCAATGCGGGCCAACTTGGCCGCCGACTCGGCACAAGTCACTCTCATGCCCTCCAGCTCCTTGTCCTGCAACAAAATGGCCTCCCGTACTGACGTGGCCTTCCCTTTCAAAACTAGAAGGTCTACCCAAAGCCGATGATACCGCTGTCTACGACCATCATCCAATACCTCTGTATTTCCTAGTGCCTCATCGAAGGTGGATACATCTCCTGACACCACACCCATCTGTCGTGTGCTGCTACCACCCGAAGACTCGGACACGACTCCGGTCATCACCTCAATGGATGGCTCTACTGGGGTAGGCTCTACCTTCTCCACTACGATATCAACCGACACAGTCAAGGAGGTCTCCAATGAGGGTGAGTCCTGTGTCACGCTAGGTGTATCCTCGAACTCCCTGCAATCTTGTGTGCCCTCATCCTCCAAGTGCGAGGTAACCATTTTGATGGTTTCCCCCTCCAATACTCGGTCAAGCTGGAAAGAGGTATCCAACTTCTCCACCCAGGCTTTTTCCGAACGCTTGGATGACCCGTCAAATGTCGGTAAATGGAATCTGCCCATTGTGCCCTGTAAGCCCCCGTCATGTGAGTGCCTGTTCCCTCTGTGAAAGTTGCGGGGTCTGCTATCCCGCTGGAGCTGAACAAAATCTCTGAATGGAAGGGCATCCCTGAACTCCTGCCCATATGCCTGATACTCGATGAAATAATCACCCATGTGGCCAGGCTCTGGCTCCTGCTGTGCTCCTGCCCCTATGTCTGCACCCAGAAAAGTGGGCATAGTGGAACGTGTGGGTGTATGTGATGCCATATGCTAAGTGGCATCATGCTCCGGCAAATGGTGGGATGTGCTTGATCCCTCGCCAATATGGAAACCCCTTGGGGTTTCACGCTGTCTAGCCTCCACAGCGGTGAATCTCTGCCCCATCACCTCAATCTACCTCGACAGATCCTATACTGATTTGAGGAGCATCTCCCCAAATCTCTTTGCATCATCATCCCCTACCATCGGCTCCTCCTGCTCTGTGTCTACAGGCTCCTCCTGTTCTGTGTCCACCAACCGAACACAGTCTCCCTCTCCGTAGGTGTTCTCCAACCTACGCTCGAGATCCCTGTACCTCCTACCTCTGTAGCAGATGTAGGGCTTCTCCCCCGGTGTCATAGACTACTAGCTCCACACGCTGAGCCAAATCTATGCTCTGATACCACTGTAATATCCCTTTTCAGGGATATCTCTCAAATACAGATAAACTCCAACCAGAGATGGACTGGGAGGGAGTTTACCAGATATGTCGCCTCTGAAAAGAAGACAAGATCTGGAGGCTACCTGGCCCTTTCCAGACTTTGTCTAAGAGTATAGGGGAAAAACACACACAAGTGGTATAGTAGCTGGGACGCTTAAAGAAATAAACATGACAGTAGTGCAACATACAATAGCATATACATGGAATATAAGCAGATACTCAAGAAATGCAGAGAGAAATGCTAAGCCATTTTATTATACTGAGTAATGGAAAGAGTACAAGAGGTGATCAGAAAGATGGCACCTCGACTTGCACAAGGCAAGTGAAGAAATACACTCAGAATGATAAGGAAATGGCCTCTCTCTGAACTATGTCCAAGCTGCCGGAGAACTGTTGTGTTGTTGCTACTGCTAGAATCAAAATGAGGATTTGGGGCTGCTCCCCTCCTCAGAAAATGCTGAAACTCTGAAATCAACCTCTGCTCACCAAACCCAGAAAAGCCCAGAAAGCTTTTCGAAAATAGCTGACCCCTGAAAATCACCCTCTTGAGGATCTACGCTATCCCTCAAGGCTCTGCACTGCCACTGAAGAGAATACTCCAAAACTTCGCCCAAAACTCTGCCAAAATCCTCCAATATGCAAAGGCTAGTCCCTTGCTCAATCTCCAAGCTCAAATCCTCCAAACAATCCTGATCCGGAGCTTCCACCAAAAGAGACTGCGTCCTCCCTCTCAAGACTGCGCAGTCACCAAATGCACTGTTCCTCCACAACTCCACAAATCGATCCTCCTGCAAAAAGACTGATGGAACTACCTCACCCGAGCAGGCACTCGAAGTCCCCCGGGGCTGAGGGTGAGATCTCCGAACAGAGACACTCGATGCACTAAACAGTGCTGCAGACAGGCTAAACAGCCAGCGTGCTCAAGAAGTCAAAGTGACTAGCTCAAATGCATAATAATCGAATGACCAAAATGAGGAGGCTCTCCTCTCTCTTATAGCATTGGCCTCTCTCAAACCCTAAGGCCCACCTCCTCCAACGTAGCCTCCCTTTGCCACGTGCTCAACCCAACCAGCGCAGTCCCTCCATGTGTCTACGTGGGTCCCCTCTCTACATGGTCTCTTGGCCCCCCTTGGCTCACTTAAGTTACAACGTTGTGTCTACTAGGGAGTGCACTTTATTTTTAGAGTGAGTTATGTCTCCCTCTACTCACCTTTATTTATAATTTAATTATATAAGGCAAAATTGATCAAAATTAATATTTCCAATTAGCTACTGCTAATTGGGAATATTACAGTTTCTCGGCTCTGGCCAATCTCTAATGGCCCTGATCTTCTCCTCGTGGACCCTCACTTCGTCCACTCCTATGATGTGTCCCAAATACAACATCTCCATCAACCCAAACTCACACTTGGAGAGCTTAGCATAAAACCGTTGCTCCTCCAAGATATGCAGTACTGCCTCTATGTGCTGGAGATGCTCCTCCCAAGTCCTGCTATATATCAGTATATCATTGAAAAAGACCAACACAAACTTCCTCAGATGACTACGGAAGATATGGTTCATGCATGACTGGAAAGTGGTTGGTGCGTTGGTTAGCCCAAAAGGCATAACCAAGAACTCAAAGTGGCCGTAATGGCACCTGAAAGCGGTCTTGGGAATGTCCTATTCCCTCACGTGAATCTGGTGGTACCTGGATCTCAAATGGATCTTTGAGAAGAACTGCGATCCTCTCAACTCATCCATCAGCTCATCAATCCGCGGTATAGGGTACCTGTTCTTCATGGTCTTTTTATTTAGGGCCCTGTAATCAATGCACATTTTCAATGTGTCGTCCTTCTTCTTCACCAACACCACCGAAGAAGCAAAAGGACTAGTGCTAGGCCGAATATGTCCAAGAGCCAGCAACTCCTGGATGGCCCGCTCAATCTCATCCCGATAGGCCTTTGGGTGCCTATAGGGTGTGGTAATAACGGTCTGGATGCCCTGCTCTAGCTCAATAGTGTGCTCAAACCCTCGATCTTGTGGCTGTCCTGGCGGTATCTCCCCAAACACCGTGTCATACCTGTCAAGGATGGCCTGTATATCAGGATGAACTGTCTGCGCGGTAGTCCCTACCTCTGATGCCTGCAACTCTACTGCCCACTATATGTCTCCCTTTTGGAAGTCTGCCTCCATCCGGTGAGCTGAAACAGTCTGGGGTGGATAAGTGTGCATCCCACGTATCTTCTCATGCTTCTCGGTCTTCTTATCATCCCACTCCATCTCCAAGGCCTCCCAATCTGTGGTGACCTTCCCTAGAGTAATCAGCCACTGTAAACCCAATACCACATTGGTATCTAGTATGTTGACCACGAAAAAGTGGTTGGTCACTATGTAGGTGCCCATCGTCACAGCCAGCTCTAGAACATATCTGGCACACTGCATCGTCTGATCTCCTGGGACCAACACGGAAAATCCATCGAAGCTCTCTGTCGGTATGCCCCTCCGCTCAACCATCTGTGCATCGATGAAGTTGTGGGTTGCCCCACTGTCTACCAAAACTGAAACTCGCTACCCACGAACTGTCCCTAGGACACGCAGCGTCAAATACTTGGGTACTCCCCGCAATGCTGCAAGGGTCGCCCCTGTGGGTGCAAAAGCTGCACCTCTTGCTCCTGGAGGTGGAGGTGGCAAATGGTCCTGCGCTGCCTGACTTTCTCCTGCCTCCCCATCCTCATACTCATCCTCTTCCCCGCTGCTCTCGGAGAAGACCTCGATAAAATGTGCTTTTCCAGCAGCACATCTGTGTCTCGGCGCCCACGGCTCCTGACAGGTAAAACAAAACCTCTTCTTCTTCAACTCCCTCCTGGCATCCTCATCTAGCTGTCCCCTACCTGGATTCCCCTTAGGAAGCGGAATCCTCACATCCTTCCCCTTTGGCTGGAAAGCTTATCTCTGGGGGTAAGGTGTCCTGGTCCGAGGTAAAGCATCCTGCAAATTCCGGGTCCTGCCAACTGCATCCTGGAGTGTGGCTGCTCTGGTGGATCTGACCAACCCTTGAAGTGGCTCTGCTAACCCCTCAATGAACATGTATATCATCCGTGCCGCGGATAGATCGGGCACCATCACTGAAAGCCTCAAGAAATCTGCAATATGTCAACCCTCGGTCGCTCTGCTTTAACCTCAATGAACATGTATATCATCCGTGCCGCGGATAGATCGGGCACCATCACTGAAAGCCTCAAGAAATCTGCAATATATGTCTTCGGGCTCCCGGTCTGTTTGAGCCTCGTCAGCTCAACAAAGTGCTCTTCCGGATCCCTCCGGTCAAACTTCTCTATCAGTCTTCGGGTGAACTCGACATATGTGGTCACTGTCGAATTCCCAAGTGTCACCATCCCATGGAACCACCAATCCTGGGCCTCTCCATCCAAATGCAACGTAGCCACCTTGATGGCCTCAGTCTCTCCCATCTGGTTGAGCTGGAAATATATGTCCAGCTTCTCCACCCAAGACTTGGCCGAACTGTTTGATGAACCATCAAACATAGGCAAATAAAATTGGCTCGCTATACGTTGGGTGTCTCCATCATGATAATGTCGGTGCCCTCTGTGATGGTCACGGGGTCTGCTGTCCCGCTGGAGCTGAACAAAGTCTCTGAATGAAAGGGCATCCCTGAACTCCTGCCCATATGCCTGGTACTCACCAAAGTAATCACCCATGTGGCTAGGCTCCGGCTCTTGCTGTGCTCCTGCCCCTGTGTCTGCACCCAGAAAAGTGGGCATAGTGGAACGTGTGGGTGCATGTGATGCCTGGTGCGGAGTGGCATCCCGCTCTTGCAAATGGTGGGATGTGCTTGACCCCTCACCAACATGGAAACCCCTTGGGGTTTCACGCTGTCTAGCCTCCACAGCAATGAATCTCTGACCCATCACCTTGATCTGCCTCGCCAGATCCTGCATTGATTTGAGGAGTGCTTCCCCAAACTATTTTGCATCGCTATCATCTGCCATTGGCTCTCCCTGCTCTGCGTCTACCACAGGCCCCTCCTGTTCTGCGTCTATCACAGGCTCCTCCTGTTCTGCGTCCACCACTCGAACGCAGTCACCCTCTCCGTAGGTGTTCTCCAACCTACGCTCAATATCTCTGTACTTCCTGCCTCTGTAGCAAATGTAGGGTTTCTCCCCCGGTGTCATAGACAACTAGCTCCACAGGCTGAGCTAGATCTATGCTCTGATACCACTGTAATATCCCTTTTCAGGGATATCCCTCAAACACAAGCAAACTCCAACCACAGATGGACTGGGAGGGCATTTACCAGATATTTCACCTCTGAGAAGAGGGTGAGATCTGGAGGCTACCTGGCCCTTTCCAGACTGTATCAAAGAGTATGGGGAAAGCACACCAAATGGTCTAGTAACTGGAATGCTCGAAGAGGAAAAATAACAGTAGTGCAAGCATACAATAGCATATATAGAACATGTAACAGATACTCAAGAAATGCAGAGAGAATGCTAAGCCATTTTATTATACTGAGAATAGAAATGAGTACAATAGGTGATCAGAGTGATGGTACCTAGACTTGCACCAGGCAAGTGAAGAAAAGCTCTCAGAATGACAAAGAAATGGCTACTCTCTGATCTGCGTCCAAGCTGCAGGAGAACTGCTGTGCTGCTGCTACTGCTGGAACCAAAATGAGTATTTGGGGTTGCTCCCCTACTCGGAAAAAGCTGAAACTCTGGAATCCTCCTCTACTCACCAAACCCACAAAAGCCCAGAGAGCATTTTTGAAATGGCCAACCCCCGAAAATCACTCCCTTGAGGATCTATGCTATCCTCCAAGGCTCTGCGCTGACACTGAAAGGAATCCACCAAAATGCTGCCTCAAACTCTGCCAAAATCCTCCAATAGGCAAGGGATGGCCCCTTGCTCAATCTCCAAGCTCGAAACCCCCAAAAGAAACACAATCCGGAGCTCCCAAGAAATGGACTGCGTCCTCCCTCTCAAGACTGCGCAGTCTATGGATGCACTGCTCCTCCACAAATGCCAAACATCAATCCTCCTGCAAAATACTGATGGGACAACCTCACCCGAGCAGGCACTCGAATTCCGCCGGGGCTGAGGGTGAGATCTCCGAACAGAGACACTCGGTGCACTAAACAGTGCTGCAGACTAGCTAAACAACCAGCGTGCTCAAGAAGTCGAAGTGACCAGCTTAATATCATAAACATCGAATCACCAAAATGAGGAGGCTCCCCTCTCTATATAGCGTTGGCCTCTCTCAAACCCTAAGGGCCACCTCCTCTAACGTAGCCTCCCTTTGCCACATGCTCAACTCAACCTACGCAATCCCTCCATGTGGTCTACGTGCGTCCCCTCTCTACGTGGTCTCTTGGCCCCCTTGGCTCACTTAAGTTACAACGTTGTGTCTACTAGGGAGTGCACTTTATTCCTAAAGTGAGTTATGTCCCCCTCTACTCACTTTTATTTATAATTTAGCTACATAAGTCAAAATTGACCAAAATCGATATTTCCAATTAGCCATTGCTAATTGGGAATATTACACTCCCGGAGCGAATGCTTAGAGGGTGATATTAATGACAAAGATCCCTATACGAATCTAGAGGTAATGATAAAGATACCTCTGGTTCAATCTATGTTTTTATGTTTTTTTATGTCTAATTCATCATTCTACATGCTTTTGTTGACATATATGCATCAAAATATAAAAAATATATGTATTATAAAAAACGCTACCCGAAACGCTCCTGGACAGAGAGCTTTTGAAAATGGCGCTCCCACTCTCGCTCCCACTCCCCGTTTTCGCTCCCGCTCCCAAGTAACCTTGCTCTGACTTTCCGGCTGAGGATTCTTCTTTTTTAGTTGAGTCCATGGGTTCTTATGGGGATGCCTGTCAGGATCACAAGCAGTCATGTGGAGTTGATGGCAGTAGCATAGATATGCATCCATGTGTGATAGAGGAGTATGATGAGCATTCACTTGTTCCCATCAGGGAAGGAGATCAGGGAAAAGATGAGTGACTGATGTTTCAACATAGAGAGCACATAGAGGAGCATGATTTAGATGATACAAACAATGTGTTGGGTGGGCCATTTTTGGAGGGTCAGCTAGTTGCTCATGTTGAGCCCATGATGGGGGATGAGCAGACACCCTTGGGGCCAGCCATTGGTGAGGAGCAGGTAGGTGTGCAGGCAACTACCAAGGAGGTAGTATTTGCAGATATTGTTCATTAGGAGGCGTTGGGACCTGAAAAGACAATTTTGCAGATGACGAGTTGACCAGTGGGGCATGAATTTTTCGGTCAGAGGAGGGAGGCTCGTCTAGAGGCAACCATGCATCCATCCTTGGGTCTACCCATTGACGAGGTGCATGTCGATGTTGTGGCAGTTAGCAAAGTTGCAATGTTTCCAGGCAACAACCCTCTCCAGGAGTACATTGAAAGAGCGTGTAGCATGGGTTACCCACTTATGGGGGGGGGAGGAAGACATTCCTAGACATATTCGGCTGATTGGTTGGGCAGAGATGCATGAGTTGAGCATGGTGCAACTCTGTGAACTCGTACCTTGTATAGGTGCACGTGCATTTGATCCTCCCCATGGGATGGATTGGCGGGAGATCATGAGCTGGTACCCTATTGATGGAGTATCATTTTTTATTAGAAGCATTGTACTGCAGGAGCCCTTAGTAGCGAGAGATACTACATGCTTTAGTTGACAGCAAGATGTAGGCTGGCCACTCATCAGTATTTTAGCACAACATCAACATGGCGAGATTGACCTTGGTCTATGCCAAGGGTTGGATTAGAGAGAGGTGATGAGTTGATACGTGGTGGATGGAGCAGCACTCATGGTTGGAGTTATATCACAGCAAGAGCCATGGAGCCTGGATATTTGTTCTTGGTGGTATTGGGCTCCAGGAGTATTTGTTGATGACATGTTCAGTCACAGATTGGTCTGGGAACTAGGCATTGAGGGGTTCGTTCATGGTGGGTTGACACAGAGGCAAAGCATCATCTAGTGGTTCGTATGGGATCCGGGCATTGGGTCTTAGTTGTGTTGGGCTACCATATTGGTTAATAGGTTCGAATTGCTTGAGGGCAAGAAATCTCGGGGTGGGAGGATTTATAATGTTCCTTTTTCAGGTGTTCCTTATGACATGGTTGGGATGGACTTTCAGAGTTTGGGGCAAACAAGTCAGAGGTGCAGATTGGTGTCATCAGTAGGCCCAAGGGCTTTTGGAGGGGTTTTGAGGATTTGCTATGAGGTCCGATGGCATTCGTGTTGAAAAATGTAACTAGGATCGGTCTTCATATTGACTATGTAATTATGTATTTATGTAAAGATGAAGACAGATAATAAAATGTATTTTTGTGATACTTGCTTCATGGGTTTCATGAGCAAGATTTTATTATAGGTCAATAGAATTCTTCTTGATGTCTATTAGGAATTGTCTTCTAGGTATAAATGTAATTAAGAGTCATGTACATGAAGAATCTAGTCATCAAAATATGCTTCACCATCTTGTCATGATACCATGAAGAAATGTCTCCTGGATAATGCTCAAAGATACCCTCATTAACACTGGATTAGATGCTCTCCAAGTCGGCCTTCAGACAGCAAGTAAAGTCGGCCTACAAGCAGTGATATAGGTCGGCTTATTAATTGGCAGGAACACCTATATATACTCCTACATGTGCTGCGCAGAAGACACAGAAATTTGCAGATTCCTTTGAGGTTTTCACAGAGTTTAAGGTGCAGATTTCTCTGAGGAAAAACAAAGTTTGTATGCGGTCTTGAGATCAGGGTTAAGAGCGGATTCTTCTGAGTTACTACAACGTGTCAAAGCCTGTAATAAAGGCAGTGATCAAGCATAAAAGCTGCAGATTCTTCAGAGATATTACAGTGTGTCAAGGTCTGTAACTACTAACAAGTGCGAGTTAGAAAGGCAGTAATCAAGCATAGAAGTGCGGATTTGTTTGAAGATTAGTTTGAAGAATTAAATGCGGATTTGTGAATAGAGGTTGTGGACAAGAGCGCAGACTTCAGGATAAGGTCTGATATATAAATATATTCAGATATGGATCAAGGATTGCTGAAGGAAGACTATATATACAACAAAAAGCGTGATAAGTCTCGTGTTGTTTTGAAGCGGAAGTGTGAGAAAGGAAGGAAGGTAAATCCATGATTTACCTTCCTGTTCTACAATACATAAAGAGAATTGATTACACCTCAAGTAAAGAATCTTTAGAGTTATGCAAAGTGAAAGGTTCTAGTGTTGGTGCAGATCAGTGCAGGTTGGTGCAGAAAGGGAGAAGCAGTTTGAAAGGGCAAGAAAGAAGCAGTGATAAGATCTTGGAAGCATTCTTAGGTCAAGGGTCTGAGTCTTGGTCACGGTACTTGTCATTTGAAGATCTACAAGAAGAATTCCTTAAGGGTTTTCCTTTCCAAGAGTGAGAGGTTTTGCCCTGGCTCGAGGAGCCTAATTTTTGTGTCTCTTGTATTTTGATAATTGACTTGATGAAAGACTAAATAAGCTAAGAAGAGAAGACATAAGAAAATCAAGTAAGCTCACAAGTAATTATCAAGAAGAGAATTTGAATTAATCTCCAGCCCTCCAAATTCTCAACATGGTATCAAAGCTAAGGTGTTGAACACAAGGGCTTCTTGACAAGAAGACACTCCAGGAGGCGAAGATCAAAGTTTGGGTTGGAAAGTTAAATTAGTTTGCAAGGAAGACTGCCAAGCTATTTCAAGAAAGATCTTCAATCTCATTCAAAGGATCAACTCATCAAGACAAACTTTTCCATCAAAGATTTACATTCAAGACATTGTTGAAAGAAACATCATCCTTTGAAGATATCCTTCATCATCAAGGAAGATGCAAGTCACTCTACTTAAGTATCTATGACCTTACTTAAATTTGTCAAAATGACTTATTGTAAAGAGAGCAACAAATTGGTTGGGTCATCAAACTTTAGTACATGGAAGAAAAGTCTAGATTTGAATCTAATTGCAGGTGAAGTTATGGACTACATCGAAGGATCTACAGTTCAACCCTCAAAAGAAGATGCTCAAGCTCATGCCAAGTACATGAAAGGAGAAATTAGAGCCCAAAGGATTCTCATAGAATCCATTAAGGACTCACTCATTCCCTATGTATCAAAACTAAAGTCTGCAAAAGAAATATATGAAATTGGTAGAGCTATTCTCTGTGAGTACTGCAGGAGAAGCAATCTCTCTGAAATAAGAACTATACAAAATGAAATTGTCAAGAGAAGAACGAATCACTTCATCCTTTATGAGGATTTTTGAAATAAGAGATCAACTGCAAGAACTGGGAGAAGTGATGTCTGACACTGAGATGACTACAATGGTGCTGAATGCTCTACCAGAAGAATGGGGAAACTTCACTTCAAGTTTACATAGGAATAAAGAAGCCACACCATTCGATGATTTATGGTCTCTATGTAAAATAGAGGAAACAAGATTGAAAGCCAACGCTGATATGCGATCAAGTGAAGGGAATCAAGCCTTTGCAGCCATATCGAAGAAGAAAGTAAGGTTCGGAAAATTTGGTCCTCGGAATAAAAGAAGAAATATGGACAAAGTACACTGCTTTGGATGTAATGAACTTGGGCATTATAAAAGAGATTGTCCTGAATCTGGAAAGGACAAGAGGAAAAAGGAAGAAGCCCATGTCATAGATATGAGGGAAGAACTTGATGCAAAGAAATCTAAGAAAGAAGACGAAGCGAGAGATCTTTATTATGATTGAGATCATCTTCCTCTTTAAGTGATTTCTGTTGGTTGTATAATAGTATGATAGGAAGCAATGTATATTGATAACATCATGATAGAAGCATGGTAGGAGCTCTTGGTGAAAAAACTCTTGGAAAACCTCATTGATAACAATACTAATGGAAGGCAGTCATCAAGATCAAGGGTCATCATGGAAACATATGCTGACAATTTCTAATGGAATTCTCTATGAATTCACTGGTTAGAAAGAAAACAGAAAGGTTTTATCAAAGAATTCAATGCTACAGAATTCTGGGATTAAGATGTGATGACATATTGATGAAGCAGGTCAATGGAATGAAGTTCCTGATTCTAGTAAAATTTCTACAGGATGACTCAAAGGAAAGAGGTATGAGGTATATATATTTATATGCTAACACTGGATGCTGTGTAGTCATGTCATATGGTTGTAGACAATGAATTTTAGAAGTATGATCTCTCACGATGCACAAACCGATGAAATCAACATAATATATACTCATATGGAATATGAGGTGGTTGTATATAAACAATGAACTGGAAATTGGAAGCACTTGGGAATGAAGATGTGCAGAAAGGAAGAGATCATGAGGTGCAACCATGTCAAGAGGCAGTTATCATCCAGAAGGCAAGAAGATGTGACTAGAATATCTCCTGGGAGGATATGTAGAATCTGACAGAAGTCTTGTAAAGAAGAAGACCCTTGACAAGACATATCCTTAGGAGATGTGTCAATCTGAATAGAGGATGCCGATGCCTACAGGAATATGTCATGGTGAAAGATCATCACTGAGGTAACTTTTGTTTTAAAAGTTCATACGTATATGTTTATCTGGATGAATTTTTGCAGGGCTGCTAATCATGTGAAAGGATGTAAGATCCTTGGAGATGGTTTGAAGTAAAGCAACATGGCATAAAGGTGGACCAGATGAGAAAGATTGATGAATCACTTTCTGGTAGATGACATGACTCATGGATGAAAGTGATGGATGATCTGTGCCCTATGAAGCTAAAGTTTAAAATTCCTCAATATCGAAATCCATGACATCGAGGACAATAATTCTTCATGAGCAACTGGGTGTCTCACTATTGTTGTTGTGGGTCCCTGGTTAAGAGGGAGTCTGGTGATAAGTTTCTTACTTGGAAGAAACTTGGTAATTCCTAAGAGTGAGTTAGGTACATTCCTTGTATAGGAATGAGTACATTCCCTTGTGGAATAGCTCCTCGCTAGCTGAGAGGGAGAGATAGACACATCATTCCGGTCTTCAACTGGGAAGACAAAATGGAGGATTGGGTAATCATCTGGCATCTGATACTCTTTGAGAATGAGATAGGGCATTCAAGATAAGAGTAGTCGTGGACCGATATTTTTTGAGGGCTAGCTACCCAAGAGAATAATAGTCCAAGAAGGTCATACTTTGTGAACACCTGGGTGGAGTATGTACCTTGGAGAGAGAATGACTGTGGTGTCTATAAGTCATGTGTCTCGCCAACATTGTAGCTCATTGTCTCGTTGAGAGATGGGGCTGTTAGTCAAGGCCTTGCACCAGGACAATGTTGGTTGATATGATGTTATATAGATGCGATTACCAATCCGATTCTTCTTATGAGATTCTTTAGTTTGAAAGTAACCATGTACCTGTATGAATACCTCCCTAGTTAAGAGGGAGTGTTGAAAAGTGTAACTAGGATCAGTCTTCATATTGACTATGTAATTATGTATTTATGTAAAGAAGAAGACAAAGATAAATTTTTGTTATACTTGCTTCATGGGTTTCATGAGCAAGATTTTATTTAGGTCAATAGACTTCTTCTTGATGTCTATTAGGAATTGTCTTCTAGGTATAAATGTAATCAAGAGTCATGTACATGAAGAATCTAGTCATCAAAATATGCTCCAAGATCTTGTCATGATACCATGAAGAAATGTCTCCTAGATAATGCTCAAAGATACCCTCATTAACGCTGGATTCGATGCTCTCCAAGTCGGCCTACAAGCAGTGATACAGGTCGGGTTATTAACTGGCAGGAATAACTATATATACCCCTACATGTGCTGCGCAGAAGACACAGAAATTTGCGGATTCCTCTGAGGTTTTCATAGAGTTTAAGGTGCGGATTTCTCCGAGGAAAAAAAGAGTTTGTATGCGGTCTTGAGATCAGGGTTAAGTGCGGATTCTTCTGAGTTACTACAGCGTGTCAAAGCCTGTAATAAAGGTAGTGATCAAGCATAAAAGGTGCGGATTCTTGAGAGATATTACAGCGTGTCAAGGTCTGTAACAAGTGCGAGTTAGAAAGGCAGTAATCAAGCATAGAAGTGCAGATCTGTTTGAAGATTAGTTTGAAGAATTAAATGTGGATCTATGAATAGAGGTTGCAAACAAGAGTGCAGACTTCAGGATAAGGCTACGTCTGATATATAAACATATTCAGATCATGATCAAGGATTGCTGAAGGAAGACTATATATACAACAAAAAGCGTGATAAGTCTTGTGTTGTTTTTAAGCTGAAGTTTGAGAAAGGAAGGAAGGTAAATCAATACATAAAGAGAATTGATTACACCTCAAGTAAAGAAGCTTCAGATTTATGCAAAGTGAAAGGTTCTAATGTTGGTGCAGATCAGTGTAGGTTGGTGCAGAAAAGGAGAAGCAGTTTGAAGGGGCAAGAAAGAAGCAGTGACAAGATCTTGGAAGCATTCTTAGGTCAAGGGTTTGAGTCTTGGTCATGGTACTTGTCATTTGAAGATATATTAGAAGAATTCCTTACGGGTTTCCCTCTCCAAGAGGGAGAGGTTTTTCCCTGGCTCGAGGAGCCTAATTTTTGTGTCTCTTGTATTTTGATAATTGACTTGATGAAAAACTAAATAAGCTAAGAAGAGAAGACATAAGTAAATCAAGTAAGCTCACAAGTAATTATCAAGAAGAGAATTTGAATTAATCTCCACCCGTCCAAATTCTCAACATACTTGGTATATTCCATCATTTGTTAGTTTGCCTTTCGTTCCGGTGCATTTGGACAACTTTCAGAGAACATAGTTATTATTGGGCTTGACTCAATTAATTATGCTTAAGGTGCAATTTCGGGAGGGATACTTGACAAAAGAACTGTGTAATAGCACGTTGGAACTAGAACGAGAAGATCTACAGGAGGGGATGGCTAGATGTGAGTTTTAGTGACCTGAGGAGACATGGTGGCTAGTTTACCCTTTTTGCCCATTAAAAAGAATATTTTAATTGAAATAGAAGAGGGAAAAGTGCTCCGTGATTAAAATAATAATAAAATAAGAGGTATTAGAGGGGTCCGTCAGATCTATAAAAGAGGAGGAAGAGGCCTTTGGAGGACATCTTGGATATTTCTTCTTGCATGAGAGGTTGAGAACCTGATTCTCTACTTCAACAACAGCCCCATGACAGAAACCCTTGGGTGATCTTGGTGAGAGTGGATGAAAACCCACCTAATCTCCTTGGTGGTTTCAGCTAGAATTCATAGGTGCAGTGATTGATTTTAGTTCATTTTTGGGAGGGCCAGTTTTAGCATCATAGCAGATCAGTTTTGGAGACTCGATTGTCTATCTCAGCTATTTCAGCTATATCATCATGTACACTCTTTCAGTTATTTATCATAATGAAAGCTGAGATTATTCCTGCTCATTGTATGATTGAATTATATGCATTCTCTTGTTCTATTTTATATGGAAATCTTCTATAAATTGAATGGTGATTTTATGGGGAAATTTTGGTTGAAAAGTTTTCTACAAAATCTGCAAAATATCCTATTTGGGACATTACAAATTATGTAACAACCTAGGTAAGCCTATGATTTTGGTGACGAATTTCATCCTAGGAGGTTTTTCGTCTCAGTGATTATCTATATTTCTAAACATGGGTGATTGGCTGAGTTTTCCCCTCCAACCTCAACCCCAAAGCTATGGTCGAATTTATCGACAAGGTCTTAGGTGAGTCCTAGTGTTTTAGTCGAGTCTATTGTAAAAGTGATTTGGGAATAATTTAAGCTAATTGGATAAATTATTTTATTACAAATCACTTGCTCTACTAGATCATATTGTGTTGCAGAATTGGGTAAATATTATGAGGATCTATAATGATCGTGTATTCCCTCATTGAGGGTTAAATTTTTAAATTTTTATGTAAAAAATATTTTAGTGCATGGTCCCTCATACTTAGACACTGGCTAAAACATTTGAGGGTGGAAAAATAGTTAGTCCCATCATGAGTCAATTAGTTATTTTTTCTGGCAAAAATTAAATGAAATCATAAGCTAGAAAATTAATTTATTTAGAGTCAAAACTAAAATATTAGAGAAATGATTTTCTCTTAGTGGAAAAATTCGTGGGTTTAAAAGAAATTTTTTGGAGGGTCCCCACCAAGGGACCCTCCAAAAATTTAAGTTGGAGCCTTGAACTTTGGTGGTTAAGTCAAAGACAATTTTTTTAGGAAATTAGTTCAAAATAATTATTTTTGAACTAATAAAAAATGGTTTTAATGAGAAATTCGGAAATTACTAAAAAATTAGTATTTTCAATGGCAAAGATTAAAAGTTGATCAAAGATTTATCAACGGTCGAGATTATTTTGACGGGGATCAAGCCAACTAGTCACTTTGCTTCTATTCGGCAACAATGATAGTGACTCTGGTCTAAATTTAATTTTGTAGCGCTTGTGTGAAGCCACTGTTTTGATGGGAACGTTTGAAATTCATTAATAAAAGACTTTGGGGTACACTCCATGGAGTCTTTGTTTCATTGATCTATGGTACGTGTTGGGTATGTTCTTTCCTATATTGTGCATCAATATTTTATTAATTGTTATTTTATTTGTAGATGATAGGAACATTCTATTGGTAAGTTTTGGGCTTATTTTAGGTGATCTGATTCATTGTATGATCTAGCAATCTTTTCTTAAGAAATACATAGAGTTTGTAGGTTCCCCGACGCTTGGGCTCCAAGTTCACAGACTGTGGGCACAGACTGACCTTGTTTGGACTTTAGATATTTTATGTGATTTTCTTACATTGCTAACGCTGTAGTTAACATCTATCTTTCGAAATACATCAGACTATATTCATTATCATAAAAAAAAATTATTCCCCAAAAAATCTTTCAAGCATTGTATATTTGTAAATTAAGTTCGTAATTAATTTTTTGTAGAATAATTCTTCTAACCTTTGTTTTGCAGCTGGGATTTGGGGTTTTGAAATTTTGTATATATTTGGGGTTTGGGCATTTTAAATTTTCATTTGAGCAGGTAAGATTCAAGAAGATTTGTTGGGTTAGAGCTACATCTAGGCACTGTTACCCACCATTTTGTGGGTGATATCCCTAGGAGAATTATTTTCTCCAAAATGGTCCCAAGCCGACAACCAACAACCCCTTGCATGTGAAAGTTTCAAAATAGAAACCCTACTGTAGTATCTAGATCTACTTCACCTACTTGTTTAATTAACATTAACAAGTTATTTTACTGAATTATTCAGAAAAACATTAAAGTAGACACTAACTGCAGCCTGCACATCTACAGATCATTTACTGAACAATACACACATGTGACAAGATTACACACAATTTTTCGAACAAATGTCCCCGGAAAAACCCAATGCAGGAAAATCGATGCAACAACTCTAGAGGGTTTTATTGTTATGCAGAATCTGAATACAACATTCTGGGCACCAGAGATGGTTGGACCTATAGAGAAATTACACGACAGTTTGTACCTTTCACTCGGAGATCGAAGATATGGCTATATCACACCCTCAAATGGGATTTACAGATCACGAGCCCCTCCTGGCCCACTAGAATCCTCATCGCTTCCTCTGCAGCCTCTGCTTCAGCCCTCATTGGCCAACGTCGCCACTGCGTCCCTTGACTGGTGTTGCCCCAGCTCTGCGCTGTCCCGGCTAGGCCTGCGTCACCTCTGCTGGTGCTGTGCTGGCTAGGTCTGTGTCACCCTAGCTGGGCTTACGTAGCCTCTGCGCAGTCTCTGTGTGGTGCTGGCTGAACTGCATCCTCCAGGCTGGCTTTGCACTCACTGGTACTCACTGTCCCACTGCCTTGCTATATCCTTAGCCTTGGATCAGACCATCCCTTCCCGATCTCTGCCCCTCACTACACTGCAAACTCGCTTCGAATTTCTTAGCAAACCCCGCCCTAGAAATTCGACTTAGCTTCAGTGCTCTGCCAGTGTGTGTCTCCAACTAACCCCAAGCCTATCCTTTATACTTTTCTCATTGCAAAACCAACGGTCGTGATCTAATCTCTAATAGATGGCTCAGATTAAAACACTGCTTGATCCACGTCACTTAGAACATTTCATCACATGTGTTTAATTAATTCACTTAAATTTTTCTAATTTCCTAAGTTAGACTTAGGGTCCTCATTAAAAAAATTGATTATTAGAATAACTTCAACACTAGATCAAATTTCTCCAAACGCTTTCTGGGTTTTGGAGGTCTCGTGTGTCTTAGCCCCTCCACAAAATTTCAGGGCTAGAGCACACCCATTGCTACCTAAAAATCTCCACACTCCCTCTTAGCGAGGAGTGTGCTCTAGCAATACATCCACACCAAGTATTGCTTGATCTCGACATCGGCCTCTGCGCTCTTGATGTTTGGCCTGTTGCCCTCCATCGACTACGCTGCTACTTTCTGTACTGCTGCCCATGTCACTGCCATTGACACTGCTACATCCGTACTGCAACTCCCTCTCATTTGCTCCATCATGCTGCCCATAGCACTGCCACTGCTAACTGCTACACTGCAACTCAGTTGCTAAGAAGTAAGCAACTGAAGGACCCCTGCCCAATCACTGACAGACAATTCAGTCGGGTTGCACCTTATCATTGAAGCAACCTTGGCTGTTGTGCTGCGTTATGTCCCTGAAGCCACTGCACTGCTACAACTCTGCACTGCGTAAGCACTGCCCCCTCTGCGTTGTTGCTCCTACGCTGCTGCTACCTCTGTACTGCGTTGCTCCCATCTATAGCGTCCCAGCTCTGCCCTCCGCAAAATTTCGACTTAGCTCAAGTGCTACTGCTCTGTGTGTCTCCTCCAACTGACCCCAAGCCTTCTTTTAGTACTTTTTTCGTTGTGAAATCAACGGCCGTGATATAATCTCTAATCAACGACTAAGATTAGAAAAGACTTGATCCACGTCGCTTAGAACATTCTCACCCACATGTTTAAATTAATTCCTTTTAATTATTTAATTTCCCCAAGTTAAACTTAGGGTCTCCATTAAAATAATTAATTTATTGAATATCTTTCACACCGGGTGGAATTTCTCCAAACAATTTCTGGGTCTTGGAGATCTTATGTGTTCTAGCCCCTCCACAAAGTTTAAGAGCTAGAGCACATCTGATGCTACTCAAAATCTCAACCCTCCCTCTTAGTCAGGAATGTGCTCTAATAAGACTTCACTCCAAAAGCATTACGCCGATCTCTGACATCGGTCCCCTGCGTTGTTGATGCTTGGTCTGCTGCCCTCCATCCACTGCATTGTTTCTTTCTGTACTGCTGCCCATGACTCCGCCATAATCACTGCCACATCTGTACTACAACTCCCTCTCAAATTGCTGCATCATGCTGCCTGTAGCACTGCCACTGCTAACTGTTGCACTGCAACTCAGTTGTTGAGAAGTAAGCAACTGAAGGACAATAACCCAACAACTGACAGAGAAGTCAGTCGGGTTGCATCTCATCACTGAAGCACCCTCCGCTGCTGCTTTGTGTTGTCTCTGTAGAGCCTCTGAGCTGCTGTTGCTCTGCACTGCCCCTCTGTGCTGCTGCTTCCACGCTGTTGTTGCTACTCCTCTGCGCTGCTCCGGTCTTCAGCGTTCAAGCACTTCCTTGTGCCTTTCCATGAACCTCTGCACCCACTGACTCCAGTCATCCTGCTAGTGTCTTTAATGGCTCCCGTAGCTCGTATGTGATCCAAGAGTTTGTGCACCTCAAGGATCCTGCCGTCCACCATCTGTAGCTCACTCTACAGATCTTTGTCGCCCCACCTCTTCTCTCGAGGTACATGAGCACTCATGGCCACATCATCATCGCTTCCATCATCCCCTTTCGCTACTGCTGCCGTGGAATCTGTATCTTCCTTGCCCTTCTTCTTAGGACAAGTATTGGCGAACTGTCCCAATTCGCCACATCTGAAGCACCAGAGCTTGGATAGGTCCTTCTTCTTCTTCCCTTGTTGCTTTTTTCCCTTAGATGCTAGGGCTACATCTTCCTCCTCCTCTTTCTTAATCTTGACTCCTCTGCTGCTGAGTTCCCTCTTGGTTATTCTCTTGATCTCCTCTTGTAGAAGGATTGCCCACATGTCCCCCCAGTTTGGAAGTTGTGTTCTGCCCAAGATACTTTGGACAAAGGTCTCCCATTCATCGGTGACTGCATTCAGGGTAGTCCTCACCATGAGTCCATCATCAGAAGTTGCCCCCATGGCAATCAGATTGTCTCGGATAGTCTGCAATCTAAAGAGGAAAGGATCGATCTCCTCTCCCTTGTGCATCTGGAACATCTACCTCTGATTCTCTAGAAGCATCTTCCTCTAGATGGAGCTGCCTTGATACAACGTGGTTAGTGCTTGTGAAAATTTCTTAATCTAAGAAAACCTACTGCTAACCATCTATTTACTTCTCCTACTTGATTATTTATGCAAGTTATTAATCTGAATATTCAGAAAAACAACGAAGTAAACACAAATAGTAGCCTACACATACAGATCATTTACTGAATATAACGCTCATATGACAGAGTGACACAAATTTTTCAGACAAATGTCCCCAGAAAAACCCAATGCAGGAAAACCGGTGCAGCTAGCTCTGAAGGGTTTTATTATTATGCAGAATCTGAATACAACAATTTCTGGGCACCAGACATGGTTGGCCCTACAGAGAAAATCACAACAACAATACCTCTTTCACTCGGAGACAGAAAATATGGCTGATTCGCACCCTCAAACGGGATTTACAGAACTCGAACCCTTTCTGGCCCACTGAAAACCCCAGCGCTGCTCCTCAACCCTCTGAGTCAGCCTTACTAGCCCGAGTCAGCTTCTGCGCTGCTTTGGAAGGGCCTACGTTAGCCCTATGTGGCTCTTGCTGTCTCTGCGCTGCCCCTGACAAGGCTCTGGCTGGACTGCGTAGCACTGGCTGCCCTTTGCGCTGTTGGATATGCTGTCTCTCTGTTGCTGTTGTATTCTTGGCCTTGGATTCAGAATCCTCGCCAATACTACCCCTCCCTGCACTGCAACTCTTCTTGAAATTCTTAGCAAACCACGCCCTAGAATTCCAGCGTAGCTTTAGTGCTCTGCCAATGTGTCCGTTCTCCAATTGACCCCAAGCCCTTCTTTTATGATTTTCTCATTGGCAAACCAACGACCGTGATCTAATCTCTAATAAATGGCTAAGATTAGAAGCTGCTTGATTCACGTTACTTGAATCATTCTCATCACATGTTTAATTTTATTCACTTTAATATTTTAATTTTCCTAAGTTAGACTTAGGGTCCTTAATTAAAAAGATTAATTATTTCAATAACTATTAAACCTAATGGAATTTTCCAAAACGCTTTCTAGGTCTTGGAGATCTCATGTACTCCAGCTCCTCCACTAAATTTCAGAGCTAGAACACATTCGATGCTACTCCAAAATCTCAACACTCCCTCTTAGCGAGGAGTGTTCTCTAGCAATACATCCACACTGATGTACTGCTCTGATCTTTGACATCGGTCTCCACGCTAATGCTTGGCCTACTGCCCTCCATCACTGCGGTGCTGCTACTTTATGTACTGCTGCCCATGACACCATCTCTGTCACTGCCTCATCCATACTGTAGCTCCCTCTCAAATTCTTGCATCGTGCTGCACTGCAACTCAGTTGCTGAGAAGTAAGCCACTGAAGGACCCCTTCCCAAACACTGATAGACAAGTCAGTCATGCTGCATCTCATCACTAAAGCTCCTTTTGGCTACTGCTCTACGCTATCCTCTTGAAGCCATGACGTTGCTACAACTCTGCACTGCGTAAGCATGCCTCCTCTATGCTGTTGCTTCTACGCTGTTGCTGCCTCTGCACTGTGCTGCTCCCTCTACAGCGTCCAGCTCTGCCCTCTGTTTCACTGTGATCCTCTGCACCCACTGCTCCAGTCATTCCCGCTACTGTCTTAAGGCTCCCAGAGCACGTATGTGATCCAAGAGTTGGGCCTACTCAAGGATCCTGCCTCCACTCTGTAGGCTCTCTACAGATCAATATCACCCCACCTCTTCTCTCGAGGTACATGAGCGCTCATGGCCACATCATCATCGGAGCCATCATCTTCTTGAGCTGCCGCAACCTTGGAACTAGAAGATTCCTTTTACTTCTTCCTTAGAGGACGATTGGTGGCGAAGTGTCCAAGTTTACCACATCTAAAACATTTGATCTTTGATAGATCCCACTTCTTTTTCCCTTGCTGCTTCTTAGATGCCAGGGCTGCATCTTCCTCTTCCTACTTCTCTTTGCTTGATCCGGTACTGGCTTGTCTCTTGGTCATTCGACAAATTTCTTCTTGTCGGAGGATAGCCCACATGTCATCCCAGTTTGAAAGGTCCTGGCTGCCCAAGATTCTTTGGACAAACGTTTCCCAATCATCTGTGACTGCATTTCGAGCAGTCCTCACTATGACATCATCATCCACTTTAACCCCCATGGAAATCAGCTGGTCCCGGATCATCTGCAACCTGAAGAGGAAAGGATCGATTTCCTGTCCCTTAGTCATCATAAACAACCTCATCTGGTTCTCCAGAAGCATCTTCTTCTAGACGGATTCCCCTTGATACAGTGTGGTTAATGCTTTCCACATACCATTAGCCATCTTCTTCTCCGATATGTGTGGGACCACATGATCCTTGACCCCATCCATGATGAAGTGCTTGGTATGCGCCTCTACTTCATTATGCTTCGCGAGAAGAGCAACATCGGTTGGTGTAGCCAAGACGCTCTCTTCATGCTTCCGTAATTCGTATGCCTCCAGGACTGTCAGGATTCTGGCCTTCCAGATAGAAAAGTTGGACAAGCCATCCAACCTATCCTGATCATGCAGTCCGTATGGCGTCATCTGCTCATAAATAATCTGTCGAAGCAGATACTCCTCTCCCTGCTTCTATTGCTACCCTCAACAGAAACTTGGATCTAGGGTTCTTGGTGAGAAAGGCACCGTCTGCTCCCTCTGACAACTGATTCCTCCCTTGGAAATCTGCCAAATCCTTTGAATCAACCCACTTCGATCACCCTCCTGATCGATCCTCAGATTTCTTTGGCAAAAATCTTTTGAGCGGCTGTTCTCCTCTCGCTCTTTGTCAACTTAGCTAGGCACGATTCTGAACCGAAAAAATCTCCACCACACCAGCAACTGCTAAAGATCTAAAGCTCTGCTTCCAGACTACGACAACTCTACACAGCAACTCAAAACTGGACTGCGTCCCTCTGGCTGGCTTTTGCGTGAGTAGACTGGCTCAGTGCAGCCTCTGCGCAGCACAAGCTGCTCCCGCATCCCTCTGGAAGGCTCTGCGCTTCCTTTGCGTTACCCAACTGGGACTGCGTCAGCCCCTGCGTGGCCTCTGCTGGGACTGCGTCCTCCTGGAGTTGCGTTTCCCTCTCTGGATCTCTGTTGCTTCAGCTGTCTCTCTGCAGCAACAAATTCTTCAGTCGTTTCGCTGGAGATTCAGCTTGATCTGCAATGCTCTGATACCATGTGAAAATTTCTCAATCTAAGAAATCCTACTGCTAACCATCGATTTACTTCTACTTGATCATTTATACAAGTTATTAATCTGAATTTTCAGAAAAACATTGAAGTAAACACAAATAGCAGCATACACATACAGATCATTTACTAAATATAACACTCATATGACAAAGTGACACAGAGATTTTTCGAACAAATGTCCCTGGAAAAACCCAATACGAGGAAACTGGGGCAGCTAGCTCTGGAGGGTTTTATTATTATGAAGAATCTGAATACAACAATTTCTGGGCACCAGACATGGTTGGCCCTATAGAGAAAATCACGGTTCACTCGAAGACAAAAAATATGGTTGATTCACACTATCAAACGGGATTTATAGAACTTGAACCCTTTCTGGCCCATCGGAAACCCCAGCGCTGCTCCTTACCCCTCTCAGTCAACCTTACTGGCCTGCGTCAGCCTCTGCATTGCTTTGGAAGGGCTCGCGTCAGCCCTGCATCGCTCCTGTTGCCTTTGTGCTGGCCCTGACCGAGCTCTGGCTGGACTGCGTAGCATTGGATGTCCTTTGTGCTGCTGGATATGCTGCCTCTCTGTTGCTGTTGTATTCTTGGCCTTGGATTCAGAATCCCTCACCAATACTGCCCCTCGCTACACTGCAACTCTTCCTGAAATTCTTAGCAAACCACGCCCTAAAATTTCAGCTTAGCTTTAGTGCTCTGCCAATGTGTCTATTCTCCTACTGACCCCAAGCCCTTCTCTTATACTTTTCTCGTTGGCAAACCAACGACCATGATCTAATTTCTAATCAACGACTAAGATTAGAAGCTACTTGATCCACGTCACTTGAATCATTCTCATCACATGTTTAATTTAATTCACTTTAATCTTTTAATTTTCCTAAGTTAGACTTAGGGTCCTTAATTAAAAAGACTAATTATTTGAATAACTATTAAACCTGATGGAATTTTCCCAAACGCTTTCTAGGTCTTGGAGATCTCATGTACTCTAGCTCCTCCACAAAATTTCAGAGCTAGAGCACATAGGATGCTACCCCAAAATCTCAACAATGCTGACCACACCTCGTTTGTCATCGTCTTCTCGGCAATATGTGGAACCACGTGATCTTTCACTCCATCGATGATCAAGCGTTTAGCCTGCGCCTGATTTTCATTAAACTTCTTCAGAGCATCAATATCGCTCGACACAGCCAAGACGTTCTCGACATGGTCTCTGATGCCATATTCATCAAGGACTGTCAGGATTCTGGCTTTCCAGATGGAAAAGTTAGAGACACCGTCTAACCTATCCTGATCTCTCAGTCCATATGGGGCCATCTTTGCTCAAGATGTCGAAGCAAGTGCTCTTCTCCCTTCTACTACTGCTACGGTCAACAAAAGACTGGATTTGGGTTTCTTGGCGATAGAGACCCTCTAGAGAATGTGCTCCCTCTTACAAATGATTTCACTCCTGGAAATCCTTCACCAATTCTGTCGAATTAGCCTTCTACGATCACTCGACTTGATTGAATCTCAAATTTCTTGGCTAGAAAATTTGCTGAGGAATTTTTTCCCCTTACTTTGTCAACCCTGCTAGGCACTGTTCTGCATTGAAAGAAACAATGCCCTGCCAGCAACTTTGAAGATCAGAAAACTGCACTTCTAGGCATGGCAACCGGAACAACGTCACTCCTTCTTGGACTACGTCACCCTCATGGGCCTGCGTCAGCTCAGCGTGAGCTTGGCAGGCTCTGCGCCACCCTTCTGGGCCTGTGTCAGCACTACGTGAGCAGACTGGCTCTGAGTCACCCCCTGCAGGGCCTCTACGTTGTCCCTTTGGTGCTGCGCTGCCTCTTTCTGAATCTGTGCAGCTTTAGCTGCCCTCTTGCAGCAAAAAACCTTCAGCCCTATGTTGATGGCTTCAACTTGATTTGCAATCGCTCTGATACCATATGAGAATTTCTGAATATAGAAACCCTACTGTAGTATCTTGATTTACTTCTCCTACTTGTTTGATTTAATTAACAAGTTATTTTTTGAATATTCAGTAAAATATCAAAGCAAACACAACTGCAACCTTCACATACATACAAATCATTTACTGAAGCATAACGCACACATGACAAAGGACAATATTTTTTCGACAATGTCCCCAGAAAAACCCAATGCGGGAAAACCGGTGTAACAACTCTTAGAGGGTTTGTTTATTAAGAAGAATATCTGAATACAATCAAGGGTGCCAGTAATGGTTTGCCCAACAGAGAATTCACGATAGATGTACCTTTTAGTCCAAGACATAAAATATGGTTGATTCAGCGGAGGAAGCACTCCTCTGAAAATACTGAATACGAGCCCTTTCTGGCCCACTGGAACCCCAACGTTGCTCCTCCAGCCTCTGCGTCAGCTTCTCTTGCCCAACGTAGCCACTGCACAGCACAAGCTGCCCTTGCATCACCCTTCTAAGCTCAGCGCAGGCCCTGCGTCACCTTGAAGGCCCTGCGTCAGCCTCAGCGTCACCCTGAAGACCCTGCGTCAACCTCTGCACTGCCTCTGTGTGAGCCTAGTCGAGCTGTGTCCCTCTTGCTGGTCTTTGCGCTGCCTGGTACGGATATGCCTCTCTGCCTCGGATCAGAATAATCCCTCACCGATCTGCCCCTCACAAGCACTGCAAGCTCACTCGAAAATTCTCAGCAAACCGCGCCCCAAAATTTCTACTTAGATCAAGTGCTACCGCTCTTTGTGTCTCCTCCAACTGACCCCAAGCCTTCCTTTAATACTTTTCTCGTTGAGAAATCAACGGTTGTGATCTAATCTCTAATCAACTACTAAGATTAGAAAAGACTTGATCCACATCACTTAGAACATTCTCACCCACATGTTTAAATTAATTCCTTTTAATTATTTAATTTCCCTAAGTTCGACTTAGGTTCTTCCTTAAAATAATTATTTTATTGAATATCTTTCACACCGGGTGGAATTTCTCCAAACGATTTCTAGGTCTTGGAGATCTCATGTGTTCTAGCCCCTCCACAACGTTTTGGAGCTAAAGCACATCCGATGCTACCCAAAATCTCAACATGCTCTAAGTCTCAAACGTTGTGGAGAGGCTTAGACACATGCTTTCCACATAACCCAGAAATTGCTTTGGGAAATTCCTCCCAGAAACAATTTTATTTAATAAATTAATTATTTTTAATGAAGACCCTAAGTCTAACTTAGGAAATTAAAATAATTAATGGGTATTAATCTAAACTGTGGGTGAAACTTCTAGAAAAATCAGATCAAGCCTAAATGTAATCTTAGTCGTTGATTGGAGATCTAATCTCAGTCGTTGAAGTCTCAACGAGAAGACTATAAAGGAAGGCTTTACGGTCATTTGGAAGATACATCGAGAGGATCAAGTGATAATTCTTTAGCGAGCAGTGCTCATGAAGAAACTTCGATGTAAGAGATTCTTCATGCAGTTGAGGGGCAAAGACAATTTTGGCAGGAGGATCTTCTCCGGGGCCAAGGATCATCAACAGAGAGGCAGAGAAAGACTCAGAGGGAGTAGCGCAGTGCCCAAAGAGGGTGACGCAACACCCAGAGAGGGTGAGACAAGACCACGCAGGCCCCACGCAGAGGCAATGCAACATTTCCGAGTTTAAGTCCGAATTCAGCTGGGAAATTGAGATTTTGAGCCGGGAGGGCTGCATCGAGTTTTCTAAGAGCTGAAAGATCACACAGAAGGGGTGACACAGTCCATCAGAAGTCCACATGCAGGCCTACGCAACTACTGCGCAGAGGCAACACAGAGGGTGTTGGGGTTTCGTCATTTTAGCGACTGGATCAGTCGGGACTTGCAAAGTGAGGTAAATTCACTATTTTTCTCTGTCAGTATTCTCTGTAACTAAATTGTTCGGTGAGACATTCAAAGATGTATTCAGATATAATTGTTTCTTAATAATAAAACCCTCATATCTGCTGCACCGGTTTTGCCGCATTAGGTTTTTTCGAGGACATTTGTCCAAAAGTAACTGTCCTGTGTGTGTTATTTCTTTTGCTCAGTTTCTTGTTTCCGCATCTAAATTAATTAAGTGAAGGCTACTTCTGTAATTGCTTCAATGTTTTCAGAAGCAATCTGCAAAATAACTTGTTAATGTAATTTACAAGTAGGAGAAGTAATTCAGTTTGTTGGAGTAGGATTCCAGATCTAGGACTTGGAATTTTCACAGAGACCACTTGGAAACCAATTTCGACAAGGATTCTGAGGTCTAGGAATCTCCTTTACAAGTTATACCATCAAACCCTAGCCCTCGAAACCCTCCTAGCCCTTCTTAGAGAGCCTTTCACCTTGCTTTCCAAGCAGGCAAGCCATATATTTGAGCCTCTCTTGTGAATAGGCTTTTAGGATCACCTTTCATCCTATCATTGACCTATGCATTATCGTGATCCTTGCTGTACCGATTCTCCTCCCATTGGTGAAAGTTCGTAAAGAGCAGGGAGCCATAGCTGAGGTGACAGTGGGCTATTGCTCCATTGTTGCCCTTGACCTAGTAGTTTCCCTATAAGACCCCCCTCCTGGAACCCTTGCTAGTTTGAGTGGTAACAGTGCCCTCTAGCTTTTTCCTATTTAAAAGGCATGCTAGTTTGTGTGGCAACAAGCCATAAATTTAATTGCACTTACGCACTGAATGCAACCTCAATTCAATGCACAATATCCACATCAATTCAACAATACTTTTTGCAACTTTGGATCGCTCCACGTACATGTATTAAGCTACATGTCACTATATGCTCAACCCTCTTTGATACTTGCTTGCGCTGGCACTCATGTACATGATTTTTGCGTGCAAGGAATCAATCATGTATCTACACACTTACTAAATTAGCACAACCTTCTCTACTCTCTTAGGCAACCATACATATCAACCTGAGGTCAAACAGACTCGATTTTGTCACATCTCTATATGCGGTAGCTTGCTGCTCTTTTTCAACGCATGGTTTTGGAATTCTGGTTCAAGGGATTGTTGTCAAACAAGGAATGCGACTTTATCAAATTGCACAAGGCAAGTAACTTCCTCCTAATCGCTTGGCCTCTAATGCTTGATTTTGGCCATTGTCAACTATTGATAATGCAACCCGTTCTTACAATAGTCAATGCGACCCTCAAAATAAAATTGCTTTCAACCTCTTAGAATTTTATTCTCAGCTCCATAGATTAATGGCACTCAACCTTAGAGATCTTCTGGTATACGACCTCACAATCCAAAAAAGCTCAAAAAGGTATAAATCATTCGCGCACTTTGTTGATTTATGGTAGCATTGGATGTGCTCTAGCCTTGTAATTTTGTATATAGGCTAAGACACATGTATTCCATAATACCCATAAATGGTTTTGGAAAATTCCACTTAGAGATGGTCTAATTAAATTAATTAATCGTTTTTTAATGTTTTCCTAAGTCTAAACTTAGGGAAATTGATTAATTAAAGGTTATTAATTAAACTAAGTGTGAATCTTCTAGGTAAAGTCATGGATAATCTCCCAGTTAATCTTAGCCCTTGATTATGTTTTAATCTTGGCCGTTGAAGTGTCAACGAAAGATTATAAGGAGGGTGAGGGGCCTATGGAAACTACATTGAGCATTTGGCATTTTCGAGCTTGTGAGAGAGACAGCTTTTTGATCAAGATCGAATCACTAGGGCTGGGTTTGCTAAGTGATTTGATTTAGTGATCAGTTCTAGAGAGGGGTAGATGCAACAACTGGTCAGGAGGACTAGGAGTACATTTCAGAGAGAGGCAACAGTGACGCAGAGAGAGGCAATGCAATCATCTGGAGGGATGATGTAGTTCCTGAAGGGAATCACCTAGAAGTGATGCAGTGCCTTCTTGATTCAGTCCGGAGATAGCTGGAAGCTGGGGTTTCTGAGCCAGGAGGGCCAAAACTCAGTTTCAGATCAGCCTGATTAGTTGCAGAGGAGAGGTGACGCAGTTTTTAAGCTTGCCCACGCAGGCTTATGCAGTTGCAGTGTAGGCATCATGCAAAGGCAGAGAGGGGCTTCACCAATGCTGTTTAGATCAGCCGGGGACTTGCAGAGTGAGGTATATCTCACATTTCTTTTGTTGCCGAGATTTTCTCTGAAGGGTGAGCCGGATATTGGCACCCTAGTTGTATTCAAGATTCTGCTACTTAATAATATAAAACCCCCAAAACTGCTGCATAGGTTTTCCCAGGTTGGGTTTTTCCGGGGACTTAGTCCAAAAATAACTGTGTCAAATGAGGATGTTTTTCATTGTATTTTGTTCAGTTTGTTTCAACACTTAGATTTATTCCGCAGTAGTATTTGTGTAGACTGCTTCAGTAAGTACTTCGATATTTCACTGTAATGAAATAATTATGAAAAATAATAGAAGTAATTCAGATTTTTTGTAGTAGGTCTCCAGATCTAGGATTTTTCACATGGTATCATAGCTTATTCAAGCTGAAGTGCAGAAGAAACAAGAGTGAACCAATAGATCAACGCTGAAGAGAGTGGGAACTACGTAAGCCACATTAGACTCCCCCAAAAATTATGCAGTCTAGGCCAGGAGGGCAATCCAGCAGGCAATTCAGCGCTGAAAAGGCTTCCTCTGAGAGAGTTGACAGAGGGGTAAGCTTTTTCAGTTGCAGAAGAGGCAGCGCAGCAGACCAGCCTAGCTGAAGGATGCAGTAGTTGCACAACAGTGAGTGATGGTGCATAAGCGCCATAAAATTTCTGAAAAACACAATTGGGGATTTCTTGACCTCAGAGAGTTTCTTACTCAAAGAAACTCAGTTTCTCCCGTGCAGTAGCGGAAGCATTGACTTACTCCTCAAGGAGTGCGTAAGTCTAGCTGAGCAGAGGGTTAGAGGAAGATATCGACAGTTAAGGATATGGCCAGCAACGAATTGCGTGACCAAGATAGATTGGAGGGTGCCTCCAACATGTTATTTGGAAGTCAAGGATTCAGTTTCTCCTTGATGAGCATGATCTAAAGGTCCTCATTGACAGCGCAGTTGCAAAGCCACTGGATGCAGCACATCTGAGAGCCTTCAAGAAGAACATGGCAAGAGCCAAACGATTGATCCTAGATGGCGTAAAGGATCACATCGTACCCCACATAGCAGCAAAGAACACTGCTAGAGAAATGTGGGTGGGGCTGGAAAAGCTATATCAAGGATCTTTCGAGCAGCGGAAGACGTATCTGGAGGAGAAGATGCGTAATACCAGGATGAAGAAGGGAGAGCGTTTGGACTCCTTCCGGTCTCAAATTTAGGATAACCAAGACCCACTGTCGGTAGTGGGATCAACACCTAAAGACTCAGAGCTGGTAAGGCTCACTCTGAACTCTGTTTTAGAAGACTATTAGGTCTTTGTCCAGAGCATTCTGGGGAGAGAAAAGCTTCCAGGATGGGAAGTGATGTGGGCAGCCTTGCAGCAAGAAGAGCTGAGGAGAGATCTCCTCAAAATCCATATTGAGGATGGCAGCATCGGTTCGAAAGTCAAGAAGGAGGAGGAAGATAACACAACCCTTGCATCAAAGGGGAAACAGAGGCAGAAGAAGAAAGATTTGTCCAAGATCAAGTGCTTCAGGTGTGGGGAAATGGGACATTATGCCACACAATGTCCTCTTCAGAAAAAGGAGAAGGAGGAGAAGCAATGTCCTCAAGTCAGAGCTGCAAAGATTGAGGCAGAAGCTGATTGTGCTATGTTAGCTCATATTCCAAAAGGAGAGAATGGGACTGACTTGGAGTTGTAGATCCAGAATCTATAGTGGTAGGATCCTTGAGTATTTCCGAACCCTTGGATCACATGCGAGCTACGACAGCCTTAACATAGTAGTAGGATGGACAACAGCAGCGGAAGATGAAAAGACAATGCAGTGGCTAACAATACTAGAGCTTGATTAGCGCAGAGAGGGAGCAACAGCAGCAACAGTTGAGCAGCGACAATGCAATGCACAATGGTGCAACGCAGTGCAGTGCTCACGCAGTGCAGAGCAACAACATCGCATCATATTCAGAGAGCTAGTGCAAAAGTGAGCAGCAGACAATCTTATTATCCAAGATGCAGTTTTACTTGTCCAATATTGGATGTTTTCTCTGTTGGAATTAGCAATAGTGCAACAGTGCAGCAGCAGCAACAACAGTGGTGCAGTAGCAGCGTAGCGCACAGTGGTGCAACACAGTGCAGAGTAGTGCTCATGCAGTGTAGAGAAATGCTCACGCAGTGCAACATCATGGTTGCAGAATTCAAAGGGAGTTGCAATACAGTGGCAGTTGTCAGCAACATGCAGAGTTAGCAGCAGTACAGATGCAACATTTGTGCAGTGTTGGTGAGCAGCATCAACAACACAACAACAGATGTTACAGAAGTCAGAGCGACACATTGAGTTGTATTGTTAGAGCACTTTCCTTGCTAAGAGGGAGTGTTGATTTATGGTAGCATCAGAAGTGCTCTAGCCTTGTAATTTTGTATATAGGCTAAGACGCATGTATTCCATAATACCCAGAAATGGTTTTGGAAAATTCCACTTAGAGATGGTTTAATTAAATTAATTAAATGTTTTTTAATGTTTTCCTAAGTCTAAACTTAGGAAAACTGATTAATTAAAGGGTATTAATTAAACTAAGTGAGAATCTTCTAGATAAAGTCATGGATCATCTAGCAGTTAATCTTAGCCCTTGACTATGTTTTAATCTTGGCTGTTGAAGTGTCAACGAAAGATTATAAGGAGGGTGAGGGGCCTATGGAAAATACATTGAGCATTTGGCATTTTTGAGCTTGTGAGAGAGACACAACTTTTTGATCAAGATGGAATCACTAGGGTTGGGTTTGCTAAGTGATTTGATTTAGTGATCAGTTCCAGAGAGGGGCAGATGCAGTAACTGGTCAGGAGGACCAGGAGTACATTTCAGAGAGAGATAGCAGTGATGCAGAGAGAGGCAACACAGTCATCTGGAGGGGTGACGCAGTTCCTGAAGGGAATCACGTAGAAGTGACGCAGTGCGTTCTTGATTCAGTCCGGAGATAGTTGGAAGCTGGGGTTTCTGAGCCAGGAGGGCCAAGTTGTAGCCAACAACCTGGGAGAATAGAAGTATCCTTACCCGTCAGTTTCAGATCAGCTTGATCAGTTGCAGAGGAGAGGTGACGCAGTTCTTCAGCTTGCCCACGCAGGCTTATGCAGTTGCAGCATAAGCATCACGTAGAGGTAGAGAGGGGCTTCACCAACGCTGTTTAGATCAGCCGGGGACTTGCAGAGTGAGGTATATCTCACATTTCTTCTGTTGCCGAGATTTTCTCTGAAGGGTGACCCGGATATTGGCACCCTAGTTGTACTCAAGATTCTGTTGCTTAATAATATAAAACCCTTAGATCTGCTGCATCAGTTTTTCCAAGGTGGGGTTTTTCGAGGACTTAGTCCAAAAATAACTGTGTCAAATAAGGATGTTTTTCATTGTATTTTGTTCAGTTTGTTTCAGTACTTAGATTTATTCCGCAACAGTATTTGTGTAGACTGCTTTAGTAGTTACTCCGATATTTCACTGTAATGAAATAATTTTGAAAAATAATAGGAGAAGTAATTCATATTTTTTGCAGTAGGAATCCAGATCTAGGATTTTTCACACACTCATCCTCTATTAATGGTCAGTCGTTGCGCACTTGGTCAATGTTGATTTTTTTTGGGTAGCATCAGATGTGCTCTAGCTTCGAAACGTTGTGGAAGCCCTAGAACACATGAGATCTCTAAGACCCAGTAATCGTTTTGAGAAATTCCACTTGGCGCTTTAGTTATTCAAATAACTAACTATTTTAAATGGAGCCTAAGTTAAAACTTAGGGAAATAAAATAATTAAAGTGAATTAATTTGAATGTGGGTGAGAATGTTCTAAGTGACGAAGATCAAGTCTTTTCTAATCTTAGCTGTCGATTAGAGATTAGATCACGACCATTGATTCATCAACAGGAAAAGTATAAAGGAAGGTTTGAGGGTTAGTTGGAGAACACACACAAAGTCTTAATCTAGAGATCGAATTATTCTGACGGAGCAGTGCTTGGACGAAGATCAAATCTTAGTGATTCAACGAAGCAGTGAGGGGCAGAAGCAATTGCTGGTCGAAGGATCAAGAGTACATTGTAGAAAGGCAGTAGAGATAACAGAGGAACCAACGCAGCCACCAGGAGAGGTGACGCAGACCCCAGAGAGGGTGATGCAGGTTCACGCAGTGGCTCTAAGGGACAGTTCAAAAATCACTGGAGATTAGGGTTTCTGAGCCGGCAGGGCTGAATCTCGATTTTCTAAGAGGCAGATCAACGCAAAGAAGGGGTGACACAGTGCTCAGCCATACCGACGCAGGCCCACGCATCTACTACGCAGAGGCAACGCAAAGGCAGCTGGGGCTTCACCAGTTTCTAATCCGGATCAGCCGAGACTTGTAGTGTGAGGTAAAACTCATGATTTATTTCTGTCTTCCAAGGATTTTCTCTGTTGGTTGAGCTGGATATTGGCTCCCTAGTTGTACTTAGATTATTGCTGCTTAATAATACAAACCGTTAGAACTGCTGCACCGGTTTTCCCGCATTTGGTATTTCCGGGGACAATTATCCAAAAATAAGTGTGTCCTTTGTCTGATTGACTCATTTATTTTTCAGTACTTGATTTGTATATTTGTGTAGGCTACAACGTATTTACATTAATATTTTCTTGAAGCATTCAGAAAATAACTTGTTAAATTAATGAAAACAAGTAGGTAATGTAAATCAGATTTCTGCAGTAGGGTTTCTTTAACTTAGATTCAAAAATTTTCACAGTCAACACCTCCATGTACACCATGCACATGCTCAATTTTAATTTAGATTTCCACTTCGATGCACACGAAATACTACACAGGTGTATTCGGCCTCTGATAATATGACCTCGTGTTGAGTTAATGGCTAAGAAACGCTGCTCGGCTTGGCTCGATCATGGTAATATAAGCACTGTTTGCTGGCAATCATGGCCCATGATCCCAACCTTCAACAAAGATCATGAGCTCACAATCACTCTGTGCGTTGTTGCAACGTTGACAATTTCCTCTCGCTCAGTCGCTTGTATTTTGTAGTTGCTATGAAAGTCTCCTCTTGACGGGTGCGTAACTTTTGTGGTGACTAATTGAGTTCTTAGTCCCAATATGAACTCCGTTGAAATTAAGTGCGTGACCTCTATGGTGGCTAATTGATTATGCAACGCCAAGTCAATCAATGTTGCCGTGATCCATTAATATAGTGGCCAATCGACCACACTAAAATGTTGGAAATAATCCTCTTTCCAAAATGATGAGTTCAACCCCGACCTTACAATCTTAGCCTCAATTCCGACAATCTTGTTATGCCGTTTCCACAAGAAAATGACTCAATCCACAGTGATGAAATTGATCCAGTAGTGAAATTTGGTGCTTTGATATATGATGCAATAAATCAACAGTCTCCACAGGAGATGATTCTCGGCCTCGAATGAATGACAAACTGGCTTAAATATGAAGATCCTCTAAAGAAGAATACTCATGGCCTCTTCAAGATGATGGTGCGATCTCCGACGAAATTATATATATATATATATATATATATATTCTTCTGCCATGAAATAATGGCTCTGACAAATAGAAGAATTTGGCCCTATGTTCCTCTGGCAAATAATTTTCTTTGGGACCTTGAAGAAATGACCCGCAAGAATAAATGGCCAACTAGGGTGGCTGTTGAGAAAACCACCGAAATTGATGAGCTGATTAATACTAGCTAGGGTGATTATAATAGATCATCGAAACTAGCCTTGTTCAAACTCCTTGATCAAATCTACAATACACCCTCAGGCTGGCAGGGAAACCAGCTCTGCTACCACTGTAAATCTATGTCGCTAATTCAATAAACAAATCTCACAAATTGGACTATCAAATCAATGACAAACTAGAAATATAAACTGCAAATTCATAATAGGCAATAAACACGCAGGAAATCTCAACTTTATTTATATAAATATAAAAATGATTTTACAAATAATAGGAGGATAACTGAGATGGGATCCTCCAAATTGGATTTGGCCTCAGGATCTAACTACTACAATATTGGATTTGGCCTCCCGAATTGAGCTGCAACTGATAAGTGCTCTTGTGAATTTTGGATGAATCCACCTAGGGATGAGAGGGATTCTCGTCCACTCTCACCAAATCACCCAAGGGTTCTTGTCTTGGAGCTACTGAAGCAGAGAACTCGGTTCTCCAACTCTCAACAAAGACAAATACACAAATCCAAGATGTCCCCAAATGATCTCCTCCTTTTAAAGCCCTAATAGATAGATCTCCAAACTTCTAGAAGCATTTTAGTTTATTATTTTATTATTATTCTAGAAGCTCCTCCTTGACTTCATCTAAGTGACTTTTCATTTAATTTTATTTTTCACTTAAGTTTATAAACATACTTGGCTGCGGATAGGCAATTTTTTGGATCGTTTTGCAACGTTTTCACAATTTTTACAATATTCTCGTGATATTCGCTTCCAAGGATTTCTTGATGCTTTGCTTCTAAAAAACGTGCCCACTTCGTGCAACCTTGGTTGCTAGATCATTGCTAGTAGATTTAGAATTGTTGTGGAATTTTAAAATTGTGGTCATAATAGAAATTTTGACAAATATTGAGGGAGTTATGGTGGTTGCAAATTTGCTGCCTTAAAACTCTCATCACATTTTGACCAACTTTTTGAGGAATGCCCCATTTTTGTTGCTTGAGTGTTTTGGTTATCTAGGAAAAGCAAGGTCAACAAATGCTCATGGTGCAAAACACTTTGCATAAAGGGCAAGCTTTGCGTGTTTCGAGACTATTTTTGAAGGGTGGTCGAAACGAGGAGGAGACGTGGGATCTCATTCATTTGGCTTCACTAATTTATAGTTTATGTGGGCATTTTTCCTTGGAGAGTCCCATTGATGTCTTATTATAATATTTCCTTTGGATAAATGCATGGATCTAGGAATATTTTATCATTATCCCTTGGGGAATAAAGTGGATCTAGATTCCACCAAATAATATTTATTGTAAGGGAGATTGAGCTCAAATCTATATAGGGATTTGCTCTCTCCATTATCTTTGATGGTTGGATTTGGGTATTTTTCCTTTGGAGATTCGTTGAATATCTTTAAGGTAATGAAAGTTAAGGGTTTCTCTCCTTGTGGCATATGCGCTTGGGTTTAAATTGCTAGACTAATGCTTTAATTTGCTTGCATCAAATGTGTCATGAAGTGATAATTATGTGTAACCCTGTTCCTTTCTTTAGAATATTTTAGTTGCGGTTGATTTCCCCTTTAAAATCTGTGTTTATTGCTGGAAATTGTCAATGGGTATCTATATTCGTACATGAGAATTGGCTGCCATTTACATTCTCTAATACACACTCATGCATATCTAAAATCTCTTCTTAATTTGGGTTTTCACAAGTTATTTTCTGTACTAGTGGACAAAAACATAGGGCTGTTTGTGGGTTGTTAATTGCAGCTACATTCATTCCTTGAGAAGTTCATAGTTGCTGCCTTTCCTACTTTGTCCTTGATTCCACTTGGCCATTTGATTGACACTAGTCTTGGTCCAGCTATTACTTTGTAGAAGCCCTATATTACAATCTCTGTTTTCCAAAGTTTAACTCTTCATCTTGAGCTTCCATTGCATATCTTTGGAAATCTTGTCTTAGCAATACCACCCTTGTGGCAGAGGAGAGCTGGCAAGTGAAGTTTGTTCACAAAGATTGCCCTTTATTGTGTTATATAGAATATAGGAATGATGTTAGACTTTTAAATGACAAATGATAATTGATACTAGCTTTTTTATACACATATCTCCTTTATGTGGTGCAGGTGATAATATCCGCTAATGCAGAACCTCCAGTTGTGAGAATAATGGATTACAGGTAGCTATTCAACAACTATTCTACAAATTTTCAGCCACAATTGGTGTGAAGATAAATATTGAAAATCATTAACTGTATTTAATGAGATCAAGTATAAATTGTAGAGCACGGATTTATTTCACTTAATTTCAATGTTGATATTGTATTGGATAGCATTTTAATTTTTTTGTGCCCTCTCTTTAAGCGTAGATTATAGGGTCCTTAGTCACTTTTCAGATGTGTCAATGACCCTCATAAAGCAATCTTATAGTCAACATGGAACAAAATTTATTTATTTGGTAGCTTATTATTTGTTGTTTGAATTTTCAAACTCTAGTGCAAATGGATATAATAACCAACACACAATTGACTAAAATTTGCTAAACACCAATTCTCAGCACAAACACATAAGAGCGCAAGGTTTATTGGAGTTATTTTCAGATCACTAGCATGCTAGAACTCCTTATGGATGTAAGATTATTAAAGATGATTTTGGCTATGTCCAACAAATGATCACAAATAATTTAAGATAATTGTAGTCATGTCCAAGGAATGGCCACAAAATTAGGTTAATGAGACTAAAGAATATCACGTGTATTACACAATGGGAATGCCACAGTAGCTTCTAGTTCTAAGCTAACTATGATAATTAATGATAAATTATCTGAGAATGAGACCACATAGAGTTGAGCAACTAGTCAAAAAAGGAAAAAGTCAAATAATGAAAAGTAATTAGTACAAGAGTGAGAATACCATCCAAAAGAGCATGTGAAATTGTACTAGAGTTGGAGGTCGAGATTGAAAGAGAAGGGAGAGAAGTCTCTTCCTCCAAGTTCTCTGTCATTGTAAAGAGTCGAGTACATTGTCTGATAAGGTCATATAGAGAATAACTGAGATGAGGGGATCCTACCATGTAATTTTGGATGCGATTTTGGGGTCAACTTGATTGTGTGGAGCTCCACCACTCCTAATACTCAAGACAGGGGGAGGGTGGGACTTTGAATTGACGACTGGCTATTTGATGAAGCGTGGAGGCTGGTATTTAGAGTGGGAGGGGAGTCTATCTTTGGCTCTTGGATCTCCTAGAGTTGAATTGTTCAGTAGTCCTGTGACATCCATCCTAGGGCTTAGTATGGGAGCCCTTAAAAGTCTCTTGGAAATAGGACGCCCAATCAAGAGGGCTTTAGGCAGAAGTCCAGGTCCTAATCAATTTGATAGCTAAAAAATTCTAAATCTCTAGTTGTCATTTCTGATCTTGAGTAGGTTGAACAACAGTGAAGAAGGAAGTGATCCTCCTAGATAAGTTTGGTTGGGGAGGACCCCATAGGGCCTAGATCTAAATTCAAGAACCTCCCTCATAAAAATATTCTCACCTTTGTTTTTGAGTATGGAAAGAATGTAGAAAGGGACTCTTTTGAATCCAAGTAAAGTTTGAGGAATTTTCCCTTGATCTCATTGTAATCGGGATAGCTGAAGATGAGGTGATCCTTTGACTCCATCTCATGTAGGTTGCAACGCTGGCAGATCCTATCCGCATGAGGAAGATGATAAATGGTTTATACTCAGAGTAAATACAAACCCACTTTGAATTGGCCAAGTGGTATCCCGTGGGCATGCATTTAGTGCGTACATGTATATGTGAGTCGAAGAACAAGGCCATCCCTTTGCTGCATGAAGTGCGACTTGTAGAAAGCCATCTTAGGGCCGAGCCCCTCTAAAGGTGGATTCTAGGTGCCTTGAATATACTATCTATTTGGATAACAAATTCACCCAAGACCCTGTGGAATGTTAAAATTTGGGTACTAGAGGACAAGTGATTCCCTAAGGCTTTGATATTTGGCCTAGGGAAAAGTGTCCAAATGTATTTATCTTTTTCTCCTAAAGTGACTTTATAAGTGGTAAAGTCAAATTTAATTTGAAAGTGACTTTATAAGTGATAAAATTACTAAGTCTAATTTTAAAGGGACTTTATTAAAGTCAATGTGAAATTAGAAAGTGAAAAAGTGACTATAGGAATAAAAGGCTAATTGGGTCTTTATTTAAGTGGGGTGAATTAAAAAAATAGAAAGTGAGATTTAAATGCACATTTAATCTCAGCCCTTGATCTAAAGCTATCTCAACCATTGGATTTAGGGATTTCCCAAAAGTCACTCAGGGTTAGGTTAAAAGATGAAAAGAAGAGAAAAGATCATTCAGTTTTTCATGAGCAGATTGAGCAAAAGAGAGAAGGAGAGCAAAGAGATCTTTTGAGTAGAGAGGAAGAAGGAGAAACAACACCTTGGCACATTTACCGAGGCAACACTATTTCAGCAAATCCATACAACAAAGCAAGAGCACGATTTTCGAGGCAAGTGTCACGAAAATCAAGGAAGGAAGAACTGCATTTATTGTTGCAATATCGGCATAGTTTTCGAGGTCCGTACAACAGCAAAGGAGGCACAATTTTTGAGGTTCGTACAAAAGCAAATAAACACGGAAATCGAGGTCCATACAATAGTAGTTTGGCACAATTTTCGAGGCATCCATACTATTGGTTTTGGCACACATTCCCAGAATTCAGACAAATGTCCTTTGGCACAGTTTTCGAGGAGGGTCATAGAGCTGTTTTGACACACTTTTCCATGCTGTCCGTACAACATTTAATGTTGTACTTTTCGCTGTAATTTTCTGTTTTGCATTGGCACGAAAATCGAGGTGGAGTACAAGCACAATTTTCGAGATAAGTAAAAATTATTAGTTGCTGGAATTTTTACTATGTATTTCATTTCTCTATAAAAGCAATACAGAAATAAAGAAGAGCTCTCAAACTGGTTTTCCCCAAGAGTTGTAGGGGGTTTTTCGAGGGTCATATTGACAAAAAATTAGCGTGTTAATTTTCTGTGTTTTATTTCTGCAATTTCCAGCGCTGTGAAATTTTCAGAATTTGTGTTTCAGAAATATTTATCATTTCCAGAATTTTGAATGTATGATTATGGGAACAGACATTTAACTATATGGGAGTGATAAGGAGAGATTGATAACTGGAGTGGGGTTTAAAATTTCTACATGGTATCAGAGGTTGGGTGGCTGAAAAGTGCAGTTTGGGACATTAAGTGAAAAATTACAGCAAGTTATTTTCACACAGAAAACTGAACCTTTACCACAGATTTGATAGCTTCAGTTTGTTAGGACAACAAGCACGTCTTTGGGCTTGAGGGTTGAGGATAGGTTGGATGGGCAGAGCAACTATAGTGCATGGAGGGAGAGTATTCAGAGCATTTTTGAGGAGGCAGAAGTCTGGGGAATAATGGTTCACACCACACAATACCCAGTAGCAGTGCCTGCTGGTGCTGTTAAGTTGGCTGACTTTAACAAGAAGAATGCCAAGGGAAAAAGACTGATTCTGGATGGTGTTAAAGACCATATCATTCCTCATGTGAGAGGAAATACATATGCACATGCGATGTGGAAAACCTTGACTAATCTTTACTAGAGCACCAATGAAAACATAAAAATGGTCTTAAGGGAGAAGCTGAAGGCCATTAAAATGGCTAAGATCGATGGTGTTACAACATACCTCACAAAGATCACTTCTGTGAGAGATGAGTTGGCTGTGGTTGGTGAGACCATTCCACCCACTAAGTTGGTGCGGATTACATTGAATCGTCTTCCCAAGACTTGGGAGAGTTTTGTGGATGGGATTTTTGCACGGGAGAACCTTCCCAACTGGGAGAGGGTGTGGGATGATTGCATTCAGAATGAAATCGGAAAGAACCATCTTGGGACAGCCAAGTAGGTAGAGAAGGATGACATTGTAGCATTGTTGGCAAGGGGCAAGAAGGGCAAAGGAAAGAAGCAAGCTTCCACAAGTGGTGGTGGGGGCAAAGTCAAAAGTAAAGGTAAGCATGTGAACAAGGAGAAGGACTATTCCAAAGTTAAATGTTGGAATTATCAGAAGTTGGGACAAGGCCATGGCAGCATCAACAGAGATAGAGGACTTTTCGGAGAGCTTTGACCAGGAGTTTGGGTTCATTGCTTTTGAGTCCACTAGTGCAGGATCACCTACCACACAAGTTGAGAGGGAGTGTGCACTTCCCTCCACTAGCGAAGCATCTTCAAGTATTTGGTATGTGGACAGTGGGGCTTCCCATCATATGATAGGAGTCCGTGAGTACTTCTCAGAGCTTTCAGAGAGTGGCACTGATATAGAGGTAGTACTTGGAGACGACAACATTGTTAGAGTAGTCGGTGTGGGGACATTGACATTTGATAGGGAACCCAAACCAGCCTTGAAAGTGTCAGATGTTCTATATGTGCCAGGGACGAAGAAGAACCTTATATCCGTTTCAACATTGGAGGACAGAGGGTATGAGGTATTGTTCAGGAGAGGATAGGTGCTTATATATCCCAGGGGCGCTCCAGCTGATTCAGATAGAGTGATTGGTGTACGCCATGCCAAGGTGTACAAGTTTTCATTTCAGCCCCTTATGGCATTGAGCAGTAGTATTGGTAGCAGAGATAGCAGTTCAGAGCTGTGCAAGATTTGGCACCGCAGGATGGGGCACATGTATCATGGGGCCTTGAGGACATTGCGGGAGATCACCACAAGTGTGCCAGATTTCAGTTCTGATCACCTTGATACATGCAAAGGATGTGCTATGGGGAAGTTTGCCAAATCCCCTTTTCCTAGCAGTGACAGCAGATCGACAGGGATTCTTGATTTGATTCATACCGATGTGAGTGGTCGGATGTCTCATGTATCCTTGAGTGGATATGAGTACTATGTTTTATTCATTGATGATCACTCCAGGAAGACCTGGATTTATTTCTTGAAGACCAAGAGTGAGGTCTTCAAGCGGTTTCAGGAGTTCAGAGCTCTTGTGGAGACTCAGACAGGTCGGAAGATCAAGTCCCTCAGGTTGAACAATGGAGGGGAGTATACCCTTGGTGAGTTTGTTGATTATTGTGCGGAGGCAGGCATTAGGAGGGAGTTCACAGTTCCTTACAACCTCCAGCAGAACGGGGTTGCAGAGAGGAAGAACAGATCCATTGTTGGGGATGCCAAAGCCATGCTACATGATCAGGGGTTACTGTTGTTTTTGTGGGCAGAGGCCTGCAACACTGCTGTGTACTTGCAGAATAGGAGTCTGCATCGTGCTTTGGGGCATGTGACTCCGGAGGAGGCTTTTTATGGGAAGAAGCCTAATGTTGGTCACTTCCGTATCTTTGGGTGCATTACATACTCCTATATTCCCAAGGAGAAGAGGACCAAGCTAGAGCCCACTGCAGAGAAAGGTATCTTTGTGGGTTATAGTGAGACCTCAAAAGCCTTTTGGATGTATATTCCTGCAAGGAGGAAAGTTGTTGTCAGGCGGGATGTGAAGTTCAAGGAAGATAGGGCTTTCAGGAGGTCACGAGAGTTAGAGTATCTGGATTCACCAGACCCTCAGGAGCAACTGAGTCAGTCACAAGGATCTAGTGGACAGGGAGTAGGAGGTACATCTATTACGATGTCAGGTCCATCAGTGAGTTGTGGCTCGCAGAGTCAGAGGGGTGGTGCTTCGGGCAACATGCAGAGCAGTCCGTAGAGCAGTTCAGTAGGTAGTCCACTGATGGACAGTTCACATGGTACTTCAACATCTACAGGCACATGTTCAGGCATGAGGTCGATTGGCAGGCCTTCAGGAGTTCAGGCTTCTGATGAGGATGAGGATTCTTTCACTCTGGTGGGAGAAGCGAGCTCAAGGAAGAGGAAGCCCAAGTTTCTTCAGGACACCTTGAGAGAGGCCACATCTGTTGTTGGGCCGAAGAGACAGGTTAGAGAGAGAAAACCACCTGAGCAGTTATGTAGCTATATGGCATTGGTTGCTAGCATCGTTGACTTCGAGCCTTCTAGCCATGAGGAGGCTGCTAGCCAACAGGTTTGGAGAGAGGCCATGTAGGAGGAGTATTCTTCTATCATGAAGAACGATGTATGGGAGGTGGTGCCGAGGTTGGAAGGGAAATTAGTGGTTACTTCCAGATGGCTTTACAAGATAAAGCATGCTGCAAATGGCAGAATCGAGAAGTTCAAGGTTCGATTTGTGGCTAGAGGGTTATCCCAGGTATGGGAGTTGACTATGAGGAGACCTTCGCTCCTGTTGCTCGATATACTTCCATTCGCTGCATTATATCAATAGCAGCATAGATGGGTTGGAAGATCCACCATATGGATGTGAAGACTGCATTTCTCAATGGCTTCATACAGGAGGAGGTGTACATTGAGCAACCATAGGGCTTTGAGGTGCATGGGAAGGAGTCCCATGTGTGCAAACTGAAGAAGGCACTCTATGGCCTGAAGCAAGCTCCTAGAGCTTAGTATTCGAGGATTGACACGTACTTGCAACAGATGGGTTTCACAAAGGGTGAGGCTGATCCGAACCTGTACTTCATTGTGATAGGTGAGGAGCCCCTCATTCTGGTGTTGTATGTTGATGACTTGGTCATTACAAGTGCAGAGAGACTCATAGAAGGCTGCAAGAGAGATCTTGCTTCAGAGTTCGAGATGAAGGACATTGGCTTGATGCATTACTTTTTGGGATTGAAGGTGTGGCAGGAGGAGGGGCATTTTTTCTTGGGACAGGGGAAGTATATTGTGGACATTCTTAGCTGATTTCACATGGAGGATTGCAAACCCATGTTGACACCTATGATCACAAACTGGAAGAAGCTTCACGCTTCAGATTCCGAGTTGGTGGATCCTACTTTGTATAGACAACTAATTGGTTCCTTGATGTATTTGGTCAACACTAGACCAGATATATGTTTTGCAGTCAACACGATGAGCCAGTTCATGTGTGAGCGCAGGAGAGTGCACTGGGTCGCTGCAACACATACCTTGTTACTTGCAGGGGACAGTGGATTATGGTCTGGATTATAGACAGGGAGATGGAGTGAGATTGGCAGGGTACACTGATTCTGATTTGGCAGGTTGTGCTTCTGATAGGAAGAACACTTCAGGGTGTTGTTTTTGGTTGGGTTCGGCAGTTGTGTCGTGGTTTAGCCAGAAGCAACAGTTAGTTGCATTGAGTTCAGCAGAAGTAGAGTACATGGCAGTCAATTTAGCTAGTTGTGAGGCCATATGGCTTCGCAAGATGTTGTGAGACTTTGGAAATAAATGACTAAGAGAGTCTTTATTAAAGTGGGGTGAATTAAAAAATAGAAAGTGAGATTTAAATGCACATTTAATCTTAGCTCTAGATCTAAATCTATCTCAGCCATTGGATTTAGGGATTCCCCAAAAGTCACTTAGGGTTAGGTTAAAGGAGGAAAAGAGGGAAAAGATCATTCATTCTTTTATGAGCAGATTGAGAGAGGAGGAGAGAAAGAAAAGGAGACATTTCTGAGTAGAGAAGAGAAGGAGAGACGACACCATTTCAGCAAATCCGTACATCAAAGCAAGAGCACGGTTTTCAAGGCAAGAGGCGCGATAATCGAGGAAGGGAGAACATCATTTATTGTTGCTATATGGCACGCATTTCGAGGTTTGTACAACAGCGAGGAGGCATTGTTTTCAAGGTCCGTACAATAGCAGTAGCATAGAAACAAAGTCCGTACAACAGCCGTACAACACAGAAATTGAGGCAGTCGTACAACACAAATTTCAAGGCAGTCATACAACACAGTTTTCGAGGAGGCCGTACAGTTGTCCGTCACAGTTTTCTATGTTGTCCGTATAGCATTTAAGGCTGTATATTTATTTGTAATTTTTTGTTTTGCTTTCACACGAAAATCGAGGTGGAGTACAAACACGGTTTTCGAGATAAGTACATTTATGTGGTTGTTGGAATTTTTACTGTGCATTTCATTTCTCTGTAAAAGCAATATTCAGAAATAAGAAGAGCTTTCGAACTGGTTTTTCCCAAGAGTTGTAGGGGGTTTTTCCAGGGTCATATTGACAAAAAATCAGTGTGTCATTTTTTGTGTGTGGCTGATATATTTTCTGAGTTTTTATTTCTGCATTTTCAGCACTATTAAATTTTCAGAATTTGTATTTTTAGAAAATATTTATTATTTCCAGCTTGTTGAATGAATGGTTATGGGAATGGACATTTAACTACATGGGAGTAATAAGGAGAAAGTGAAAACCGGGGTTGGGTCAAAATTTCTACATGGTATCGGAGCCACTTTGTTGAAAAGTGCAGTTTGGGACAACAAAGAAAAAAAATTACAGCAAGCTAATTTTACACAGAAAACTGAACCTTTACCACAACAGTGAAATTTTCAGTTTATTAGAACAACAAGCATGTCTTTGGGCTTGAGGGTGGAGGATAGGTTGGATGGGCATAACAACTACAGTACATGGAAGGAAAGAATGCAGAGCATCTTTGAGGAGGCAGAAGTCTGGGGTATAATGGTGCATACACAACAACACCCTGTAAATGTGCTTACTGACGCTGTTCAGTTGGCAGACTTTAACAAGAAGAATAACAAGGTTAAGAGATTGATTTTGGATGGTATTAAAGACCATTGCATTCCTCATGTGAGAGGAAAGAGACTTGTTCATGAGATGTGAATAACCTTGACCAATCTCTACGAAAGTAGCAATGAAAACAGAAAAATGGTCCTAAGGGAGAAGTTGAAGACCATTAAGATGGCAAAGACTGATAGTGTTACCTCACAAAGATCATTAATGTGAGAGATGAGTTGGCAACAATTGGAGAGGTCATTCCACCCACCGAGTTGGTGCGGATTACAGTGAATGGCCTTCCCAGTACATGGCTGAACTTTGCTGATGGGATTGTTGCACGAGAGACCCTGCCCACTTGGGCGAGGTTGTGAGATGATTGCATACAGAACGAAATCAGAAAGAACTAGTTTGGGGCAGCCAAACCAGTTGAGGAGCATGACAATGTAGCACTGTTAGCAGGAGGCAAGAAAGGCAAGGGAAAGAAGCAAGCTTCCACAAGTGGTGGTGCGGGCAAAGGCAAAGGTAAAGGTAAGCAGTTGAACAAGGAGAAGGACTATTCCAAGGTAAAGTGTTGGAATTGTCAGAAGATGGGACACTATGCAGTTGTGTGTCCGGAGAAGAAGAAGAAGGGAAAGAACAAGACCATGGCAAC